>CM061919.1:249040445-249364886 GCA_031002005.1 Vandiemenella viatica
GATGAACGGAATTTATGTTAACAACGAGGTCTTTAGAGACGGGAAAGGATGGGAAGGAATTCGGCCATGGCCTTTTGAAGGTAGCATCCCGGCATTCACTTGGAGTGATTTTGGGAAACCATGGATGCCTGGAACCTCCGTCTCCCGAATGAGAGGCAAGAACGCTAAATAATTTCATGAAAACAGGTACACATAGAATTTATATCTGGAGTTTTATGACTTTTTTCCCGTTAAAAGGAAACATTTATGCTTTTCGAGGCGTGGAAATTACGTAACTTTGCGGCTTTTCCACAAAACACTTAAACACCGCGGCCGGACTCGAACCGGCGACCTAGCCCCAACACTGCCGAGGTCGTTTTAATGTGGACTTTTTTTGTTTTTAGTAAAATTGCAATGATTTACGCTTAAGTACCGAAGAAAATATTTTACTGTGTGTCGATAGTAGCCAAGATGTTCAGTGCTTGCTTAACAGGACGCTAGGAATACATATTTCGTCACGCTTAGTAAACAGAGATATCAGTCGTTGAAACAGTGTACACATTTCGCAAAGCGCGCCGGAAATACTGCCACCGAAACGCCATCTAGCCGTCACCAAATGAACTAACGGCAAAGAAATTAAGCCCTTGGGAGATGGCGCCATCTGTGCGGCCGATCGGTGAACTAACATATGCGCAAGCCCACCCGGTGTCGCCATCTGTGCGGCTGGTTGAGGAACTAACGTGTGACGTCATACGACCTTGGCCGCCATTGGTCCATTAGAATTTCCCGCCATCCAACTGTGACGTCACGCGGACGAGTGGAGTCTCTTCCGGGGCCGGCTTAAGATCTTTTGTTCCAGAAAACAGGTTCTCCTCCTACTAATGAAGCAACGAAGTAAAATTGTGTTTCTCCCGCGTAAATGTAACCATTACTTACGATCCCTTTGAAATTCCGTGATAACGAAACAACTAACTAAATCTCTCAGGCAAAGTTCATACGTTAGGGCATTTTATACGGCACTTTCGCCACCCTTTACAAACATATAACTAGAAGTAAAAGTTGGAATGTTAACTTTGACCACGTTTCAACCATAGACGATGTGGTATCTGTTGACCACACGCTACAAAAGACTTCTGCCAATAGAAAGACTTTAAATGTATCTCGCGTAAATGCTCAGACGTTACATACAATTCATCCAATGCACCACAGATCGCAAAATTATTTTCTGCACGGCACATTACATTTCCTGGAAACTATTTCTTTTAACCTCGCCATTTGATCGTAGTGACAGTTTAGACTTTAGGCGAAAAGTAAAAATCTTCCTTCACACCATATGCTCATGATTGCATAATATTTAGGCGGTGTGGTAAATTTTAAGATTACGGGAATTCGTGAAGCCATCTTTTTAAATTGTGTCCGTTAATGCGAGATAGTCAGAATGACTTAGAAGTCTCACGCGAATTCACATAAAGTTAGGAAAAGTTGGTTCAGCATCTAGTTTCCGAATGCGGAATTTATTTTAACTAGCTTTTTCTTCTATAAATGAAAGGTTTTGCGTTGGTTCTTTCTTCCTTACTCAACATTTAGCATCACCTACACTTTATTAATTTTTTAATTCAACTTAATAGAAGCTATATTACATACAGTACAATATTATTAGGATTCCATAATCGGCAACATTAAATTTCAGCTATTTCATCGCCGCATTTGCACGCTAGATAATCATGATTAAAATGATCATTCAGTGACTTTTGAGGCGTCCATGTATTTTCTTTTGGAACCTATTCTGTTTCCCGAATACACAGCTTTGCCGTATTCGACAGAATTTTGCAGGACGTGAAAGCTTTCGCGTGCAGTACCCATAGAGCATAGACCCTCGGTCCTGCTACCTGTTGGGTTTCTTGGAAATTCCATTGTGTTCCGCCGCAAACGTTTGCTAATGAGAACAGCTGATAGTAGTGATCTTCCTGGCCGGCTATTTAAACTGTTATTCATGGCTCCGATCTGGTTAGCCTGCAAGTTTACTGTACTCAATGACGAGTCACAGCTTAACTTCTGAAAACTGTCTATAGAAAAATATCTTAATCCTTGCATTTGCAAGTAATATTTTTCTGATCGGAAGGAACTAAAACCTGTGTAGCACTTCTTGTTAAATCACAGATGGAAAAGTCCCACGGAATGCTTATTGCCTGCGAATTTTGAGAGTAATCTCGCTTTCTCCTGAGCATTGAAACATCAACGGACACTCTTCTTGCCTTAATGAAAGACATGTACTGATGATCCTTCGACTCGTGCCCAACAACTGTTTTATGTTTCACTTGACCGCTGTCGCTTTACTTCCGAAACGGTACCCGTTATACAGCTGAGATTATTTAGCTCAGAAATTTTCGCTTTCAAACTATAAATTTCTTTCACTAGACGTTGAGTCGAGACTTTGTCAACTGATTCACTGGCAATCTGGAATTCGATAAGCTGAGACACTTCCTCAAACTGATCGCTGTGATCACACTCCGATTCTATTGTGGTTTGCTCGCGAATAATCAACAAGTTGTCGTCACTGAGCGTGGGATCTACCTCTTGTGTTTGCAAATCATTTTTGACTTCGGATAAAATCGCGACGTCAGATTTTACATTCGCATCTCCGCTATCATTACTTTTCTCTGTTTGCTGAGGAAAGATCGATAATCTGCCCTCAATGACGTGGAGTAGACGGTCTTGGTGCCTGTCAAGTGCGTCGATTTTTCCTGACAAATGTGCCTTCATGTCCTCTTGCGATTTTTGAAACTGTGACTTCATGTCGTCTTGCGATTTTTGAAACTGTGACTTCATGTCGTCTTGCGATTTTTGAAACTGTGACATCATGTCCTCTATTTTTTCTTGTGATTTCACTAAGAATGCCATAATACCCGTTAGTTGTAGTGTGCTTTCAATTTGAGCTGGTGCTGTGTTTTCTGTTGCATGTGTGTTTCTAGCATTGGACTGTGCTGAGACACTTTCGTCAGGGACATCTGAAAAATTTTCCGTCTCTGTCTCACCAATACATATGGTAGATTGCGAGCTGTACCCCGCTTCGGAAGTTAAATCAACACTTGCAACCCTCTGAGTTTCCGCAATAGTGCCCGGATTAACTGCGTCGGAAACCAATTCATTCATGATCTCCTGAGTGTCTGAATTTACATTTAAATTTTCTATTATGACAGCCCCAGATCTAAGCTTCATGAACGACCTATACCATCAAACCAGAAGTCCCACAAAATCGAAAGTCTCAAGAAAAATCACACAAAATCAGCATACAAAACACAGGGAAAAACAGAAATACCCCAGCAATTCTCGTGGTTCAATAAAACAATACGAAATTCCCCCAAATTCAGCAAATGATGCACCACATATCAAACAAAAATTTCAAAAGACAGACAGATCACAAAAATCAATATCAACGCTGTAATGGATACACATAGCAAGTGCATGCGGACAGAACCTTCCCACAAAATATACATCAAAATTAAGCACAAACATGAGCACATAACAACACATAAATTTTCAAAAGAAACCAAACACAAAATACATGTAATGAATGCAACATCAAAATGAAGTTATGCACTATCTATTTTCTACAATAATAATAAAACTGCCAAAAGCCATTTGCAACACTCCATGAAACTAATTCAAAATTCTGGGCTTCAATAACATGTTTTACTCGTGCCCCAACACTTGGGTTCGCCAATTGTAGCGTATCACCAGGGGGGGGGGAGAATTATTAATTAATTCTTAATTAATTACGCTATACAGGATACTATAATTGAATATCAAAATGGAAATTATTCAAATGAGAATTGGATGATTCTGGGATTTGAAAACTGTCACAAAAAGACATTTTAATAAGATTTTTTTCAATGGCATCTACAAATCTGAGCGTATTTACCATTACGTTAATAAACAAGAGGTTGTGCAATTTTCTAAGCAACGCTCAGACGTACAATGAGCCCTTTAAATGCAAGCAAACAAGTATAGTTGTACTTTAAAAATCTCACAATTATTCTAATACAAAGTATGTTACCAGTTATGATGATAGCAAACAGTAATGAAATTTAATGGGTTGGGACGCCACGAATGATTAACCTGCATTCGACAGTTACACAGTCTAGCTCAGTGGTTTTATCAGATCAGAGCAAGGATCTTTATCTCAGATGCGGTTACGGGTACAGTTTCAAAGTGAGTTGCAGGCTGAATGGCTTCGTAGAAACACATTACCGTTCCACGGCAGGTAGCGCTGGGCCGAGATGACCACCTGGTCGAACGTCGTAACTGGCCACGCCAGCAATACGCGGCAAGTCGCAAGTTAGAAGTGCGCCTCAGATGGTCTCCAGGACACAAGTCAGCCCAGCACACATGGACCCCAAGTCGCCAGCGACTCGTCTGGGCTCCGGAATGGACATGATCTTGCCTGGCCTTCCAACTGGAAGGAAGTCAGGAAGGAAGTGTCCTCGTCCTTTTCTGCCACCACGGAGGTAAACTCTAACTCCGCCTCTTGTGGCTCGAAGACGACATAGAACATAAAATTCCCCGAATTTTAGTACTATGTTCCCTGTGATTGGCTGACCATCTGACGTCATGTGAATCTGTAGCTTCTCTTCGCCACGTTAAGTTTCGGCAATCTTCGATAGCCGATGCCTCCTTCGGGAGGAAGGAATTCTGTTTACAGCCTGCCCGACAGAAATTCCTAATCCTCTTAACATTCTGCCCAAAAGGCGCCAGCCAGACTACCCTTCACTGAAGCGTCAAATCCTTGCCTTTCACCCTTTCACGCGCATCTTTCGAATATACAGTGGACATCCCAAGAAATGGAAAGATATTCTAATCCTGTACTTTATATACAATAAAAAGTGATATGTAACAGGGAGCTTAGCGAATCGTTACAGGTTTAAGAGATTGGAAATTACTACCAATTGAAATGATGAATAATTTACCAAAAACACTGAATGAATTTAAAGTTGAAATTAGTAGAGGGAAAAAGTAGGTAGGAAGAGGAAACGAGAAAAACGGATGTTTAGGGAGATTGCCACCGGAGCGTATGCTCCATCAGAATTTTATCAATTGTTATTATTATTATTATTATTAAGTGTTGCCGGTGAAAGAAATTGGGCGCGAACCGACGTTTCGGAATTGATATTTCCCAGATATTTGTTCCTTTTCAAGTCTGGTGACATAGGTGGTCAGAAAATTTGCTGGAATTGTCCAGGATGCTCCTCAAACCAATCGCGAACTATTTTAGCTCCGTGACATTGCCCTGAAAGAGTACATCGTTGTTTCTGACATGAAGGCCGCGAATGGCTGCAAAATAACCATTACCAATCAATGGTCTGTTCAGTTTGACAATACGACTCAGTTCACGCAGTGTGAAGACAGCCAGTACCAGGATGGAGCCAGCACCAGCTTGCCCAGTGCCTTCCTGACATCTTGGGTCCTGGCGTAGTAAGGTCCGTGCCACACTTGAACCCTACCAACTGGAATCGTGACTCATGTCACCACGCAACCTTTACCCAGTCACCTTGTGTCAAACCGATGTGTTGACAATCCCAGGACAGGCGCTGCAGCCTATGGCATTTTGTTAGGAGGCCTCCATTAATCACGTGATGTGAAATAGGGGGGTGTGGAGGTTCTGGCAAAATCTCACCAAATATCAGGGAGAGGGGGAATCTCGCGTGATATTCTTAAATTCCACAACCGATATGGAAGTCTACTTTAGGCGGGATATAACCACCCTCGGCAGCAGGAGAGCTATAAAAAAAGGATCTAAAAAAACTACGAGATCGATAAGCAGGGTATGAAGGTCCTGTCAAAATCTCACGTCATCTTAGGGGGTGGGGGGTCCGACCAGATCTCACCATGGGGATGGGATGGCACAGGGGCCCAGAATTTCGAAAAAAAAAACACTTTACATAATTAATGGACTCCCTCTTAACAGAGGCACTCTCATCGGCCTTCTGATGACATATACCCATCAACGACAAATTTCGATACACTTTCCGCAAGGTCTCGTCTGTCGTACGTCCAGCATTGATTGTTACTGTTCTTTGACGCAGTGTCGCCTTTCTGTCAAATCTGACATCTCGACGCAGACGTCGCTGGTCGCGGTCATTAAGTAGACGTGGTCAGCCACTGCGTTGTCAGTGGCCCGGGGTTATCCGGTAAATTACATATTCTCGACACGCTCTCGACACTTTAGATCGAGGAATGTTAAATTCACTGACAATTTCCGAAATGGAATGCCCCATGCGTCTAAAGCCAACTGCCATTAGGGGGCGTCCGTTAATTACGTGCGGTGAAATAGGGGAGGGAGTGGGTGTCCGGCGATATCTCACGAAACCTCACCAAGGGGGAGGAGGGGTCAACGGAAACCTCACATGAGGTATTTAAATTCTTGTAGGACTGTAGAGCTAAAATAAAAATAAAAAGTCTACAAATTACGCGAAAGTCGACTTTAGGGGGGTATATGGTCCCTTGGAAGCTATTAGGTTCTTCGGTGGTTTAATTTATATATAGTGAGTAATTAAAAGTCCACCAAAACGTTATGTTGAAGATTTGTTTATTTGCTCAAAACGAAGTCAGCGATATTCACAAGCATAGATACAATACAGAGATGCAGTTCTGAGCCGTCGCAAATAAAATCTCTGTGAACTCAACTTGAAAAACTAACTGGATGAATCTCTCCGTAAAACTGAATGAAGTCAACTAACTGCTCTGTCCAGCCGATCTGTTTATATAGTCTCTATCGAAATTACGAGAATTCTTCAAAGGCATCCGCCCGATATTTCTCGAACATTAACAATCACTCAAACAATCAAACATATTAAAAACAATCGGAATTAATACAAAATTACTTAACAACATTACAAAATGATCAGAAATGGTAATTACAGATACTTAAATACAAAATTATTTGCAGAAATCATCTCAAACTGTAGAAAATTGTCCTGTAGACATCATAACTTGCATTAATACATAGAATTACAAACATTTAAGAAATTCTCTTGCACCATTCGGTTCTTAAACATATTAAATGGACTTTAAATAATTTTCTTTCATGAAACAAAGTCTATATACAAAACAAACATACCAGATCATATTCAAGCAAGCTTTAGCTCACTACAAATACTTCATACAGTACAATACTATTCAAAATTCAGGTATGAGGGCTGTTACAATGCATGAGACCTAAACAAAAGGTCTCAAAAAGTTACGAGGACGAATAGTAGGGGGGGGGGGGAGGGGAGGTGTCTCCGTCAAAATCTCACGTCATTTTAGAGGCATAAGGGTGTGGGAAAATTTTCTTTCGTAGGAAATGGTGTGAGAGACTGGGATAAATTGCCAAGACAAGTGATGAATAACTTACCGGAAACACTGAAAAAATTTAAGGTAAAAATGAGTAGAGAGCAAAAGTATGTTGGAAGAGGAAAGGGAGGGATTTTAGGGAGATCGCCACCTGACTGGGCGCTCCATCGCAATTTTATCAATTATAAGTTAGTCGTTTAGCTAACAGATGGACACGACTTTCCTCCAATAGACTACGTACACCTGTTAAATTTCGGGTAGGAACTCAACCCCCGTCCCCAGCCCAACTCATGATTTATACTGACCACATGGACACTGGTCCTTGGTGGCCGAATTGGGGAAAAAATCAAGTCAAGCTAATTTTCCTGGAACCTGCTGTTAAGAGCGTCACCTGTTCCAGACAATATCCTAAGATACTAATCGCTGGCTGATAGGAGACACCTGGCACTGTGCTAAAGTCACTGTTTTATAACAGTTTTAATATATATATATTCGTCTGATGTAATACTATGTTCATAAATGTTGATTTCTTTCTTCGGATATTTCAGCTAAGGTAGTATTACTTTGTGTGCACGCCGTTCTTTTTCATTCGTGAAGTGGAATGCCTTAAATTCTTCCTTCAATTTCAGCTTCGCTGGTAGAAAAAAAGTGTACTGTGCTGAAGATAGTGTTTTTAAATCGAATAAGAGTAATGCATTACGAAGTCAGGTGATATTATTTTCCGAGACCAAACGCCCGGCTAACCTTCATTTAATTCAATTGTGATGGAGCATATCTCCCGGTGGGAATTTTCTTCCACGCCTACTTTCTCATTACAAGATTTTTTTTTTTTTAATATTAAATTCTTTCAATGAAATTTCATCACCCACGTGCTTTTGCCCTTCACGAATTTTTATATTAAACTCTTTCGTTACTTTTCGTAAGTTATTCCTCACTCCCTTGGTAATTTATTCCAATCCCTGACTTCCTTACCTGAAAAACAAACTTTTTCCACTGTTTTATGCATAAAATCGAGAGCCATCGTTTCCCTTCGTTGCTCTATTCCTAATTCTTGTACCGATATCGATCATCGTTAATATACGCCTCTTAAACGCCCACCACTCTCTCGTTTCCCAATGAATCCCAGTAAATTTCCTGTTTCTTGACTGTGTTTTACGGTAATATCCACAGACAAATCTTTTTATTTATTTTTTTTCTTTTTTTTTATTTTTTTTTTTTTTTTTGGCATTCGGCAACGGAGGCCATACAGCCAGCTCAATGTGTATTTTTTTCAATGTATGGACGCCACAGGACGGACAAGACATTCACACTGACACACAACACTTAACATCCATGCCCGCGGCCGGATTCGAACCGGCGGCCTTCGGCACGTGGAGCTAGCACTCCAGCCCCTACGCTACCGAGGCCGGCACAGACAAATCTAGCTTCCCTACCCTCTTGCGTGCCCACCAGTTCCCAAAACGTGACTCCCATATTCAAGCAAAATTGAATATTAACAGAAATAAACTACAACCTTGCCTCACACTCTTTTTAACTACTTTTATTGTAGCCACTTAATTCTTAAATAAATTAGTATTCTTCTATCTCGTTACATTACATCCGACTTTGCCAGCTCACAGTTGTTTTGTCGTTGTGTTTGGGGCTTTTAGATTTAATTATGAATTAACACTTATAAATAAAAAGTTCGGTCAGCCGTGCGGTCGCCAATCTGCTGATCTTTACTAGTTAGATAAACTAGAATTGTAGTCAGAGAAACAAGTAAGAAAGTACTGAGAAATACACAGCATTTCAGCTTTCAAATTTCACTCACATTTATTCCTCTGAAACTACAAATACCTAAGCAAGCCAGCAGATACTTAAAAACTAAACTTCTTCTCCAAAGAATGCAGGTTCGAGGATAATCAAGGATTGTAACATTCAGTACAAGCCCCGTAATTAATTATTACACAATCGATGTGATCCAAATCAATAGCAGTTCAACATACACAGTTTATGGTAAACCAGTTCATTCAAAATAACCTTCATAGTCCACAAAAATACCTCCAGAATGTCCACACAATGTCTTACAACTCTGAGCCTCGGTTAAGCGACACACACACACGCTCCCGGCCGCGGCATATAAGCTCTCGCTGGCCGTAGCTTACTCGACCGTCGCCAATACAAGACTGTTTCAAAGCGCGCTAAGTAATCGCTCAACACCAAAGACATTACATTTACTTCTCAGATCACAATTTATACTAAAATTATATCCGTAATTTCAACGGTTATGTTACAACTTCTTTAAAATTTTGAACGTTTTGTCCCACTCAACATTATCAAAAGCTTTTTATAAATCAACAAATGCCATAAAAGTATCCTTGGTTTCCTTGATCCGCCATTCGGGTACTAATCTTAATGCTACAATTGCTTCTCTTTTACCGCGGGTTTTTCCTAGAACCAAACTGACCTTCACCTACAATCTGTTCAACTATCTTTTCTATCCTTGTGTATTTATTTATTTATTTTGTTAAAACTCTTTAATCTAAATTAGGACATATTTACAATAAGAATATAATTAAATTGTTACATAGATTTCCGCTACCTAGCGAAATGAAGTGAATTATTGCTTACAATTAGAGTACTGTTGGAAGTATAGGCGTCTTATTACAAATATTTAAGTGCTTGACTACATCTAAGTAAAATTTCAATAAAAGAAAAAAATAATATTAGTAACATAACCCCTTAATTAAACCACCACCACTATTTTACTACAAATTATACTACGCTACTGCTAACTACAGTATGAAAGTCAGTTTTTTAGGACAGATCTTCAGCGGGATCCACGTCCTCCGGAATTTTTATCCTTTCTGTATATTATTCATACACAGTTGAAAGAAGCAATGGCTCTGTAAGCAGAAAAATAAGTTACGAATGGTGTAATATTTCTTGTTTTTTTACAGTCGCAATATTCGTATTAATTAAAATATTTTACTGATATTTCTGTTGTATTAACTCTATCATCTCTTCGACCTTTCGAATACCACCTGGCATCATCTTCTGGGAAAAGCAGCAGGAGGCAATTTCCCCTGAAGGTAATCCCAGATAGAGAGAGAGAAACGTGTTGGCGCTGCGGAACAACCCGCAAAATGTTTTAATAACTATGAAGTTAGTTCAGTGTTTTCATTACTTACGAATAATTAAATTTGTGCTACTTTTGTCTCGTTTCCATTTATCTTCCGACTATTTCCTGAATTATATTGAATGATGACAATGGACACGTTCAGGAGACTTTAAAGTCTGAGAATAAAATTTCTATCAACGCATTTTGCTACATAAACTTCGCAGGTGTTCTGGAGTTTCGACACCAAGCTCCGCTGTTCTCATCAGGTACCGTTGCACAACCACTCAACTTTATTCGGCTCTACTTCACCATATGAAGAACTCATATTCAGCTGCCAAAATTGTAACATTTTGAAGAAACTTTCTTGCCGAAACCATGAGAAACCTGTGGCTGATTTTACAGAATCTACAACTGTATCGGTCAGCCCTGTTGACTGGTTGTGTCCATTGCGGTGAAGAGCACAAAGCTGCTGACTGCACTCGTTCAAGAAAAGATGCAGTCTGCTTCAATTGCAGTGGATCCCGCGCAGCCTGTTACAAGGGTTGCCCAGCATCAAAACCTATCAAGAATAGTAGGAAACAGAGAGACGATCGCAGCATGCAGCCAAAGCTCAAGCACGCAGAGTACAATGACGCTGCTCTACCTCAGCAACAAATAACAACCAAGCGTCGACCACCTACGACCAGTTCACAGCGACGAACACAAGCTGAACATGACGCTGCTTGACAACCACAACATACCCAAGCTAGCAATCATAAGGGCCGTACGACTCTCGCCAAGATCATGAAGCACCACACTATAGCAGATGTCGATCCAGCAAGAATCCAACTGCTGCCAGCAGGAGATCCTCCCAAGTACACTAGGAGCCCAGTTTACTACACTCACAGAACTGCTGACAAAACTTACCACAACTCTCATCGACCAGTCATAAGAGCTTTTCTGCAGAGACACCGACGATTTCTGAAAAAAATAATAACCAAACGAAGTATAGCGCTACTGCTTCGCAAAACACAAAGATAATCACCATCCGGACCCGGCAGATACTGAAATGACACACCAAGCAAAGACAACCACTTGCGAAATGGAAGGAGATGCGCAACCCGCGCAAGAACTTCCCCATAGTCTGGGACAAATGCTTTCCCAGATGACTACTGCCAAGGTGGTGTTGGCTGGTTGGTTGCGGTACAGTGACGGTGTCCGACACTGACGAGGTTAGCTCGTTCGAGCCCTGGTGGTAGAAATTTTCTGGGTAGGATAGATGGTGGTACACAATTCCTAATCACAAACACTCCTGTGTTAAATCCCAAAACACTCTGCAATGCGTATGGAATGCGGGAACACAGCACTGCTGATTCGTTCATTGGATGTGGACATTTGTTTGGCGGTGAGGTATCTTTCGGAAGAGTAGGCCTGAATAGGCCGGCACAAGGTTTCACCCTCTTTCTTTTTTCCTCTCTCATCCATAACATAAACAAAACTCTACACTGAGCACACACACTATCACAGTCATCCAGGCTTTTCATTAATTTGATCGTAGGTAGAGCTAATGCTAGGCTGTGATTCATAGCTCGAATCATGAGAAATTGTGATACAAAAACAAAGGAAGTAGCGTACAAAACTCTTGTGTGTCCACATTTGGACTACTGATGTACCGTTTGGAAGCCGTTTCGTAAGGGGTTGATTTACAGTATAGATAAGGATCGGCTCGAATCATGACTGCTTGTTACAATTTTACAAATGCGTCACAGAATTGATTAGTAGATTGGGCTGGGATTCTCTATTAGATAGACGACGCAGGTTTCTTTTGAACTCATTGGTAAACATGCGTGCACCCACTTTCACTTGCGTAAGCGGTGTAATACTTCGTCCACCAACCTATCTAAGTCGCAATGACAGAAAAGATAAGATTAGAGAAGTAAGGTGCCGCACTGATGCTTATATGAATTATTTCTTCCTTCGTTCCATTCGTGGATTGGAGTAAAGACCGTTGGGCATGGGTGCCTTGAACATTTTTTACACACTTTTACAAAATATATTTATTTTATAATGGCCAAAGTAGACAAAACCAATTAAAAAAAGTTAGTTGTGCATCCATGTATTCAAAAATTAACTGTCGAAGTTACGAGAAAAATATTAACTTTGATTTTAAAATAATATTCTTGTGATTATATAATTTTTTAAGAGGACGGCGGAGTTTTGATACTTTACCAAAGTGGCCCGCAAAATCATTTGGGTTGGCCACCCCTGCCGTAGGTATTAGTTTTGGTGCTGAGCGATTTTGTGAATTGCAAGGTATACATGTAGATGTAGACTTACAACAACACTTACACTGGGGAACCATCCTAGTTCATCTTCCCAGACGTTCCCGCGGAGGAAAATTATCCCTAAAGCAACAGCGTAAGTTCGGATAAGGGCAACATAGAAGAAGACGAAGAAAAATGTATCTAACTGAATTTATTGTTGTTACTGTTACTAGTTTCTCGCCACCTATTAACTAGTCAAAACGTTTACTAACCTCATCCCATCTAAATGAGAGCACAGCTTGCCCGCTGTGAACTTTATTCACGTTTGGGGTCGATGAACTTGTAATCACACTGTGTCCTCTCGAGCCGACCAAACCCTGGAGCTGGAGGTCGTTAACTCTTTCAGAACAGACCAAACATCGGATTTATCACGAAGGCCAAGGACGGCATTAAAAGGACGACAGATCGGAGAAAAGGTGACGGAACACTTTCAGATTAACCACTCCGCTCGCCACCCTTCACAGCCGGGACGGAGGTCGGCCATATTACACGAAGTAAACAACAGAAAAGTACCGACCGGGTAGATAAGGAGAGATGGGAAGTACGTCTCCAGACGCACGTAGCAGAAATGTCCGGCAAGCAGTGAATGAACGCACTGTCAGTAAACAAAGGTCACAGGCTTCACGCACTCTTCTCCGGGACTGAATTAGTCTTTGATTTCCCATGTCCGGGAGCGCCGTTATACAGGGTGTTGAGAAAATGTGTAAAATATTTTAGGAGGTGATAGTATGCATAAAAATAGGACAAAAATGTCTGATAAACATTTTGGAGTTAATAATATGTCCGCAATGTGGCGCCCGTACACGGCAATGCATGCCTCAGCCATTCAGCGTAAGAAATCACGCGCTCTTTGAAACTGTCTTGGTTGCTCCTGTACGGCTTCGATGCATATCTTCACGTCAGGACCAACCAAGATGGTGTCAAAGTGTACGTTATAATTTACGCCGAAGAGTTGAGGAAAGCATTGCGGACATATTATTAATTTCGAAAGTATCCGTTGCCACCCAGTGATTATCAGACATTTTTGTCTTATTGTGATGCATACTATCACCTCCTAAAATATTTTACACGTTTTTTAACACCCTATATAGTAAGCTTTCGTAACTCTGTTAAGCCGGTAGTGTTGTCATACTACACAACCATGACACTGTTTTTGGTTATGGCTCCACGCCTCGTCGACATCGAGGTCATTATAGGAAAGTACTGGGAACAATGAACGGGAAGTAATTCTGCAATGACATTTTAAAGGAACGATCCCGCTATTCGTCTGGAGTAATTTGCGGAAACCGTGGGAAAAACCAAAATCTGAATGGCCGGATGGGGATTTCAACCCGCGTTCTTCCCAATGCGACGCCAGAGAGTTTCCTCTCACCCACCATGTTCGGTCCCATATCATAAATGATGGCATAAGTACGCAGACCCTTACATGAAAATTTCACCGAGAGTGGTGGTGTAACGGTTAGCATTCTGGCCTCGAATTCGAATCCACGTCCGGGCATCCAGATTTGGGTTTTCCATAGTTTCCCAAATCACTCCAGGCAAATGCCGGGATGCTTTCTTCAAAAGGCCATGGCTGAATTCCTTCCCATTCCTGGCCCCCGTCCTTTCTCGTCTCTAAAGACCTCGCTATTAAGAGACGTTAAGCAGTTACAAAAAAAAAAAAAAATCAAATATTACGTTTTTGGCATCTTTGTCATCATTAGTAAACATTGCAATTACTATTTCTGAAATAAATTTCATGGATAGACAACTTTTATACAACTTTCTCTAATCGATTCGTTAGTCGATTATCCGAAACGACTTCCACAGGTTTTCGAAATAATTCCAAGCAGTGTATGAGGTGGTTCTTTCATACGATGTCACTACCGGTATTTTTTCTTGTTCGTTGTCTTCTGTGAGTCTAATAAATAATCATCGCGGAGTCAAAACAATAAATAATTTCTTAAAATAATACATGAAATATATTTCGCATAGCAAGAAAACTAAGTAATAGAACGAATAATTATATGTGCTAAGTAATATAACGCTAATTAGTTGCGTTGCTAACGTCTGATTAAATCAGTAGGCCAAAAAAGAGTAATGTTTTCTACCGCAGAGATCTTTGGGTTGTATAACTCTCTTAACAAATAACCTTGTAAATGGAAGTCGCTGAACGCACAAGACTTGGCTATCAACAGCTTATAATTATCGATACTTGACATTGAATATGAAAACTGATAGCTATCTGAAGAGGGCAATTAACTTAATAGAATCGTATTATTCGAGGACGTCGAGGACATATGCACGCATGTTTTCCAATACATCTCTCTCACTTTACATTATTGTGCAACTCTATGCTCATTCATGCACTACATGCAAAAATACGAAAGATTATTAAAAGATATCTTGGACAAGAGCCGATTCTCATAAGGTTAGATAATTCCAGAACATCTTTTTGTTAATTGCTAGACAACGGTAATTTTAAGATTGAATTTGATAATTATAAGATTAATTTGATAACTAATTTGTAGAAGCTTTTCCCTGGCTGCTTACATGCGTTCTGCGTTAACAGAGATGATTGTTAATTATGTCCCTGAAAAGGGATCAGATAGTGATAAGTGTGAACAGATCAGCAGAGAGGTCATTCATTCTCTGACGTTGTTCAGGGTTCGCCCGATTACTATTCATAGCTTGATCACTTAGCATTGTAATCTACGGGGAGGTTTTTTTCATGTGACAGAAGTGGTATTTGTTAGCAGCGTACGACACCGTCAACCATCAGCAATTAGTAGTCAAGTTCTACAACCTGATCAAGAATTTCTGTCTTAGTAAGATCATCGCTACTCTTAAGCAGAATCGTAGATTCTTCGTTGACTACCAATCACTGCGTAGCCTTATACTTGTGTACTTGTAGCTAACCCACACAAGTTCTCATCACTACTCCACAGTCTCCAAAAAGCACTCTTCTATGCCTTTTATTTATTTTTTGTGTGTCATCAGTCTTTCGACTGGTTTGATGCAATTCTATCCAACATCTCTTCCTTCTTCCTATCTTGAGCTAACCTCATCATCTCTACATATCCCTTTCAAACCACGAACTCAATTATCTGCATCATATATTCTAATCTCTGTCTTCCTTTACAATTCTTAATACGCTGTTGTTCAAGTCATCCCCATCATACAGATTCTCAATGTATTCCTTCCATCGGTTAGCTCTATCATCTGGGCTTAAAAGAGGTTTCCCATCGGCAGTTCTAAACTTTACACTGCTTTTCTTCATTTTTCCTAAATTCTGTTTGATCTTCCGGTATGCAACGTCTAATTTACCTTTGACCATTTCATTTTCTATTCTTCACACTTTTCTTCTAGCCATTTTCTCGTATCCTTTTGTTTTGCATTTACTGTTTCTTTGATTTCTGTATTGTTTTGTTCCTGCTTCATTTTTACTCCATAATCGTCATGTCATGAATGTGTATAAACGAATTACATATCTGCCACACTTATAGTCTATGAGGTGTAAATGAAGAAGGCAGAGCACCATATTTCTCTTCATTACATCAGCACTAGAAGGAAATCTATCCACTGTATCTCCGTGGAAGTCATATACAATGGGCTAATTACATGGTGAAAAAATTTAGTCTGAGAAAAGTCCTCAGATTAACATGGAATTATAGATTTGAATACCCGGTTTACACATTCATTTTGTCACGGCCTTTTGAATTAGCCTACCCGGCATTTATCTTGAGTGATTTTTGAAACCATGGAAAACCGAAATCGGGAGGTCCAGACGGGGATTCGAACCGAAGTCCTCCCAAATGTAAGGCTCGAACGTTATAAGGTTCGCTTCAATATCCAATAACCCAATGATTTAAGTTATGTGGTCTCTGCGATAACCCTCCTCCCATCTCTCCCCTCCCCCCGAAATGAACCTCTACGGTGACAGCTCGTTCAAAATTTAGAATCCGAATCACAATGCTGCCAGACATTTTTGCTGCCTATATCTTGTTCATATGAAGTTATCTAAACCGAGCGTCGTGGTGAGCGGTTAAAGTTCTGGTCTCGCTTTCTGGAGGACTCCGGTTCGAATCCCTGTCCGGGCATCCAGATTTGGTTTTTTCATAGCTTCGCCAAATCACTCCAGGCGAATGCCGGATGTTTCTACAAAAGGCCATTGCCTAATTCCTTCCCATTCCTTGTCCCCAGTCCCATCCCGCCTCTAACTACCTCGACGTCGACGAGGCGTAAAGCCATAAGTAAAAAAAATATTAAGAATCTCCGTAGTTTTGATTCAACGTTTCTTTTTAAAAATCTCAAATTTACTAAAACAACTACATGGTTGAGGTGCCATAATATAGTGAACATTACAGAAGATGACAGTAACCTGGTCAAAATAATGAGCTGAAGATTGACTTTGTCAAAATTTGTTGTGTATAAGAAGTAATAATTGCACCTGTCTGATTTTTCAAACTACTTATTGTTATTCTGAGGGTGACTATGTAATCTTGAAGATCCTTAAGTTTTTTTTTTTTTTTTTTTTTTTTTTTTTTTACAATAGTGTACATAGCATGATCCATTGTCCGAATTAAAGAGTTTCTATTTTTTTCTGGTGCTACAATTTTGGTGGTAATGTGAACTCATACGTAACCTCAATTTTGAGAAATTTGTAATTAAGTTGCCGTTGCATGCTTCGTACATGTCCTGATGTGTGCAGCCTTCCCACAAGTAGGGCGTTGTATTAAAGGGTTAACATTGCAACATGCGCTGCATCTGTCTGTTGATTTTAAATGGATTCCAAATAATTTCACATTAGGGAGCGTCCATAAACTACGTAGCTCCATTTTAGTCTCCTGTGTGTCACCCTCTCCTTTCCCCTCTTCCGCCTCCCCCATGTAGCTCGATGTGACTTTCACATCCACTCCCTTCTCCACACCACATAGGGATATCAGAAGACATTTTGTCCTGTTTTCTCTTGTCAGACTATTGTAAATTACGTACGGAGATAATTAAAATACGGAAATAAATATCTTTGTTGTATGTTCTGAACCTAATTTCAAGGCTCACAAATAATATGAATAAAAAGCTACGTGGCATTGTTCGGAACATCCCCTTATTCCGGCGTAGCTTTCAAGCCAACCCCCCCCCCCCCCCTCCCCATACCAAGTCACGTAGTTTATGGACATTTCCTCTGTTGGTATAGTGTCAATGAGAACTTTATTACATATGAAAGGAGTTGTCGGTCTTACCTTTTGTCACACTAGCTCAGTGCGTCTCCTTCGGGACAATCCAACGAATTTTCGGATTGCTGTTCCTCAGTAAATGAAGAGATCTGGGTTTGAATACCACAGGATTCTAGTAGGTATAGGACATGTATCCAGGTGTGCTGTGTTGGTGAGTTCTGTAGCCGGAAGCGAGTGGTGAGAGGTTCTCACGGAAGAGCAGATCTGCTTCGAGACTGACTCGCGAGATCCCAAGGCCACTTTCACGGCCGTCCTGTCATCACGTCCGACACTTGCCAGTTCCCACAGAGAACACCGAGCACTGGGTTACACTACCAAACGCCTGTGCTGTCAGTATGGTGTCCACGCAGTCACTGATGTTCAGGGAGAGCCGGCATTAGATACTTTCACATACTCAAGCTTACACTGATGAGACAAAACATTGTGACCTGAAGGGGAGAGCCGGGCAAAATGGCCTTGGCGGGCAAAGTGGCCATGGGGGATTTTAGGGCCAAGGGATGGTGCCATCGCGCGGGTAAAATCATAACTGGTGCAACTTAATGCCTTCAGTTACCTTGGGGGACATCCATTAATTACGTGAAGTGAAATAGGGGGGGGGGGGGGTCCGGCGAAATCTCACCAGATCTCACCAGGGAGGAGGGGGGGGCTACGAAAATCTCAGTGAGATTTTGCGAAAAATTTGGGGACAGTAGAGCCAAAAAAAAGGTCTACAATTTGCGCCAAAGTCGATTTTAGGAGGGTATTTCGTCAAAAAAAAAGGTCTACAAAAGTTTCCAGGGCGATTTCTGAGGGTGGTTCTCACGGACCAGATCTCACCAGAGGGAGGGGGGGGGGGTGTCCGGCCAGATCTCACGAAATCTCACCAGGTGGGAGGGGGGGTCCAGAAATCCGGAAAAACACCTCACGTAATTTGTGGATGCCCCCTTGAGAAGCCCGACTCGGCTAGCGTATCACCTCTCGAAGTTATTAGACTATTTCTGGTTTTTGATGAGGCTGATATTTGTTAAGTGGTCAGTTTATGAATTTATTAGTAAGAAGTCAGATGACTTACCGCTTCTGAACAAAATTCTTTTTCAAGCGTGATGTTTTTGCTGATTTGGTGATTATGATTGTTTCTTTGAATTGTCAAGATAGAATGATTTTTCTATACCGGCTCAATCCGGGCAAAGTGTCCACCTGCTGGTGGCCATGGCCCCTGTCGGTTGCGCACGGATTCTTTTGGTTCCTTGCAGATTATTAACATTATACCATGCTTTGAATATATGCTTTATTATCATGTGAGCCTGAAGTAAGTATATCAATAATAATCAAAAAATAATTAAATTATTTCAATTTTTTGATTGTATTTCACGACCTGTGAGCCCAAAGGATATTATCGTGCAACAATAGCAGGAAAAAGCAAATGCAAGTTCTTTGCAGTTATTCACATCAAGTTCATATAAAAATGTAATTGAAGTTGCAAAAGAACAAAAAAATAAGGAAACCAATGTTAGATAGAAAACCACCAACTGCAGGAAACTAACCCAAAATGAGTGTTATATCAAGAATACACACAGTGCTTGTATCGCAACGAAAGTTTTTCAGCTCATGATCACAAGAACGATGGATCGAGTGCCAAATATGTTACTTTTTGGCTCACGAACTCTGTGATGGAGTTCATAAAAATTGTAATTAAAGTGCCTTTTGCCAATTATAATTTCTATTGTTTACAAGTTATAAGAAGTACACTGTTTTGCAAATTAGAGCGTTTTAATCACTCATTTCTGATTTTGAAGCTAATTGGCCACTTTGCCCGACCATGTCGGGTACTTTTTTTAAAAAAACTGGTTACTTTAGGTAGTAAACTTAATGGAAAGGTAACTAAAAAATTCTGGTATTTTGTCACTAGGATAGTTGAAGTTTGTATCCCCTGATTTTGATGCCTTTAGGTATATTGTAAGTTACCTTAAAACTTCGTCATACCTTAGCCTTGTAACTTTGCCCGGCCTTTCCCTAATGGTCCACATTTTGAACGAAATACAGCTGCGTTTCGTGTGCTCCAATACACTTGTGCCCACATCAGTATTGTACTCTATTGTAATATCTGCACACAGATCGGCGGCTATCCTGCTCACAGGGGCGACAAGCCTTCGAGCTCCACATTCTGCAATGGGGCGTGAGATTCTACCATCATGTCGTCTACTCGTGGTTTCACCGACCTTTACTCAATTTCCATAGATGCTCACTACAAAGTCGCGAGAACAGCCTACCAGCCTCGTCGTTGCAGAGATGGCTGATTCCATGCGCCTCATCCACAAACCACAGGTCCGTAATTTAAGGGAATTGCTTGACCTGTGAGTATGCATCTGGTCCCGAAAACGTCCGGAAGCCAAAGCATGCCACGTCGAATCGCTGCTGTATTGCGTTCAAAATATATTAAGTATGTAGCGGATTGGTAGGTTGGGCAGATTAATTGCTTACCTTGCATGATTTATAATCGCCACCTTCCACTACCTTATGCAAAGCGCATATATTAATTTCAGGAAACAGAGGTGAAACCATTACTTCTGTTATTAATATTTGAAAAGATCCTAAAATATTGGTTTATTTGGTACTCATTACTGCTTACAGACAGAGGTATATTTACCATTAATCTTAAACATCTGTCTATGCAAAATAAAGTTCAACGCAATACCTTGTCTTACAGGTGCAACATAGCAAACAAACAATTATCGTTAATTGAAGCTAAGAATTTACAATACATGTACATTACAAAGAGTTACAAATTCCATATGCAACTGAAGCAAAAACTCTCTTATACATGACGAGAGCGATTCTTGTATGACAATGATAACAAGAAAACATCAGATTTAACTGCATTACATAGGGCGCCAGGGAGTTAATTTGTTCCCACAAATAATAGTCATTGAAAGTTTCCAAACATGGAAATCAGTCTTTTAATTCAAACTGGATAGCGAAAACCAAAAGCACTCGGCTTTTAGACACAACTAGCTCAGGAATTAATGTCCGGCGGCATAAGAACTCACACTCATCAGACCGTTAAAGGCCTATCTCAATGATTCGTCTGAGTACACACTGTTTCTGGAGGTATAATTACCGTGTCTGTCTGGGTGCACGTAGCGTCGTAACAAGAGCGCTGTTGTCTCTCAACGGCGCTCCATCCAGGTAATGCTAGGCACTTGTCACGTCAACCAACACAAGTGACAACATCGATCGGATTAGGCGCTCAGTCATCGAAGCCTCCAGAAGGAAATCATGCGCAGTACTCTGGCAGGCAGTTGCCAGCGCGATCGTTCTGGACGGAATGACCTCTTCTCGCCCCTCAGAGCTGCTCGTCTCTGATTCTCCTCGGCGAGTATCATGAAAAACACAAAATTTGTAATATTTCCAACCACGTGAGGAAATAAAAACATCGGATTGGCTTTGCAAAAGTCTCCCCTCTATGCTGGCTAATACATTGCCTCTTATTTGCTAAGAGTCTTGGGGTATTGTCGGGAAGGATATGTAGACATTTTCTCACGATACCGAGCGAACGGCGCATCTAGGGATCCCTTCCGCAAAATTCCCCAGAGTCCAGCCTTTCTCACCAATACCAGCGTCGGAGATAATCCTCTCATTGTCTCGACCTACCGGACACTTCCGGCTCAGTCAGAGTGTCGCTCACGCTAAAACAACCCTTAGCTAGACGCGGATTTCTGTCTCCAACTCAAGAAAAGAATATCTATTTATTTCTTATTTATATTAAATCAAACAATAATTAATTTACATTGTACGAGATGACCCATCTAGTCATCTCGCTACAAGTAGGTAGTCATAATGTTTTGACTCATCGGTGTATATTAATCTGCTGTGTCTAGGTACGTCTCTGCCGGCCTCGGTAGCGTAGGGGCTAGAGTGCTAGCTCCGCGTGCCGAAGGTCGCCGGTTCGAGTCCGGCCGCGGGCATGGGTGTTTAACTGTTGTGTCTGTAATTGTCATGTCCGTCCTGTGGTGTGCCAAATTCATCAGGCTGGCTGTGTGGCCTAAGATGCCGAAAGCCATAAAAAAAAAAAAAAAAAAAAAAAAGGTACGTCTCTTCCTCTTTCCATCCGGACTTACCCCTCGTCACGTTCAACCCCCTCCCTCAGCCGGCCCTGGTAACGTTCGTAGAAGTTAACGCAGCGGAATATTGTAAGGGAATACTGTACGTGGGAAGCGTAAGGAGTACTTAAGAAAGTATCGTTAAGTGGATGGCGTAGGGCGTTGTATATGAGGTAGTGAAGTGCAGTGGAGGGGGTTAGCATAGTATAGTAGCGGAGCCTAAAGGGTGGGGTGGGGGGGGGGGGAGGGGAGCGTAAGGACGTAGGAGGGTAACGTAAGGAAGTGTAGCATGTAGGTCTCATGTTTCCGAGGGTCGCCGTTTCGAGTCCAGTAGATGCCGTTGATGGTTTTAATTAAGATTTCTGTTCGTCTAAGTTTATTTTTTATTACTATTTAGCGTATGCATTTAAGTATTTCTGCACACGTTAAGGGATTTTATCCGCGTGTCTATAGCCTCCATTCATGTTTTTAGTTTAAGAAATACTTAATTTTTTATTGGGCTGGATGTATAGCCAGTCTGCGAAATGTGTAACTTGTGTCCCGTGTGATAAGTGTGTTTTTTTGTTTGCAAAATATGTAGTATATGAGGTTGAGATCGGAAACTGACTCAGGATTCACCTGGGACATTGCGAGTAACCTAAAAACAGCATTCAGGATATACCTTCAGAGAAAGAGTATAAACAATGCGCTAGTTGGATGTATTGTCTAAACAGCAAAGAAAGCAAACTGTATAAAGGAAGGTTGCTGGGACTCTAAGACAATCTAGGCGGTGACAGTCAGCGTGCGACAGCTACAGGACACCTGAAACCTGATGAAGACAGCAGAGCTAGCTGTCGAAACGTCGTGTTTGTACAACACCATCCGGCTGGGCATCCGAGAGGAATACATTGCATCATTACGCCGGTGAAGTCTCCACTAACAAGTCACAGTTAAGATTATAACTTCGGTTTATACCATTTATGCAACCGAATTATATAACAGGAGTGATAATGATACAATGTATTAAAAAAACAGAAAAGGAACAATAGATATTGTGACGGTCCGACCGTCTCTGTGCTTAAATAGCAATGATAATTATGGAAATTTAATATTTTACATTCACATTAATTTTAATATTAGATCAATTCTTCTTACATTGATATTTCATAAGCATCTCAATTTTGCGGGGAATGGGTCAAATTTGCTCTGAACAAAATATTCACAAACATAACTAGACATTTATTTTCACATATGAAACTTGATGAATTTAATTATAAAAAAAATATAACATTCACCTTCCTTTTTATAATTATCAAAAATAACAACATTTGTTACCATGGGCGCCACCCTACATGAGACTTATGTTTCCACGCTGTTGACTCAAGACAAATTGTCCGACTAGCTCATTATAAACAATTTTACTGGACATGAGAACTTCTTACTTTGTGAATCGCTTCACCCAGGAACGTTTACGGGAGTCTTGATTCCTAAACAATTCAGTGGTAATGTTATATTCACCTTCTCAATTGCATGATGTTGTGTAGATGCACTTAACCAGCATCCTTAGTCGATCAGGAGGTCCAACCGCGGCGCCAAGCAACCATAAACTTAGTTAAACTTTAAGTTTAACCACTGCACTATTTCCCACTGAAAAACACACTTATACTCATAAATTAACACCGCTTCTTGGTCTGCATCCACAGAGAGGTGGCACAGAGGTGTTACTTGGGCAGGCACCTGTGCCCCAGTGTCGTCCTTCTCCGGCAACCGACGCACCCTTTTGTCTCTTTTGGCGGGCGAAATTCCATTGGCCGATTAGGAGTCTAAGCCGCTGGTCAACCCCCACCGTTCGCCATGAAAAGAGAGAACACATCTTTTCGTCAATAGGTGGCATACCCTGTCTCTCCAACCAACCTTTCCATTCACACTTTGGTCCTATTAATATGATAAAATGTGGAGTGACACACTGTTCACTACAATATTTAAAAATAAAATTGTTACCATCCAGAGGACTGTATAGGCCAACAATTAAAATTAACAATTTCTAAAAGTTTTTCATATACAATGTGAAATAAAAATGTGCCTGTTCGATCGCCTTGGGAGTCTCATCCATGGTTATTGTTATTAAGAAAAACAGATCTTGAACGCTTAGAACTATGCTTCTATCAGTGTCTAAATTTTACATTTAACTATATTTTCAAAATCTTTGGTGACAAGAAATTTTTATCTACTCCATGTTTTTAGTTCAAGTAAACAAAAAATCATGTTTGTAAGGGATTTTTTACGCGCATTTAGGTGGAAATCATTTATTTTTAGAGATCAAGAAGAAGGATTTGGTGATCGAACAATCCATTTTTGTCGTACAATCAAAGGACTAAAATGTAATATCTACACAGGCTGTGACAAGAACATCAAGTTACAAGACAACTAAGTCGGTTAACTAAAGCAACGACACAGAGATCAATATTGTTACAATGTCCATAGTGTGGGTCCCAAGTTATAGCACCAGACTCAAGCCAACACGTAACCACAATTTTGTGTCGCATTTCCACTCGCGACTGCAGCATTTTGTTACTATTTCATAACCTGTCCTGTCTGAATTTATTACGAATTAATGTTCCCGGGTATTTACTGGGGGATGAGCAGTAACTCTAGGGCCTCTCATTCGGGAGGAAGTGGGTTCAAATCAGCGCAGTGGTTAATATTAATATTTTTACTCCGCGATTCACTAAAAGTGGATGACGGAGGGTGTTTTGATGGACAAAAATGGTTTAAATAAAAATTAGTTTGATTAAAAGCTATACAGTGCTGTAATGTTAATTAAAAGGCTTCAATTAAGAATGTATGAGTCCGCCTTTGTTAGGGTTGTTTAATTTTGTCAATTTAATATTCAAGTGCTTGTAAATATTTCCAAATTTAATTTAAAAATGTTTCTTCCTGATTTGAAGTGGTTTTGTATACGTTATATTATTTTTGTGCGATTTCTATTGCTGAAGAAACTATCACTGCTCCGGAAGATTACTATATCGTTTTCTAGACGGATCATTAGGAAAAGTCCGATTTATTGTTTGTGTATGTTGTTATAAGAATTTCGAACATCAAAGTCAAGTAAAACGTTCATCGACCCTTTTGTTATTCAAGAAACTACCGATCATAGGATAAGGAATTCAGTAAACCACCTAAAATTACCTAAAATCTTCCGGAATCAAAATAAAAAATTTATCAACTTGTCTAAAGTCAATGTGCAGTACCTGAGTATCATGTAATACTCAACTATCCTTATGTAGGACAGACTAACAGATAACTACGGAATTCCATCTTGTTCTTCTGGTGCCTGTCCAAATTTCCGACGCTCTACTCGTAAGAAAACAAACACAAATTCAGGGTCAAGGAGAGGTGCTCATTGTGACGTATTTCCGATCCACTACGTCATCCGGGAGTACTTAAGAGTGTAACCAGTTTTTTGGAACCGTCTTTACTTCCAACAGCGAAGGACAGCTGACCAAGGTTTTAATACAATCTGCCTCTCAAGCTGTTGAGGCAGTAATTGCAATTTTCTGCAGACGTGGAATGATAATTTGTTTTAAGTAGTTACTACTAGCATTTGCCCTGGTCACCGCATTTCTTCTCCGTTTCGCAATTGCGGTTTAGGAACTTCATTGGATTATTAGTCCGGAAAGAGATTGTAATATCTAAACACAAGATAACGGTTCATCATTAAATTACGTTTGATATCTTATGAGTAATATATATATATATATATATATATACACGATTAAGTTCGAGGTATAGAGCGAAAGTAGGTAAACCTGCATGCCAAGTCTTGCCACTGACTAAATTACTAGAAAAGCAATGTGAAGTTGCCAATTCAAAACAGACTTCGGTGTATATGAAAAAACATATTTATGTACACTTGTGCTACATTCGAGCTTTAAAGCAGAAATAGGCAGACCACCAAATTTAGCAACTGACCAAATTATCAGAAAAGCAATACTAAACTAGTATCACAAAAAAGGTTTTTGCATTAACAAAAAATAGTTCTCTTCAAATAAAGGTCATGCAATTTTCCCATTTCATAAATGGCATACAACCCCTCAACTATTTTGATTCACAACGGAAAACATCAAAGCACGGGAAGGACAGAACAATTGACTGAAAACACGCATGTGAGAGGCTGGACTCGAATCCGCGACATCTGAAACTCAAGTCCAACTTACTAATCCGTATGTTGGTTGGACATAAATGTTTGAAGGTATCATCCCAGCTGTCGTCTGGAGCGATTTCTGGAAACCATGGAAAACCTAATCTGGATGTCCGGACCGTGATCTGCCTTGACATTGTTTTACTAATAACACAAACATCCATTTAGTTTAAATTTTTTTTGAGGTTGCGAAAAATATGACCAGAAGAGGTTGAATTTTGTTATTTTTTTGTACAGGTACCTACTGTGACGTAACAGGAACAGAGGGGGTAACCACGTTAACGAAGAGCGCGACATGAAATGAAATGGAAAAGCTTAGGCACTTCCATATAGCGATTTCCTGGAAAAGGACGAATCTCAGGAACAAATGAAATGTTCGAAGGTTATTTTTTGAACATGGTCCGTTTCTCAATGAGAAAAAATACTGTTAATACAATTAATTATTAAAATACATTTATTTCCATATTGTACATAATTTCATCTACTTATCTACACAATTTTCATACATCAAAATTTATGTTTTAGTATACAATTTTTTTATATATATATGTCGAATCCATTCGTGAAAGATCAAGAGTCGGGTGGGTCGAATGGCGTTCCCACTCGAGGTAGATGGCTCATTAGCGGAGGTAGGCTGTGGATATCCCTCGAACAGTGGAGAGTAACAACGAGAACACAGCTGATACATGGATCCGGTTTATTAGACTCGGTCTCACAATACACAATGACAGATAGTGGAGTGATGTTACCTTGATGGTCAGGCACAAAAAGAGTTTCGTGTGCTGTGCGCTGCCCTTTAAGTAGCCCCTCGAAGTTGTGACTGCAGTCACTGTGGCGCTGGCATCTTGCTCGCTGCTTCTGTGGCTCTATCTAGTAGCTAGCCCCATACTCCAGATCCGATATATATATATATTGATTGGATTGTAATGTAATGAATGAGGTTTACTGTTTTGTACTCTTTCTCATGTCTTTATAAATATTCTGCATGATCAACAAACTAACCGAGGAAGTACTGCATCGATTAGGGAGCGCCCATAAACTACGTATCTCGATCTAATGGTGGGGGATTGAGTAGAAAGCTACGCTTGTTATGAGGGAGGCGAGGTAGCGAACGCAGCCAAGTCACATTGCTTTTCATTCATATTATTTGTCACAGTTAAAATAAGGCACAGAACACACAACAACACGTGAATATTTATTTCTGTCATTTAACTAACTCCGTAGTTTACGATAGTCTCACGTGAGAAAACCGTTCAAAATGTCTTCTGGAATCAATAGGGAAAAAAGATACGTGGCACGCGGGGGGTGGGAAGGGGGGGGGGAGGTTGTATAGGGCAAAAGCCACTTAAGGCTACATGGGGGAGGGGGGATTCACAAGAGTCCAAAGTCAAAATGGAGCTACCTGGTTTATGAACGCTCCAGATGCCAAATAAATTATTAAAACTTAAAGGCCGTCCTCCTGAATGCAGGGCCGGAGCGTTAACTACCACGGTGAAGTGGTGAGTAGAGTCGTTACTGCGAAATGCGGCGAGACTCCAAACAACTTGGAGCCGAGTGTTTGCTATGACAAGCTGCGGTCCAACTCACCACTTTAGCGAGGTTACAGCCCACTCACTGTATACAACAGACAGGCCCGATCCCCGGCGCCGGGATTTATCTCGGGATTCCACGGTCTGTTGTTGGGCTCCGGATATCGGTTTACCAGACCTGGTGAGGCTGGTGAACAGGTTTGGGCTGACGCGGGGTAAAGCTGTGTCTGATTCACCGTCACAAGACAGCAGCAAACAAGCTGGCGCTCACTTGAACGAGATTGTAGTCAAAACAGATAAAGGAGAAATTCAGCACGTGACGGTTAGTCTGGCAGATAACTAAAATTCCTGTAACTAACTGTACCATCTAATTTGGTACTCTTACCTATCGTATGGTCATCTGGGGGTTCACTGTCTGAGGTGAGATCCAAAAGACCCCAGTTTGCATCCCTGTCTCGGCGGGGCTTTACTTAGACCATTAACCAGACCTTCATCTCTGGGACCGCTTACTGTGTAATGTGAAGTACGTGAAAACGCTTCCGTGGTTCTAATTCCATATTAAACTTTAGATCCCCTTTACACGGTAGAATTACCGGGTTAGGTTAGGTTAGGTATGAAGGGAAGGAACTTACCATCCTACCTCAGATACAAGACTTAGTACGCCTCCTTTGGTTCCAACCATCCTTCGGCTTGAGGACCACGCGTAGCTTAAACTATCGTATAAAACCATTTAATTCTGTGAGTTTCGTCGATCCAACATGAACACTTAAAAAGATTTTCATAAGTAAATTTTTAAATAGTATGAGTTTTATCATTTTTAAATCAGTACTTTCCTATCTAAAGATAGACAAACGTACTTTCATTTATATCTTTACGAAATCAACTGGTTCCGTTTTAAAACACTCCTTATAGTATCTTTACCTTTGAACGAGCAATTCTTGTTTATATCTGCTATATCGGAAACGGCTCTAGCGATTTTTATGAAATTTCATACTTAGATAACGTTTTGCTTTTCCAATTTATCTAAATAGATGTCTTCCCTACAAAAAAAGCGATTTTACACAAAACATGCAATTCTTGTATTTGGTGTCTCGTAAACGGCACTAACGCCATCTCGTAGACTTTCCAGGTACCAGTAAGCCGACTGATGTTAGTTAGAGCAAGGAACACTTATATCTTTAAGCGAACAGTTCGCCGAGGTCAGTCACCGAATGGTAATATAATATTGTGGAAATAAGTAGGTGTAAGTAAATTTATTAATGAAAGATATTTTATTTTCATGAGTAGTAACAAATATCGTTTTTACCGCAAAAAGTAATTATCATTATATACTACAAGGCACGTATTTTATTTTGAAGAGTAGTGATACTTTTTATTAAAACGTCGTTTTCATTAAATACTACATGTATAATTGTAAACCATTTAAGAAATAGATATTTAAAAAAATAGATATTGGCTTTGACAGATGTGAATTTTTCAAACTTCTTTACTTTACAAAACTTCTTTGAAGACAATATTAGCAGTTATAATGTGATCACCGTTACCTTTTAAACGTATGTCTCTTTAACATAAACACAAATATTACTGAATGTACGAATTCGTGAAAAAGCCAAGTGCAGGTGCCCAAACGAAAAAAACAGGTTCTGGTAAATAGAATCCTGCGCTTTGAAGCCTCTGTCCTTGTGCTTTATTAATGGTCATAACCACTTCTATTGGGAATTATTTTCTTACCATTTGGAAAGACTGGATCAGAAGGTGTGAGGTTAATGAGATATATGAGCATAGTCTTATCAGAGTGAACGCATTTAACACAGATAATGCACTTGTTTAAGTGAATTACCAGTAATCTTGAGTCATTAATTAACTCCTGATTAGCATTAACATTTCTGTTTAATACAATGAATTAATTTCTCACCAGCTTCTCTAAAGATTTTTGATGAAATCATGTACGCTGAACAGAAATCGAAAGATGCAGAGCGAAGATCGGTCACCCATGCACTATTATTTTTACAAACAAAACTCTCATGTTTCTACATTCAGTTTATATACTATATTCTCAAAAATTAATACAGTAATGTTTATATTCAATCCACATTAACTTTCTCACATAAAACGTTATATTAAATAACATTCACAAAACTTCAATTCTCACAATTGGAGCTTTTTAAAAATACTCTGTTTTGCCTGTCAGCGATGCTCTCTTCCACACACAACCAAAGACTGTGCCGCTGCCTTCTCAGAGAAGTTTTTGGTTTAACCTGCTTCAAAAAATTCCTTTACAAAATTCGTAGATTATCGAAAAAAGAAGGATGTTAGCTGCACTAGTTAACAGTTTCAGATCTCTTCTTTAGGTACGTAAATCTGTATCGTGCTGTGTCTCTCTATATGAAATGTCATCATGTAAAAAATACAGATCCGATTTTGATGGCGTTTCAGTTTTAGAAAGATTATGATTTCAGTTTGTGAATTAACGCGGTCATGGGACGGAGCAAGAAAGCTCAAAGATAGCCATCAAAGATATTTGATACAACCTCAATCAGAGGTTGCAGACTAAACCCACAATTAAAAACACCAATAAGCTTAAAAATTCAGAAAGAATATATTTTTTGTGCGTGCGTTGCTTCTTCCAACACGTGACACATACGAAGGGAAAGAGATTCACTTCAAAGAGTACATAGAACCATGAAAGTTTCTTTGCGGTCGTGTATCATACTGACAACAATATGTATGTTCCCAGCAAACAATTACAAAGCAACAGTGGCCGTTAAATATTCAAAAAATTCTTGTAGGTTTACCTCTTCATACCAAAGAAAAGAAGTAGTTCTCCAGTACACTCTGAGGTGCGATAGAGGCGGATTGCGCAGCCAGTAACCAACTTCGTCTCGAGGACGTACATTATAATTTTTGCTTTGATTAATATATTAGACGGAAGACGGAAGAAAAGATCATGTGAAACACAGCTGGCCCTATTTACACACGATGTAATGAAAGTTATCGATACAGGTTCACAAGTGGATGGAATTTTTTTAGATTTCCAGAAAGCCTTTGACTCTGTGCCACACAACCGCCTTTTAGCGAAGCTTCGAGCGTACGGTATATCGGATCAGCTTTGTGAATGGATAAAGGATTTTCTAACTGGTCGGTCGCAGTATGTTGTCGTTGAAGGAGAAAGTTCTTCTAATCTAGATGTTACATCGGGTGTACCTCAAGGAAGTGTAATAGGACCACTACTTTTCTTAATTTTTATAAACGATCTCGGAGACAAAGTGAAAAGCCTTTTTAGATTGTTTGCTGATGATGCGGTTATTTATAGGGAAGTAAGAACTTTGGCCGATTGCTTAGAAATTCAGCGCGATCTGGATGTTATTTTGGCTTGGTGCGCTGAGTGGCAACTTACTCTAAACTGTAAAAAGTGCAAGACAATGAGCATAACTAACAAAAAGAATCCGATTGTTCAGAAATACGAGTTAAACAATACAGTGATTGATATGGTCGATTCTATTAAATATTTGGGAGTAACAGTACAAAGGAACATGAAATGGGACATACACATTAATTCTTTAGTAGGTAGAGCAAATTCTAGGCTGCGATTCATAGGTAGAATCTTGAAAAATTGTAATGAACAAACAAAGGAGATAGCGTACAAATCTCTTGTGCGTCCACATTTGGATTATTGTTGTGCCATTTGGGACCCGTTTCGTAAGGGATTGATCGAAAGTATAGAGAAAGTACAGAGAAGAGCCGCTCGATTCGTGACCGCTTGCTACAGTCCTTATGAAAGCGTCACAGAACTGATTAGTAGATTAGGTTGGGAGTCTCTGGTAGATAGACTACACACGTTTCGTTTAAACTTATTGGAAAACATGCGTACTCCAACTTTCACTCATGAGTGTAGTGAAATACTTCTTCCACCAACCTATTTGAGTCGGAAGGACAGGAAAGATAAAATTAGAGAAATAAGGTGCCGGACTGATTCCTATATGAATTCTTTTTTCCCTCGTACCATTAGGGATTGGAATGCACAGCAAAGAGATTAGCTTTGGTGCTGAGCACCCTCTGCCACCCACAATTTTGTGAATTGCAGAGTATATATGTAGATGTAGATGTAGATGTAGACGTTAGAGGGGAGTGCTGAAAAATTTTCTGCCTCATATACATTAGTATTCTGCAATGGTAAATAAGACCATGTCCTATAATATGAAACTTTTCTCTGCTTGTACAGAGTACTGATCAAAATCTCGTGAAATGAAATTTTCTGTTGTCACTGGTCATGTCATTTAGTGTGCTTTTAACCACCGAATGACTAAATTTGATGTTGTAATATTTCGCGTGTGGTTTAAAATGACCTAATTCCGTTAATTGCATAACGTCATGAAAACAAAGAGCTCGTCTTGGAATCATAGCCACAAAACGTTCATCTCTAGAGATTGTTTTTACTGTTAAAATTGCATCCTATTTGCACATCTTAACACCTCATTCGACTATCAATACGAGGGTGGTCTGAAAAGTTCTCGGCCTTGTCTGAAAATGGCGGCACTGAACACAAACTAAGGGCTGCTAAATTTTACGAACATTTGTTGATCAACTGTAATCACAAATAATATCAATTTCCTAGGAAAGTGTTCAGTTTTGTTCATCAAAACGATATAGAATAATACGCAAAGGCATTTGCTGTTAAGGGAAGGATTTTTTCCTACTTCCATGTTATTACTGGTAATCGTCAAAAGATTATCGTTGATGATATGAAGAGGCAAACCTACAAAAATATTTTGAATATTTGACGGCCACTGTTGATTCGTAATTGTTTGCTTGGAACATACATATGTTTATCAGTATGATACACTACCGCAAAGAAACTTTCATAGCTTTATGTATTCAGTATTATCATAGAAGTGAATCACTTTCGCTTGGTATGTGTCACACAAGGGAAGAAGCAAATAAGAAAAATAATTAAAAAAGACAGAAAAACAAAAATAATGAAAAACTGGAGAGTGATGATTGTAATGCATATCAATCTGCATAGTATAATACCGAAGGCGGCATCAAAACAAATTGTGTCTTATACAACATTATTAAATGAGTTGTTTAGACGAATTATCGCTACGTAGTTACGACTTTTCTATTAAAAAAAAATCTTTTTAACGTGAAAATGAACTAGCGCCTGAGATATATTTACTAGCAACCAAATGCGATAACTAATTCACGGGGATTCGACCATACTTATCCTTTTTTTATTATTATTATTATTTTTTATTTCTTTTTTACAGTTACTTACCATCACGTCAAGCAGCAACAGTAATATCTGTTTGTTTAATTGCCTTTGAACGTAAACGATAGTCAATAGCGTTTAGTTAAAACACTTAAACGTGCTCATCTGTCACACTTGTGCTGAAGTGTGATAAATTTAAACTAGAAGTAAGGTTTTAGAAACTTACATTTGCAGAAGAAGGTGACGAGGGGATGTAAGTGGGTAGTGAGGGAATATGGCCTAAAGGTTTGTTCAGAATATTGTTCCAATTTGATGGGGTACACTCATTTTGGTATCAAGAACAGGATTTAGAGGGGATTGAAAGAAGGGATTTATTTTTGGAAATTCTTACAGAAGACAATCAGTAACAGATATGTATCAAGGGTCATTGGAAGACAGGAAGCGGTTGAAGAGAGTGCTTGGAGAATTTAAGGCATGTGTTAACTATAAAACCTGGAGGGATATTGCTAGAATAATCAGGAATGTTATGTGGAAAGAAAGAGAAACAGCTCTTTCTTTCTCACGTAAAGGAGCTGAAAAATTGGCTTTTGAATGTGAGGTGGGTAGGGGCTGCAATAAATTACCGAGATAAATGATAAAAAAAACTAAATGAAACAGTGAAAGAATTTAAGATAAAAATTCGTGTAATGCGAAAGTAGATTAATAAGGAAATTGTAACCAATGCGTTTGATTCACCGCAATTAAATTGAATTAGCTAAAAAAACTAAATTACTAGTTAAAAAAAAAAAAAAGAGAGAAAAATCTAAAAATAAAGGAAAAATCTATGAAACATTTTCTACCTGGCCTAATTACAGAACGGATACAATCTGTCAAATATAAGCATGACTGTAACACTCGAATAAACTTCAACATTACGCTAATGTTGAGGTTATATCGAGAAGCACAGCTCCATGTTGCTGTATTTACACCTATACGGTACACGTGTTTACCTGGAGTGATATGGCACAAGATTGCCTTATCTAATTCAGCTGCTCCAGAATGCAAGACATTACTTGTCTGGTTCGGTAAGTTTGACGTATTCCACTTTCTTGCAATCTGCATCAAAACGAACATGAGGAAGCTGGTTTCTGACAATAACCTTCGATTTCGTATAATACATTCCTTATAAGAAATTAAGACAAGAAAATTAGGACTACATCTTCCACCTTGAAGATCACTCCAAATACTTGAATATATCGGTTAAAGAATCGTTCAAGCTAAATTTTACAGTAGAAGAAAGAGAGTTCTTTTCTGCTCTTTTATATGATTCTTCCAAGCGTTTAGTACGAATTTCTATAAAGATGGAACAATATTCGACGCTTGTTTTGATTTTGGCTTGTTCTCTGTAACTTTAAATTCGCAAGTTTCACGGTCAGAATGCCGAAATAATTCGCTAGCCATGACAATGTGTTTTTAATACGCACCGTCTGTCTTAAGCTCTAGCAATCGGTCACATATAATTACTTTATTGATCTAACATTACTAACAATACTCTTTGGAGTTGTGGGATTTACTATTTTAGGTTTTCAAGTCATAGCATAGATAGTCTACGTAAAATTTTCAACTTATTATAAGAACTGGAAACAGGTATTTCTCTAGAGGTAAATGCAATCCATCAACCTTTGTTGACACTATTATGTTGGTTGTTGGTAGAGCAAGGAAGTTCAAACTTTAACCCTTTAGATAACACTATCGGAGTCTTTATTTAAACGGAGGGAAATGGGTGGAAAATTTACCGGCACTTGAACTTTAGTCAAAACAGAATTGGAAAGCGTTGTCCAGTTCTGTATCAGATAAACACGTTGTATGAATCACTTGTTTGGTTCACTTTCCTTTTGAGGTTGCACACTATTACATCTTTGGAAGCGCCACAAAAAATAGATAAGAGCATTCTTATCCATTTGCGATAAAAACCTTCTTCCTGTTACGATTTATCGAAACAGATTGGAACAAATAGTGAACAACAAAACAAAATTACAGAAGTTGTTGTGCAGTTTATAGCCATTCTACGTTTATTATCGACTATGTTATAATTCTGAATTAAAAAGTTTGTTAGCGGACATGTTATATCTTCTAGTATAATGAAACAATAGAAACTAAAACTGATGAAACTAAATTCTGCTAACACCTCAATAACTTCTGAATTTTTTAACTACTGTTCGTAATTTTTTTTTTTTTTTTTTTTTTTTTTTTTTTTTGTAATAGGTATTCCAAATTTCCTCGTCTTTTGCAGACGGTATTTCCACTTAAAGTTTGTATTAGTGTACAACTGTTGATGAAGAAAGGTTCTGACGTTTCCAAATAGGATAAAAAATTAATTAGTTTCAATAATTCTACTGTCTCTTTTTGCTCAGAACATTGAACATCGTATCGTCGACGTCGTGGCCATTAGAGGTGGGTAAGGTGTGCCAAGGAAGGGGAAGGAATTCAGCTATTGCATTTTGAAGGAACCAACCCAGCATTCGCATGGAGTGTACCGAACTAATTGCAGCCAGAGATTTACTGTAAAAGCAAGATTATGGCCATTGTTTGATAACAATTCTAATTCGTCAAGCAACCGCAAATAAATAAATTGTCAGAAAACTGAAAAAAGTATGTGTTGCCTTTAAATTAACATTTTATTTTCTAGTTGCTTTTGTTTATTTATATTCTGCTGATATTCTTTGTCCGGAGATAATAAACTAATATATATGTGCCATATGACACTATTTTTAAGATCGTGAGCGGTAATTAATAACAGTTGCATTTAGTTAAGCAACTGCGATCAAATAAACAGTCATAACATTGCGTTAAACCCGTTGTTTTTTCTTAAGTTTTAGAAGCTGTTTATATTCGATGTAGATGTTGACGGTATATTCTCTGTCACTTTAAAGTAAGCTTTTAAAACTGAACGCCAGAACTTTACGATCAACCCGCAATTTTTGACGGAATTAGATGCCAGTATGTGCGTAAAAAGAAATTCCCATAGTTATAGGATGCGGCAGTTCATAATGGATGTGCAATTTAATATCCTTTAATGTGTGCCCAGTTATTTTGTGATGATTTATGTAAGCAAACTGTTGTGTCTTCTAAATAGAAAAATAAAAGTCACGAATATTTTTTTTTCCCTTAGATAACTGAAGAAATTTTTCCGTTAGTGAAAGAATCATTGAGATCTTAGGAATCTCTTAAAGCATTTACCCGAATATTACTATTACTGACAGAAGATGGTCCTTATGGTGCCAATGTCCACGTCAACGACGCGCAACAATTTCCGATTAATAACAACAACATCGGCAAAAACTTTTGGAAGCACCATACCTTTGATGCTTATGATGCCAACGAAGCTAGTTTGTAGTTAAACGGATCTCGAACTAGTTTTGTTTTAGTCGTGTTTAATACTACCGCAGTCAGTTCTGAACGGGGCATCACCAGTCAAACCGAGCGGGGCGGTGTAACGGTTAGCGTTCTCGCCTCGCATTCGGGAGGACGGCGGTTCGAATCCCCGTCCGGGCATCCAGATTTGGGTTTTCCACGGTTTCCCCAAATCACTCCAGGCAAATGCCGGGATGCTTCCTTCAAAAGGCCATGGCCGAATTCCTTCCCATTCCTTGCCCCCCATCCTTTCCCGTCTCTAAAGACCTCGATGTTAAAAAGAGACGTAAAGCAGTTACACACACACAAAAAATAAAAAATCACCAGTCAAGCCGCTGTCGATAAGAAATGGTCCGACATGTTCAAGTATTGCTGATGACGTCAATCTACAGACAGCCACGTACAGGACAAAATATTTCCTCAGATAAAATTGTTTTGAGTTCACGAAGCTGTTCTAAGAACGAGTAAACTCTTCCGAGAAACTTACACATTGATAACCAGTTATCTGGCAGTTTGAAGGGTCAAGAATACAGGAGAGACCACCTGCTTTCCTCAAACTACGAGATGATGCCTGTTTGCGCAGCATGCTTACCTGAACTTAAAAGACTTAGTTCACTCGAAGGTTGGCTGGATCCTCCAGAAGGAGAAGCACTATATCACACTAAGAACGGCGAACTACTTTCCACAGAAATCTGCAGTTCAGCGTAGAATCCGAAGCATGGTGTGTCTCAGTATGGCTCATAAGAACAGAGCAAAACCCGCCTCATCCAATCAACTACTATGTACTGCAAATTAGTACACAGTAGCTAATGTTCAAGAATTGAAAAATTGGAATCAATACGCCAAAACCAGAAACAGTATTTCGGTCCATCAGAATCTCTACCTTCTGTGGCTCTGTTTGGAAGATTGTTATACTTTTTTTGGCTCTAGGCCCCGTCATTATAGAGGTCATTGGAGGTGGGAAAGGACTGGCGGCAAAGAGTGGGTAGTAATTCAGCCATGGCATTTTAAAGGAACCATCCAGGCATTTGGAGAAACTATGGAAAACACAAATCTGGTTGGCCGGACGGGGATTCTAACCCTTGCTAATACGAGGAACAGTATAAAAAAGAAACACCACAGGCGTCAAAAATTATTTTAAATCAGTGCCGGATCAAGGGGGGAGGGGGCGAACTCCTGAACAATCACTAAAGATTCCTTTAATTTTTTGGGCACTACATATGGCTGCAAATTAGAAAGAATTTTTTGATTAGTAATTTATTAAATAGAGCGAGAAAATGATTTTTATTGTTTACCGACAACCAGTAGAAATCGGGGGGGAACAAAATCCAAACAATTTCAGAAACGGCAGGTTGGTTTGTCAGATTTGATTTGATATCCGTAAATATCGTCTCATAAAAAAAATCATCTCTTTATAATTAATTTTACTATTTTCACCATGACTTACGTCAGAACCGTGTTCGAGTGTCGAAACTAAGAATTAAAATATTTAACAATTAAATACTTTTAGGTTAAGGGAAAGGCTGTAACAGAATGACAGATAAACTTATTCCTTAAGAGGTTCTGTCTTTAATAGTATATACTGAACCCTGCATGTGATGTTTGCTTTACCTCAGTATATTTACATTAAAACCCAGCGTTTCTCAGATGCCAGTTAATCAGTATTGGATCATTATGCTTAAACGCGCCGTTTGTGCCTTGGCTCGGTGGTTAAGGCATCTGACTGGAGAGTGAAAGGTCCACGGTTCGAATCCTAGTCTCGGCGGGGATTTTCATAGACCCTTAACCCGACCTTCACCTCTAGCGCAGTTTGCTGTGTAAAGCGAAGTACACCAGACCGTTTCCGAGGTTGGGATTCCACATTAAACTGTAGGTCCCCTCTATCCGGTAGGATTGCCGAGTTAGGTTAAGGTGGCTACGGCAGGGCCCAGCCAATAGAAACCCCTTCACCAGGACATTACGACCACACGAAATTATTATTATAGTGCATTTTACTTCATCTTTAACAGTAAATTTATGATCCTTTTTGAAGAATTGTTTTTGGAGAATCGACTATGTATACAACCACACTTCTACACTTGGTTACCTAGCATCTGGGAAATGCGGGGTTTTAGTGCAAATATTCTTAGATAAATCATACATCATTTCCAGGGTTCTGTATCTCCTAAATTCAAGACGGAACTATTATGGAATGAGAGTGAGAAAATGTGAGTTATAGCCTCTATTAAATTCGATGAAAGTATCGGTTTTCATTCGCCGATTTAGGAGTGTAGGTTGGGACCTTGATTTTGGGTATCAAATACTAGAGTTGAAGGGCGTGCAAAGGAGAGAGGCTAGATTTGTTTATGGAAATAAGCGCCGGACCCACTGATACGCTAAAGGAGTTAAACTGGGAGTCACTGGAAGAGAGCAGGAAAGTGAAGAGAATGCTGGAAACGTGTGTTGGTGACGAGGCTTTGAAAGGTATTGGTCTAAGAATTAGGAGTAGTGTACAGAAAGGAAAATATGACCATCATGATCACACACTGGCAATCGATTTCATACATAAAGGAGTGGGAAAATTTTCTTTTGTTGGTAAGGGTGTCAGGGATTGGAATAAATTATCATGGTAAGAGATGAATTGTTTACCAAAATCGATGAAGGAATTTAAAAATTAAAATTCTAAAATGGCAAATGTAAGTGTGTGGGGGAATTTAACACTCAAAGCATACATGATAACAATAATAATAATAAGAAGAAGAATAAAATAGAAGAGGAAAGTGGTAACTAGATTACTATGAAAATTGCCATGCTTTCCATAGCTGTTCAATTCGATTCTTTGTCGTGTTTAAAGACAGTTTTTTTTTTTCATACATATATTTAGAAGTCTGAGGCTGTAACGTTCCCGAAGTAGGCTTTGCGGAAGCAGAAACCGTTTGATGATAGCTAAGGCGTGTCTTAATTACACACAATTGTGCTGCCGTTATATCATGGCTGTGACGTCGACCTAATCGGCGCCAAAAAGACTGCTTTCCGTTATCGCGTGTTGTTCCCCCCTCAGCCGGCATCGAGCCAGCCACTTCCTCCCAACAGCCACAGCTTCCGATAGAGCAGAGCTGTACCAACAGCCATCCGCAACTCCAAAGGTGAAAGATGAAGTAACAGCGGATTAAAGCAGGAAGGATGGACCCGAGGAGACTGTAGAAATACGGTTTAATATATTTCTAATAATAAGCTGATGATTAGAATTTATTGTACTATCACCACTTATTGTCTTCTGTTCTGACCATGTTTTTTTTTTTTCTGGCAATCGATACTTCGTAAGCTACGGGGAATTATTCAGGGATAATTTTAAGACGGTCGCCTGGTTTGGTGGGGTTGCAATTGTTCTATCAAAGTTTCTTAATTGCACGAACACACTCAAAGTATATCAAACTCAAAACACTATTTATTGCACAGATTTTCAGCAGTTACATCCCGACCACCAAACCATATTTATTTTTCTCTTATACTTAACAGGTAACAAGGATTGCCCTGAATAATCGTTCCCGAAGATTGCTTGTTCTTCGCGAGTGTGAAATTTCTTAAACTTTCACCAATGGAACAACACTGTATTTCTTCCAACAGTAGTGGACGACAAACACAATTAACAGTCTTTAAATGCACATAATATTCACTTGGCACTTAACCGACGTGGTAGCTCGTCCGAAGACTTCCTTTAACACGAAGATGCTTTACAGTTCGGTACAATCACGTTTTCCCGCACTCACGTTTTCCGCAACTCGCGCCATAGCACACACAATGACACTACTCTCGATCGTTACAATCGATAGCTGATCGACTTTTACATCAAGATTGGCAGGTGCGATAACTATCGTAATGTGACATATTGACTGTTTATTTTGTGTTTCATCTGGTACTATCCCATCGATAGAAGCGCCAAAACTTATATTGCTGTAAAAATTATCATTTGAAAATCTCCTACAAGGGACAGTGTTGCGAAATTTCATGTTGCAATACCGTAGAAATCAATGTGACTAATAGGAAAAATAAATGATTGATGTATTAGAAGTAATTAATTGCACTGAGTAATTACTGTGTCATTTATCATGACCCTAATTTCATAATTACGACTGGAACTAGAGCACAACGCACAACAGAAAAAGAAGAAACAGGCAATTAAATACAGAACGAATCACTTTCACCTGAACTGCATATGTGACCAAAACAGAATTCGCTAACGAAAATGTAAAATTAATTTGTGGAAAGACTAGTTTATGATCTCATCAACTTTGAGAGAAGTGAAATGGACACAGATTTTCAATTCGTCGATTACAAGATACTTTGTGTGTGTGTGTGTGTGTGTGACCCCGTAGACGCCGAGGTTATTAGGACTGAGGGCAAAGAACATGAAGGAAATCGGCCATTTTGAAGGAACGATCTCTGCATTCGCATGTAGTGATTTGGGGAACCATGGAAAACCCATATCAGGATGACTGGACAGGGATTCAAACCCGCCTCCTCCCGAATGAGAGGCCAGAGCGTTACCGCTCACCCACCTCGCTCGGTAACAAGATACTAATATACACTTTAGCATTTCCCAAGATAATATCCGTAAAGTGCGCATTAAAGCCATACCATACTTATACAAACCGTCCTGATTGCTGTTTATAGCTGCTTTCCCGCAGGCGAATGCTGTATAGGAACCCTATATATATATATATATATATAAAAATATACTGGAAAAATTTTAATACGATTGTTAAATACTTCAATAAACTACCTTATATTATTCATCAAAGTTTTCTTGAAGGTGGTGATTGTTTGCTACTAAACAGTAGTTATTTATAACTTTTTAAAATGAAATATGCAGTCTTGCCAAAGATTTGCGTCCTTTCCTTTCAATGGGTAACTGAATGTTGTTGAAACTGGATGTTAAAATGTTTCCACGTTCAGTTACTGAGAATGATCTGAGTCAGGCTGTTAATGTCAAGTCATATGAGATCAGAAAAGCTAAGGATGTTTGTATCATTTATGACTGTCCCTTTCCTTCCTTCATGTATTTTAAATGTGCATACGACTACTACACGTCACCAGCGAATCCCAAAATTTATTTTGCGGCGGAAAAGTTAAAGGTGAATTATAACGTTTAAAATGTGCATTGCGTTGTCTGGACCAAACTGAGTAGAAAACAAACAGGGCTATAGCTTAATTCTCCCGGAAAGTATAAGTTTTTTTTTTTTTTTTTTTTTTTTTTTTTTTTTTTTTTTTTTTTTTTTTTTTTTTAATCGCATTTGGCAACGGAGTCCATACAGCCAGCTCAATGTAATTATAATTGCTTTCAGTGTATAAGTCGTCATCCAGTATATTTATTGTATTTCTCCAATGTATGGACGCCACAGGACGGACAGGACATTCACACAACACTTAAACATCCATGCCCGCGGCCGGATTCACTCTAGCCGGCGGCCTACGCTACCGAGGCCGGCAAAACTATAAGATCGAAACCAGTGGTGAGTGTGTACAGCGTATCATCTGATGGGCAATCAGCTACAAACATTGGATGATGGGCTAAAGGAGTGACTACTTTTTGAATTGGTAAGTGTATTGTATTTTTTTTTTTTTTTTTTTTGCTGTAAATCCATATAAATAAAAATGAAATGCAGTCCGTTGATAACCGCATCACTACAGAACGGCTGGACCGATTTGGCTAAAAAAAAAAATTTAAAGAATTCGTAATGGTCCGAATAACGTTTTTAGAGAAAGAAAAAACAGAAAAGTTTCCCAGAAAATTGGAAAATTCGGGAAAAAATTAGAGTGCTTATTATTGGTAATTGGATTTTTGCAAGCGATGATTCGTACGATGGATATGCGTTTTTCTTTTCTTTTTTGTTCTTTATGTTTCCGAGATGAAAATAACTCAATTAAATGTTTTCTACTGAAAAAATTGGAAGATCTGGGGGAAAAAACGCATTCCACGCTGCATTGTTTTTATTTTTGTGTTGTTTCGCGATCTGTATTTATTTTATTTCTATTCCACTGACATTGAGTGAGGACGTGATCGATGATATTGAACGAGGAATTACCTAAATTAGTCATCACTGCACCCAGTCATCCTATGAACGACAGATTTAATCAAGAGTCGAAACGCCAAAAGCAATATGATTGTGATGCATTGGGAGAATCAGTTCCAACGAATGTTCCACTTTGAAATCGGCAACAGAAATATGCTCAAGAAAACTATAAACGATGGAACTACAGTAGAGGGATTTTCTTCTGGGACACTCCCGATGAACTGAAAAAACAGTTTTGTGATCTCGTTAAGTTTGGTAATAACTCGCTCACAGAACGAAATTGCATTTGCACTTGCTTCATCAGGAATTGCAGCTACGTTGCTGGAAGACGGTAAAACAGCTCATTCAGCAGTCCAATATGCAATATTTCGAAGAACTGTGCGATGGTATAAGTTCTGTAGCGTTGCAAATTGATCGTTTGGGATGAATGTACGATGACACATAAAAAGTCTTGGGAGGCATTATACAGAACGATACAACATCTACAAAACAATCAAAACAGATTTGATGGCTCGATGATCCAAATGTAAATAAAACATGTTGTATTCATTGTGATTTAAAATTTAATGGAAGAGAACAAATGATTTGTTTAACAAGAAATTCTGACTTAGTTTAAATGTAACTTAATATTTTTGAACTAATTCGCCTGGTTCCAAGTCAGTCACCTTCTACGCACATCACACATTTCCAGCATTTCAGTGGTGTACTGCCGATAGAATTAATCTCGCATGTAAACTCTCTCATTGAATGTACTCCTCCTCAAATTGAATGACGATGGATCAAATCGTTAATACATACAGTGATCACTCAGAAATATTTTATCTCAATTTTAATTTATTTACTCATTGTTAACTGCTTTCCATAAATGAGCAAAAACAAATTTATCGAAATTTGGACAGGACAACGGCTGTCGGGACAACTATTGTAACAATGAAAGAAAGGTGAGTGTGATGCCCAGCGTCGACCCATACAGTCCAATTCTTCCGAAGAACTTCAACTTTTTGTTTAAATGCGCTAATTTCGCTGTTCTCCCTTCCTCCATTCTCAAGACGTGCCCCAGTCACTGCAATCTTTTCTTTGTTAGTGTTTCTCTAATCGGTCAACCCTTAAGGACATCCAGATTTTTTTCATTTCGGCTTCTAAGCTTTCTTGCGAGGATTTCTATGAGTCTCAGCAACCTTATATTTGCCGCCTGCAGTCTGCTTAAATCTCCCTTCATACATGTTTCAAATCCATAAGTCAGTCAATAATTTTTTTGTAGTCCAGTCTGGCTTCCTTCTATCCAACCAGACTTTATCCACGCTTTGTCCACGCTTTCCTAATATTTATTTTATCTTCTCCTCCATATTTCCAAATGTTGGTTACTTCGCTTCACAAATAACGTAACCATTCAAATTTCTTTCCATCAAGCAACAAAACCTATACTATTTTTAGATTTTTACACACTCATTTCCAATCCATCTTTTCCCATTGCAACCATTTATTATTATTATTCTACGTCCATATGAAGTGAAAATTCTTCCTTCAAGGAGACGACGTTAGTTAGCCTGCTGTTAGATGAGTATTGGAAGCCCCGGCATTGCTTAGGATAGAGCCTGGCGTTTACAACCACGCGTCCTTTCCTGATTGGAAATGCCGATTGTATCTGCCTACTAAAATCCATCTCTACAGACTGCACCCAACAAAAGGTACTGAACATTTCGGTGGTTACAGCATATTATTGGAAGGCAATATTCGTCCTCCCCCCCCCTCTTCACAACTCAGAAATAAAGACATTTGAGCTGACTCGTCGGTGATGATCTTCAAAGTCAGTGATTTCATAAACTGGATTCTGGTCGAGGTCTGCTATTTTTCTCGTCAAGGTAAAAGTTAATGAAGTTGGCATCTGGGAAACGATATCAAGGTCACAGCAATCTCCCAATATACGACGGTGAAACGATACAAGTCCAAGAATTCTTGATGGGTAAAACACTTTAACCTTGGTTGATAGCTTCGGGGTAAGAAGCTGACATTAAATGGATATGTACCGGTAATTTCTATCAAACCTGTCAACAGCTTCAATCAACGTCCTAAACTTGAGGGTCAGGTGGTGTGTTGTTTTTTTTTTTTGAATTTTTATAGACAGTTAAATTATACCTCTAATTTACCAAACCAGCTGGCTAAGATCTGACAGTTTCTGCTCCCCACTATCCAATTGCCCCTCCCCTTCTACCCCGTCACTCATACGGTCATGTTACAGTACATGTTGCCAAACAAATCCAAGTGTGATGTTCAATGATTCTACACTTTTAGCCATATTTTATTCTAGTTGCCTATTAAAATTTATTAAATTACTAGGCTGCCGTGGAAAATGGCGAAGGGAAAAGTCTAGTAGTTTAGGAAAGTGGACGAAATCACTCATCGATAAATTATATAGTAGCACCATTTACAGGGTGAAAATGCTCAACAGATTCGGGCCTGTGGATGTACGTTTTAGTGATATATACTCTAAGAAAACATGAAAATGCGCCTTGAATCTATTGAGGTATACACTGTCCGATACACCAATTCCGCCCACTTGAGTAAACGGATGTTTTAATTTAACAATATGGTTATAGACTGGTATATTTTAATGTTGACCTTTCCTCAGACAACTCAGTACAATGTTGTAAAGAGTTTAGATCATCGTTTATTTTTTAAAGGGCTCATATCCTAGTCAGTGCTGACCTATCAGGAATCTATTATTGCATAGCCACTGTTAGTATTATTTACGGAAGTCTGCATGTGTTATGCCTATAAACATAAAGAACTGCAGGGGGAATTTTGAGTATATGTAATGCAAGCTTTTGGTCTGTTTAATTTTGTTTTGTTTTGTTTTTCAGCGTTCCGTTAAAGACACACAAACAAAATACCTACCTGTAATAATAAGATTTCAGAGAAATTTAAACAAAAAGATTATTTTATACTGAATTTTCTGAGCTTATTATTAAAAGGGCGCACGTCTAGTAGACAGAAAATCACATAAAAATAAAAAATTGTGTACTATAAGTCCAAAACTCACATCTAACGAGTATTTTCCTACGCTTCATTAAATGTAGTTTAAAAAAGTTGGTTAAAATTATTTTTCAAGTCATTTTATGTTTTATCTGATTCATGCAAAATTTTATGAAAGTGACATGTGCTCTTTAAAGAGGGAAAGAGGGATTTAAAAAAAAATATTAAAAAAAAGACTTATTGGGGACTGATAACGAAACTGAAAACTTAAAACTATGAATATCATACGGGCATAGTTACAGATATACTAACATGTTAACATGTTACTATGTTAACATTAGCATGTCGGTGAAGTTATATAATTTTACCCATCCAAAAATCAGCCAACTCATCTAAAGAAGTTTGCACTTCAAAAACTAAAAATCTTAGCACACAACCCGAAAGTTGGTCGAATCTTCCCGAAGGAGATGTACCAAGCTATTGTGTCAGAGGCTCGAAGGCCAATCCCTTTCTTCAGGGGCCTACAGTTTAACGTGGAATCAGAACCAAGGAACGTCCCGGCGTAGCTCATATAATCAAATACAACTCCTAAAGATTCCTGCTCACCACGGCTTTTGAACCCGTGACCGAACTGAGAAACTTTCGGAAGTATGTGCCTTAACCGCTGAGCTACCAGACCGACATGTTTTGAAGTATACGCGTGCTAAGTACTATCAAAATCTGATAAAAAGGGACCGTGCACAAACTACGTGGCTCGGTCGAGGGGAGGGGTTAGCTGAAAGGCTACGCTGGGCTACGCTGGGCTACGTGAGGGAGGGGGGGGGGTTCCGAGCCAGGCCACGTAGCTTTCCTTTCATAACATTTTTCACAGTTAGAATGAGGAACTGAACTGACAACAGCATGTGAATATTTGTTTCCCTCAGTTAATTATCTCCGTATGTAATTTACAATAGTCTGACAAGAGAAAACAGTACAAAATGTCTTCTGGAATCAAAGGGGAAAAAAGCTACATGCTACGTGGGGGGGGGGGAGGCGAGTAGAGGTAAAAGCCACATATGATTACGGGGGGGGAGGGGGGTTCACAGGAGGCCAAAATGAAGCTACGTGGTTTATGCACGTTCCCAAACTGTGGGACAGAAATTAACAAGAGTGGGAACAGTTTTTGTAAATCAAACTTAAAAGTGATTTTTATTTGCTTTAAAGTATACGTATGCAAAGTTCCACCAAAATCGGATAAAAGCTGTGTTTTTGTATAAAGAATACTGGCCAAAAAAATGCATTGTAAATATACACACATCTATACCTTTACTGTTGCCCAAGAGCAACAAGCCGTCATTATAGCTATAGATATGCGGCTATTACAGCATGTTGGTGACGCGAACTCATAAGATTTTACCCTTCCAAAAAGGATACAACGCGCATATCATACTGGCAACACGTCACAGCATGTTGGTGACGGGAAGTCGTGATCTCATAGATTTACCCCCGTCCAAAAATCACCTGGCGCGCCTATAGAGGGTTTCACTTCAAACACCGATTCAATTAGTGTTTGATTTCTGTATAGTTTCGGCAGTAAAATATGGGGGTCTGTGTAAACTCAGTCTCAGCTGAAATATTTTAATTTAACCCAACTGAAATGGAGTATACGCTCCGGAGGCAATTTCGCTACATACGAACTTTTCCAGTCACGATATATATTCTTACATCATTTGAATGTAATTTAACCACCCTAAATCGTTTAGTGTTACAGATAAATTGTTCATTATTTCCTTTAGTAACCCACACTCTCGTGTTATTTCCGCTCGCCTCCTTGACTGCTATCTCAAACATCTGAAGTACCTCGATTAAACCAATACATATTCTTAAACAAAATATACCTACTCATAAATGACACCTTTGACCTCGAACTCTCGGAACCACAAGCGATGATAAACAAAACAGTGGTGTGCGTCATTTCCATGCAAAACGTTGCGTTCTACTTCACGTAATATTTTAATAGAGAGAAACAAAGTAACAAGATATTAATACCATATAAAGGAAATTATAAGTAATTCAATGACGTCAGTGTATCATTACATTTTCAATCAACAGCTCCAAAAACTTTCTGCCTAAATTACATTAATATAGCGCAAAACACGCATATACAGCAGTACCACACACCTGATAGTGCTTATATTAGTCCTCAAAGTTGTAAGCTTTTCTCCTTTCTGCTGCTTTTTGTCAGCTTCCACAAATGACTTAAGTGCTCTACTTCAAGCAGGAATATTTTTTGCTGTAGAAGTCGGCACCAAAAAAAAAAAAAAAAAAAAAACTCTGCAACTCAAATATACAAATAACACACGACAGGATAATATAATTAACTCGAAAAATTCACTCTTTTATTTTCCTTTTTTCACAACATACAAATACACACACGGCTCATAAACAACTGGCACTATTTTTATCTCAATACACATCCGACAGCTAGAAATCAAGCATGTCTGCCATACCGTGCTTTCTCTGTCTTACTATTCCTTGCGCAGTCCAAAGATTATTCCCCTAGTCCACTTCTTCCAAAGATAGTCCTCACTCTCTGTTCTTACCTTTAGTGCTATTTATGTTATTCAGCAAAAAAAAAAAAAAAAAACTTCAACATAATTCTCTTTATACAAAATAAAACATGTTTTTAAATATTATAAACACCAAAATTATAAATATAGTAAGGCGACCTTGTCACCTTACAAAGTGCAGATGCGGAATTTCGATGAAGTGGTTAAAACAAATTGAGAACAATGTGAATACCTCAATAAAGCCACGTTATCACATTACAAATCACTTTTGCATTCACGCAGTCCAATATCAAAAGCAACACTAATTACATTTTCAAATGATGATGTTGTAACCTGGCTTTCGCCAAGCATATTGCAACGTATGCTTATACGCAGGTGCAGCAAATTGATTTACATCAAAGAGTGAAGTTTCATGATGAAATAACGATTATGTATCTTCAGTTGTGGTTTGGCATCAAATCGAAATCCTTCTGATATAGAGCTTATTTTGCCAAAAGAAGTAAACATGAAGCGGTTGGCAATATTTTGCTGTTTTCGGTGGAAATATCTTTAGCATAACATCTTTGTTTGGAAAAGATGGAACTAGAAGGGTACGATCTGTATGACCTGACCAGGAATTACACAACAATATTCTATTTTCATTTGTTGCTTGTTCGCGGAGTTCTGCATGGAAATGACACACACCACTGTTTTGTTTATGATCGCTAAACACGTTTTCGTGCGGTTCCGAGCTTTCGATGTCAAAGGTGACCCTTGTCAGAGCAAGGGAACGTAAAATTCATGCGACCCCTTGGAGTATCTTTATAAATTGTAGACAAGTGGAAATTAGCTTTGAATTTATTGCACTGAGTAGTGGGCTTATTATCGTTGGTAGGTAGAATGATTGGTTTCAGGAGTGACGTCATGAATTGTTCCGTATGGTTGCCGGCGATATCTGAGCCCTTGCATGGATTCTCCACGACCCCATAGGGTGCTGACGACGGAGCACCTGTTCCGAGAACCCATTGCGTCACGCGACGTCGTGCGTAGAGGCGTGGTAAGCCCTAATAATACGACCAGTGCGGTGTTGTGAATGGCAGCGCGCGCCACTAGTGACGCCGTGGGTCTGTGCGTCAGGACGTCAGGTGTACGTATTGGCGGCCAGGAATAGGAGGCGCCCAGCAAGTAGTGACGCACGACCGACAGCTGGCCTTGATCCGACGCAGATCAGGACAGCGTCACCCAGGACCCACTCGCGTTATTCTGTTAGTGCTGCGTGCAAAACGACACCCAGAAGGTGCTCGTCTAATGCTCCTCCTTTAATTTGTCTTAATCTCTAAATTCATCGATGGAAACAGTCAATGACCTGTTGGAGCAAATGGTATTTAGCTCAAGGCACGTGCAAGTCGATACCATAACAATAAGGGTTTCATACTCTAATAAAGAGGCAATTTTCAGCTCAGAATGCCTGATACTGAATAAGAAAATGGAGATAGAGAAAAAAAAGAGAGGAAAAACCTAAGTCCTGTAAAGGGAAAAGGAAGAAAATATGAAGATCTATGTAAGTACGGAGGGAAAGTTACAGACACGATACGCAAGAGAAGACTAGTATTTTATGGACACCTTACGAGAATGAGTGACATTAGGTTAGCAAAACGTTTTTTTTAACTGCATCTCTAAATTAAAGGGTACAAGAGAAAGTGTTGAGGAGACGAGAAAAGGTATGGGAAATGTTGGGATACATCCAGATGAGATAAAGAGTCTTAAAATTGATAAATTCAAGGGGTTCCAAGGACAATGTTTAACAGCCAAGACCAACTGGTCTGAGGAAAGAAAAAAGAACCTCAGTGAAAGGATGAAAAATTTTGGGAGAGGAAGAAAAGGTGAACCAGTAAACGATTCCAAATCGAAATAAGAAGAGAGGCCTTGTGACGCAGTTTGGATTTTTTTCGCATTCCTCCTGTTTTGTGGTTTAACGAGTAACACGAACCACAGAAATTACTGGCGCAACTCATATGATTAGGCAGAACTCTTAAAAATCCCTGGACCCAGCGGGATTTGGACCCCGGGCCCTGAGTTTTCAGAGCCAGAGCCGTACTCTATAGTAACTTCGCCGATGTGGATGAGATAGGTGAGACGGCAATCACGTGTCAAAAATTAACAGTGCTCAAAATATTTCTTGTATCGTTAGTTCACTCCGTTCTTTGTCCCTAGCCTACTATTTCTAGCCGCGTTGCCGCTCGAGCCGCTAGTACAATCGTTTAACTCCGAATAAAATTTATTGTGTGTGTCACCTTTAACATTGATTAAGGTGAAAAGCATTTTGAATTAGAAAATCCTCAATAAAAATAGAATTAATACATCGGGAAGTGACAGAAAATTGAAACTTTTACTCGTTTTTATCGCAAATTGCGAACTATATTACATATAAGTACTTTCAATATTCATTGTTTGTATACATCTTATGGTCGGTATTTGACATTTTTTTTTTTAATTTTTTTTTAGGTAATACCGTTTTTGTGATAGAACTGGTCGCCAAAACGTTCCTCAACTGACAGCTGTGAAAGCAAGTCAACTGCTTATTTCCTACTGAAAGATCTGAACAAAGGTATCCTAGTTTTGTAGTTGACGATCTCTAGTCAACGATAACCCACACGGTATAGAAAATAAATAAATAAATAAATAAAAAGGTAATTTTTATTTACATTGGATCCCACTGCAATATAATACTCCAAAAATTTAAATTCGATATTCCACTTTGGGTCAACTAACTAGTTGAGATGTGCGTATTTTAAGTCTGTAACTTACTTTGTACAGAATCTAGAGTACTGAAACAGACAGTAGGGCTACGACAATGGGGTTACGGAACCCTAGCAGGAATGAGTCCCGTAACATGGAGATCCGAAATGGTTCTTTCAAAAGGCTATTGTTGAATTCCTTCCCGTTCCTTGTCTCACGTCCTTTCTCGGATCTAATTACCTTGACGAGGTGAAAACCGACGAGAGGAAAAAAAAAACAACACATAACAAAGACGCAAAAAAAAAAAAAATCAAAAACGAAAAAAAAAAAAAAAATGCTAGTTGCTATGTCCTCCTTGTAGAATTATTATTATTAACTTTAATTACGATAGAGCTAACGCTCCTGTGGCAATTCCTCTAGTCATCTAATTTCCCATTTATATATAGGCCTATATATTTTTTTCCAGAGTGTGTCTTAAAAGAAAGTTATATTATGGCTCTTTTCATTTTAATTTAAAACATCGTTTTACCGACAATGGAGATATAAATCTCATTGTTTTCAACCAGTCACTAGTCAATGGGGTACAATGTGATCTACTCCTTCATCCAGGAAGGAGACGACCGTCTCTTTATTCCCAAATGCAACCAGAATTGCATTCTGATGGCTTGGTTGCTTTATCATTGTAAAAAAACCATAATAAAGGAAAATTACCTACTGTTACATATTTTCTGAAAAGTTCACAGCCCTAGTTTTAGATGGCGATGCCACCGGTGAAATAGGAAATATATATGCATATAGTGACATTCAACAAAAATAAGTTCCATAGAACTCTCCGCAAATTTATTTACTTTCCGGAAGTGATTTCATCCTGCTCAAGAATACTTAACAACAGACCAAAAGTAGAAAACAAGTACGAAAATATATCTCTCTAAAACCTTAATACCATATACATAATATTGTGCTATCCGTTCAATTTTACTATTTTCTTATGCGTACATGCCGGCGTAAAAGCATGAAAAACATAATCTATGTCTAAGATTTGTTCTTCAAATTAAGTAAAAATAAAAAAGATGACATCACGAGAAAAATTTGAATAAGTTGATGTTGATATAATTCCTGTCCCAAAAATATTCATATAGAGCACAAAAAAGGCAAGTTTACAGTGTCTTTTCATCAGTGGTGCGGAAGAAAGCAGTTCTGGTAATAACGTAAATTTCATTATTTCCGCGAAGTGTACAGCATCACTTCACAGTCCAATCTGACTAGCTTGACGAAAAGGCATTCTGAAAACGTTCGCTTATTGCGCAGCTCAATGGTTTATTTCTTAACTAAATTTACGACCCAGAATACTGCGCCTTGATCTCCGGTTTTGGCACACATTGCCCCGACGAATTTTCCATTCAGAGGGGCTCACCCAGCTGGTATCGCAAATTGCGTTACACGCCGACAGCTTGCTAATGGAGAATGTTGGTAGCGTGTGCCAAACACCGGCCGTCTCGGTCGTGATTGGCCGGCGCGCGTGACTGACACGACGCGATACGACGCCGCCCGACGTCGACCGAGCGAGCGAGCGGAGAAAGCGGCCTCGGCTCGCGTCGCAACTTACGTAACCGCCGAGCGTGCCCGAGCGGAGCCGAGAGTTGCCGAGTCCAGCCGGCTCGCACCGGAGACGAGCGAAATGATTGACGGACAGTCGAAGGTCAGCAGCGATGACATACGGCAATGTTTTATGGCATACACAAAGGTCGCCGTTCATAACTTACTGTGTCGTTCGCCCACAGCCATATAATTCCACTAGGAACTTATAATTATATCACGTACAACCGTCTTACGGCTTATAGAGTATGTAAACTGAAACAATTTTCAAATGAAATTAAATCCCGTAAATCATCTAGTATCAAATATTAACGTGGAAAAGCAAAAATATAAATTTAATCCAGAAACTTTCTCTTCATTTAGTTACAACCTCAGATGCGGTTTTCATATGAATGCCCTAAACTCTAAAGCGTATATTTATTAAAATTAAAACTGTGTGAAAAAACAGCCACAAAAAATTTCACAATTCCGTTATCCTTATTGAAATGTTGATCTATTATGGAATGATGGTAGTTCCGTATTCCGTTTTCCTTTTTTTTTTATTTTATTTTATTTTTTTAATTTCCGCCACATCACAGAAAGTGGAATAGTAGGTGATCTGTGACAGATCTGACGGGAGAGTACAATTCTAATGCTTGCAGAAGTGTTTCAGAGCACAAGAATCGCGATTCTGCCACAGATCACCCCCTAACCTGCTTTACAGAGCGGGCAAGCCTCTGACAGAAAAAATAAATAACCAAAGACAAAAAATAATATAAACATAATCCAAAGATAAGTAGAGTCTTCTTAGTTCAGTATCTCTTCAAGCTCAAAGATGTTTACAGTAAATTTGAGATTACTTATGCTTATTAGGCTTCATTCACGTGTTTCACTTATTTTAATATCCTACAATCCAGAAAACTGAAGAATTATATAACCGTTGTCAAAAAATTAAACAGAATCCAAACAATTGTAGTGAGATCTTATATCAACATTTCTTGAGCCGCGTCCTCAAATCGCTGGTCCGTAATTTAAGGGAATTTAGTGACATGTGCGTAGAAATCTTGTGTCAGATGGCTCTGGAAGCCTGCCTAGGACTTGTAGAATCCATGCTACGCCGAATCGCTGCTGTATTGCATTCGAAATGTGGACCAATATGCTAGTAAGTAGGTGGGCATAATGTTTTGGCCGATTAGTGTATCTCCTAAAATGAAGTTCAAAAATAATAAGTACATAAATAAAAAATGGAGATCCTTTATAAATATGAAATGTGTTCACACAAAGGAAACAGTGATCCTGTGTAAAGTAACGGATATAGGCCTACTTCATATTTCGCAAGCAAAGACCCCAGTTTTAAGAGGCATGTCGTTCCTGGTCGTTGAGCGGCCTTCGAGATTTTGGTTTCAATGATTTTTCCGAAATCTCTCCAGGCGAATGCCGGAATGGTTCGTTCAAAAAAAAGCCGTGGCGGAATTCCTACCAGTTCCTATCTCACAACACTATCCCTGCTCTGTCAACAAGCTTTTAAGCCTTGATTTAAAATAAAAATTTAAAACAAACCAGTGAGCTAATCTTTATGAACATTCAGAGGACTCCCCTACCATGCTGCCGAGGAAACAACGTAGTAGCGGGAACCTTGAGAGCACAAGGAAGTGAACTACCACGAAATGTTTTTGCCGCCCTTTCTCTAGTCACCATTGAAGGCCCCATTGTTTGTTGCTTGTCGCATGGATACCTTCCTTTTTACTGTGGCACAAAATCTGTTACATCTTGGATTAATTGTTAGGTATATTTATAGACCTGAAACTGAAGTATCAAACTAAAGGATATATATCTTTTCGGGTACAATCTAGGACTGCTAGACAAAAAAAGATGAGTGTTGGTAGGACGAATTTATCCTTAAATGTTTATAACAGACTTACATCAAGCAGACGAGATTTATAGATATATGTCAATGTAATTTTGTGTATTTGTATATTTTTTGTAAATATTTTTACTAATTTTAGTATTCTGAGTTCAATAGGGAGCAAAGAAGAACGCGTCATAGATAAGATATGACAAAGACATGATATAAGGAGAAACAAAGGATGAGGTCAGAGAGATACCATAGAGGGGCCATGATGAAAGGAACGGTTGCGTTGGTGGCGCATCCAATTAATGATATTTGTATGGATTGTCACTAAAACTGTAACAAGAAATGTTTATGTGAATTTAAATTATGCAAAGAAAAGTTGAGTAAAAGTTGTATATTATGAGGAAAGTGAAAGAATAATTTTACGTAATGTGGTCAATTAGAATAAGTAACATTACACATTTATTGATGATAAATGTTTGAATAGTGTTGATTAATTTGAAAGAAAAGTATCGGTCAAACTGAGTAGTGACAGAAAAAGAATTCAGGTAATTATATTGTGTTAATTAAAAGCTAACTAAAGACAGATAGACAGGTAGTTAAGACAATAGTAATGGTAAGTTTACGTCACAAGTTTACAATTCGGCTTTTCATCTGTAGAATGGTATGTTTATCTCCTCTTTGAATGAATATTCCCTGAAATATCCAAAGCAATAGATTCTGAGAAATGTTCCCAAACAGATTATATATAATAGCGAATCTACATCTTGGGTTTTATTATTGTTGGTTCTCTTAAGATCGAGTCGAATCAAAAATAAATTACACAGAATCAAAAAATGATTTAGTATGGTCGCCATACTACCAAAGGGTTCGCTTTGCAAAACATGAATAATTTCTGTTGAGTATGAACATACTTAGCTGTATATAAGTAGGGCACAGGCGACTCATTACGTAGTAGATGTTCACAAGATTAACCAAGAAACTTCCTGCTCAACTCAGCCATCTGATGTTCGGTTAAGATCGGATATTCTCTTATCTAAAATCAAGAAGCAGCTATTTCAACATCACGCTCCCTATGCGAGGAACAACAAATGCCACGTGACTCCAAATGTGGGAGGGAATGTTGCTACTAGGAGAGACAGAGTAATTACCAGTTAATATCAGCAAACGGTCAGAATAACCAGAGATACAGCTGCATGATTTCTACGTCCATCTTTTATTTGATTTAAATGCAATTTTTATTTTTAATTAGTAAGAGGATAATACGATTCTACTGGGTTACCTATCAATATATGGCTGGCTGCAAGTATTTTTAATTTGTTCTTTACATGTCTCTCTTTGAAATGAATTATAATGTATTTAATAAACAAGTGGAAGAAATTTTTTGTAAATTTAAAAAAAATTAATTAAAAATATTTGCGGTGATATTTTGATAGGCAACCCAGCAAAATCGTATTCCGCTATTAGGAATTATACAAAACTGTCATTTCAATCAAATAACAGATGGACGTAGAAGTCATGCAGCCGGATCTTAGGCTAAAAATGGCCCATCTGGAAAACTTCCAACTATCATCGCACTCAGATGGATAAGTGCAAGGTCAACATGCGCAGGTGACGGAATGAAGTGGATCATTGACTGTGTGTTGCGGCCAAGAGCGAACAATGGCCCAGCTCTTCACCTGTCGCAATCTGGGAGAGGAATGCACTAGGGCGGAAGAGCTGCCAACAACATTAAAATTTTCTCGTTTCTGGCGATCTTACAGTTAACGCTTGAATACAGCTAGTGTCATGCAAACTGCCGTCTACTAAAGGGGCCTTGTACACTAGCGTCATTTTTACGGCAACATACTGCCATCTATTGCTAAACAGTTGCCCGGTGATATATTCGGCAATAGTTGCTCAATATAAGGGCAAGCAATGTGTGGCTCCACTATTGCCGGGCATTTGATGTGCTTTAGTATTGCTCAACACTTCCCGCATTGTGTGATCGCCACTCAGCATCACGGCAGAGGAGGGAGTGGTAGTGGGCTGCTGCTTGTGTTATCTTGAAACATTAAAAGAAGGAAAGAGGACAGAGTGGGTGCAACCTGACCTAACTAAACGTGATACGATTGCTCCTGTTGACACAGAAATGTTTTTCTGATTCCGGGCGCAGGTGACTCGCACTGGAGTCCACACCCTTGGGAAGCGATCTGGAATGATTTCCCGTTGCCTTCCCCCCCCCCCCTCCCCTTGTATGGTTGCATGACTGTAATAGTGTGAAATTTCAACGTACAACGTTGTTTCTGATGTACGAAATGAGAGATGAAGAAGGAAGCGGGTGAAACCTGATGGCGGCTCATTCAGGACTACTCTATACGCACTGTGGACAGGTTTGGGATATAACTCAGTACTTTGACGCATAATCTGTCGATTAGGATTTCTGCACCACCCACTCTCCTACCCTACCGATTATGTATATTTCTTCGACCACCAGAACTGGAACCAGCTAACTCCGCGTCAGTGCTGGACACCATTACGGTGCCATAGCCAGCTGAGCCAATACGGCGACCAACAGAAAAATAGAACTGGATAAGTACTTGTTCGAAAACTTTGTAAGAATCTGGTTTCAAAGATTTGATTTGTATGATTGAAAAAATAAAAATAAATACCACACCAGATTGGTTATCACTCTACGATTTATGCGACTTGTAGAAAAGTTTGATGTATTTATTTAGAATCTCTCATATTGTAACAGATGTGTGAAAAGCGGTGATGAAAGTACTAAAGGAATACAACTTTGCGTGTAAGTGTATTTCACTGATGAAATTTAGAGTCTTTCCGATTAACCAGTTATTCATTTCTATACTCTCTACTATTTCAATGATTTTATCAAAAATTAAAAAAAGTGCAATATGCCTACTTTCCGAATGAAACGCATTGTACTCGAACACAATTGGTTTTTTTTTTTTATATTTATTTAAAAGAATGACATTCGGCCGTTCCGGCCATACAGTCAGCTACAATGTTGTATGTATGTTTCCTGCTCAAGCATACGTATTTCTCACGTTACTTTATGGTAGGGTATGGAAGACACAAGATTCACACAACGTTAAATTAAAAGCACGTGTGCCCTCAGCCAGAATAGAAACGGCGACCTGCGGTACATGAGGCCACCGCTCTAGACACTATGCTACCTTGGCAAGCAACACGGGACGTTGCCGCGAATGTTCGGCCGGAGAACGATCTTACCGTCAGCATGCCCGCTACACTCGGCAACATACAGGAATACCAGAATGAAGGCGGACATATTGCCGGGCAACTCGGCATTATGGCCCGGCCACACGACCATATTGCCGCAACATTGCGGCCACTCAGACGTAATACCTGCCGGTAACACTTTGCCGTAAAAAAGTTTCTCGTGTAGACGCCCCTTCACTCTCGAACTAGCTCGGCTATTCCTGTGACCGGTCTTCTATACCCGGATGAGCTGTGACGCTAGAACGTCCCGAGCCTCGGTGGTCAAACGAAGGCTCGGCGGACAAACGAAGGCTCGGCGGCAAAACGAAAACTTGCCAATGCACGAACAGCGCATAGTGTCTTCCTCGTCTGAATCGTGTAACAATGACGGTACACCATAGAAAACTGGACAAGATAGTATAGCGGGGGATTCCCGAATCTGCAGTATACCAGTGACTACTACTAACATTTTGCGTAAGTTCTATTAATTGAATCGTCATAGACATGAAGTACAAAGTGAATGATAAACAAATCTAATGGAAGTATTACAAACCTTGAGATCAATGCAACGAAAATCATGACATAAATAAATTATCAATAGTTACTGATTTATAAAGTATACCCTGAATCCACATCTAAAGCCGTGTACTCACTAGCGAGCTGTAACTGTAACCAAACGGATACTGTTACGAGGTTCTAGTGTGTACGCTCACTGTAACCGTAACGACAAGCCGACTCTATCCGTTGTGTTCGTTTGGAGCCCCGCGATGTCGGACGAAATGTCTCCCGCTTGCGCAGCATACTTACTGACCGAGCGAGGTGGGTGAACTGTTAACGCTCTGGCCTCGCATTCGGGAGGACGGCGCGGCGGTTCGAATCCCGGTCCGGGTATCCAGATTTGTGTTTTCCATGGTTTCCCCAAATCACTCCAGGCGAATGCCGGGATGCGTCCTTCAGAAAGGCCATGGCCGAATTCTTCCCGTTCCTCGTCCACAGTCCCATCCCGCCTCTAATGACCTTAGCCGTCGACGGGGCGTAAAGCAATAGTAAAATTAAAAAAGGCATACTTTCTTGCATATGCTTTACTGGATGATTATAAACGACCACGAAGATGGCGTATTCATGGAATGTATAGAGAAAGAAGTGATCTAATTCTTCTTTTAAGAAATCAACAAATGAGTGGTCATTACAAAAATTTCACGAGAATTTCTCCAACTGATTTTGAGTATCTAATGAACATTATTGGGCCCAAGACAGAACGAAGAAACACTTCGTTCTGAGAAGCAGTGTCGGTTCAAGACAGATTAGCTGTGACGCTGATATACTGAGGTACTGGTGATTCTTTTACAAGTTTACAATATCTTTTTCGCATTTCCAAACAAGCCATAAGCTGAATTGTCCCTGAAGTGTGCCAGGCGCTGATAGGAGCTTTGAAAGAATAAATCAAGGTAATCCTTTATTCAATTATAATAAAATAATAATGTAATTTATTTTTAAAAGATCATACATAATTTTCATACATAATTTTCTAAACTCATATCTGATGAATACTCGCTATTGTTGCTGTACGGGGAGTATGGCGGGTTGTGCAGAGGAGTTTGTTGGTTTTGATTTGGGTAAGAGGTGTAAGTGCAAGTTATATTTGGATTTATAGTGGAGGAAGAAGCTGAAGGATGTGGAGCTTGTGTAGTGGAGTAATAACCATAATTTTGTATGGCGTTATAATATCCAAAATCAGCACGCATAATTATTTGAAATATTTCATGTTGAATCGCATTTTTTATTCCCTTGGTATAGTTTTTCAATTTTTCCTGTATAAAATAAAAATCCTGTTTCGGTTTATCTGCAGCATATTTCAGTATTCCGAAAGTATCTTTCAGCAATTGTAATTTCGGATCTGGTTTTAGCTTTTTATTGAATGGTTCATGTAGTACAGCGTCACTGGGTTTTTGTGTTCCTATTGAGGTCCTCCACCTACAAATATTTTTTTTGTTTATTAATGATTAATAATAATTGAAATAATTTTATTTATTTAAAGGTTTATTTAGCCTTGCAAAATTAAGGCTGCCAATCCTTGGGTTTCCATAGGACACTGCTTTCGTGATAGGCTTCTATCAGCTGAAGACATTTATCTTCTGTCCATTGACTCATGACGCTGAGGATACTGGTAGGTTCGCAGCGTGCAACAACCTTCACTCTCGACGTCCACGAACGCACTGCGAGCGCCCTTTGATTCGCAGCAAAAACCGACAATCGTCGGCTCGCTGGGAATGCAACGCGTTCCGCTCGCGGCAGGCTCGCGAGCCACGTACTCACTATAGTTCACGGTAACAGTAACGTGCAACGGTTACAGTTACAGCTCGCTAGTGAGTACGCGGCTTAATGTATTATTATTTATACGGAACCTTCAGGTATACTAGTATGTGACGGTCTTGTAAAGATATGCACGTATTAATGCACAACTATGAACTCACTTCAATGACATGACATATCACTCTCATACGTGATTATAAATAACCAAAAGATCATTCAAATGATCAGGAGAAAGATTGTTCCACTTTTTATGAAATGCCATAATATAACATAATGCAACATAATGTTTGAAAGGGCGGCAATCTCAAAGTTTTGCCCCGGCTTGGAATGTTGGTAGATCCGTCACTGATCTCTAGTCACTGTTAATCCAGTAACGAAGTCCGGGTTCGTGACCTCACAGCGTTATTTCTTTTTTCATGTGAGTGCCACCTTCGAATATCAGATGATAGTTTTGTAACGGGGTACATTTTTTTTAAAACATCATAGTATCCTTTTTAGAGAACCATCCCGGCATTCGTCTGGAGTGATTTGGGGAAACCATGGAAAACTCAAGCCGTAACGGGGATTCGAATCCACGTCCTCCCAAATACGAGGCCAGGGCGTTACCGCTCACCCAAAATTCTCGGTGTATTAATGTTACATGCATGCTGTAAATAAATAAATAACAAGATACAATCAAGGTAATAACTAATTTAAAAAAAAAAAACCTGTCTCTCTCTGTCTGTAGGTTGGAATGATCGGGATTCACTCATAAACCACTGGTCGGTTTTTGACGGGGTTTCGATTAATGTATAACCTGTGGTACCACGGGAAAAACAAGGTAATGTTCATTTTGATATGAGGTGGAATACCTGAGAAATTTGAAATAAAATTGTTCACAAATTAGTATAAATTTCTAGTTGAACACGATTCACACAAAAACTTCTTGTTGGTTTGGATACGGTTTCGATTATTGTAGAGCTCGTGTTCCGAAGGGCAGAATAAAGCATTTTCTTATTTTTATTTTGGTATGACGTCAAAAAGATGAGCAAATTAAAATAAAGCAATATCCATTCACTGTCGATTTCAGCATACGAGCGGAGGAGTAAATTTTCGGTTTGCAATTAAACCAAAAACTTCAATTTGATCGACAATTGACCAGTAGAGCACTGTCTGATGATCTTTCTAAAACTCAAGATCGCCGTTGCCAACTACTTCAGTTCCTAGGCGGAGAATTTGTATGCAGTGGGATTAAATAAACTGATGTAGCGTTACGAAAAGTGCTTGGAACTGAACCGTGATTAAAAGTCATGTAGATTTGTTGGGAACTAAAACCATCAATAAAACTTTTCTGGCGAATATACAGGGTGTTACAAAAAGGTACGGCCAAACTTTCAGGAAACATTCCTCACACACAAACAAAGAAATTATGTTATGTGGACATGTGTCCGGAAACGCTTACTTTCCATGTTAGAGCTCATTTTATTACTTCTCTTCAAATCACATTAAACATGGAATGGAAACACACAGCAACAGAACGTACCAGCGTGACTTCAAACACTTTGTTACAGGAAATGTTCAAAATGTCCTCCGTTAGCGAGGATACATGCATCCACCCTCCGTCGCATGGAATCCCTGATGCGCTGATGCAGCCCTGGAGAATGGCGTCTTGTATCACAGCCGTCCACAATACGAGCACGAAGACTAACGAAACTAAAATGAGCTCTAACATGGAAAGTAAGCGATTCCGGACACATGTCCACATAACATATTTTCTTTGTTTGTGTGTGAGGAATGTTTCCTGAAAGTTTGGCCGTACCTTTTTGTAACACCCTGTATATATTGTTCCTTATGAAAGCCTCGCTCGCGTCCGCGAGAAGGCGATTACCTTGGGGGAGAGAAGGGGGCAGATAAATGCATGGGAACGTCTGAGAAGATGAACTGAGGTAGTTCCCTGTTGCCTTCTGTGGTGCGACAGTGTTCATAAGTGTATACAGGGTGTTACAAAAAGGTACGGCCAAACTTTCAGGAAACATTCCTCACACACAAACAAAGAAATTATGTTATGTGGACATGTGTCCGGAAACGCTTACTTTCCATGTTAGAGCAAATTTTATTACTTCTCTTCAAATCACATTAAACATGGAATGGAAACACACAGCAACAGAACGTACCAGCGTGACTTCAAACACTTTGTTACAGGAAATGTTCAAAATGTCCTCCGTTAGCGAGGATACATGCATCCACCCTCCGTCGCATGGAATCCCTGATGCGCTGATGCAGCCCTGGAGAATGGCGTCTTGTATCACAGCCGTCCACAATACGAGCACGAAGACTAACGAAACTAAAATGAGCTCTAACATGGAAAGTAAGCGATTCCGGACACATGTCCACATAACATATTTTCTTTGTTTGTGTGTGAGGAATGTTTCCTGAAAGTTTGGCCGTACCTTTTTGTAACACCCTGTATATATTGTTCCTTATGAAAGCCTCGCTCGCGTCCGCGAGTAGGCGATTACCTTGGGGGGGGGTGAAGGGGGGAGAAGGGGGCAGATAAATGCATGGGAACGTGTGAGAAGATGAACTGAGGTAGTTCCCTGTTGCCTTCTGTGGTGCGACAGTGTTCATAAGTGTATACAGGGTGTTACAAAAAAGGTACGGCCAAACTTTCAGGAAACATTCCTCACACACAAACAAAGAAATTATGTTATGTGGACATGTGTCCGGAAACGCTTACTTTCCATGTTAGAGCTCATTTTATTACTTCTCTTCAAATCACATTAAACATGGAATGGAAACACACAGCAACAGAACGTACCAGCGTGACTTCAAACACTTTGTTACAGGAAATGTTCAAAATGTCCTCCGTTAGCGAGGATACATGCATCCACCCTCCGTCGCATGGAATCCCTGATGCGCTGATGCAGCCCTGGAGAATGGCGTCTTGTATCACAGCCGTCCACAATACGAGCACGAAGACTAACGAAACTAAAATGAGCTCTAACATGGAAAGTAAGCGATTCCGGACACATGTCCACATAACATATTTTCTTTGTTTGTGTGTGAGGAATGTTTCCTGAAAGTTTGGCCGTACCTTTTTGTAACACCCTGTATATATTGTTCCTTATGAAAGCCTCGCTCGCGTCCGCGAGAAGGCGATTACCTTGGGGGAGAGAAGGGGGCAGATAAATGCATGGGAACGTCTGAGAAGATGAACTGAGGTAGTTCCCTGTTGCCTTCTGTGGTGCGACAGTGTTCATAAGTGTATACAGGGTGTTACAAAAAGGTACGGCCAAACTTTCAGGAAACATTCCTCACACACAAACAAAGAAAATATGTTATTTGGAAATGTGTCCGGAAACGCTTACTTTCCATGTTAGAGCTCATTTTATTACTTCTCTTCAAATCACATTAAACATGGAATGGAAACACACAGCAACAGAACGTACCAGCGTGACTTCAAACACTTTGTTACAGGAAATGTTCAAAATGTCCTCCGTTAGCGAGGATACGTGCATCCACCCTCCGTCGCATGGAATCCCTGATGCGCTGATGCAGCCCTGGAGAATGGCGTATTGTATCACAGCCGTCCACAATATGAGCTCTAACATGGAAAGTAAGCGTTTCCGGACACATGTCCACATAACATATTTTCTTTGTTTGTGTGTGAGGAATGTTTCCTGAAAGTTTGGCCGCACCTTTTTGTAACACCCTGTATATATTGTTCCTTATGAAAGCCTCGCTCGCGTCCGCGAGTAGGCGATTACCTTGGGGCGGGGAGAAGGGGGGAGAAGGGGGCAGATAAATGCATGGGAACGTGTGAGAAGATGAACTGAGGTAGTTCCCTGTTGCCTTCTGTGGTGCGACAGTGTTCATAAGTGTATATAACTGTGATAATGTGTGTGTTCATTCTGCAGTGTTGATGACAGACGAAAGAAGGGATATGGTGCTACCCGTTGCCCTCTCATTCAGTCCTGCTCTTCCAAAATACACCAGGGGCGGCCAGGCTTAATGTCGCCAACCGAACGGACGTACCGCCACCTCAACAGTTGTATGTCCACACTCCAATGAACTGCAGAAAGATTTGGCACTTAATTCAGGACTTTGGTGCGCAAACTCTGGACTAGTAATTGTGCACCACCACCTCTCCTACCCTGCCGGCTAAGTCTTATGATGAAAATTTCTTCTATCACCAGGACTAGAACCACCTAACTACGAGTCAACGCCTGACGTCATCACGGTACCGCAGCCAACTGTGCCATATACGAGGTAGGGTCAAAAAGTTCCCTGAATTGTCGTGTACATTCAGGCAGTTGTTTGTGAGGTTGGCAACACTACTGAGGAAGGTGCTGTGCCGTGCAGCAGGCAGTTGTAGTTGGTTTCGTGCGTGCGGTGCATGATATTTTAGACGCAGTTTCATTCGTTCGTCGAATTGTGAACTGTCGTCTTTAGAGCAGCGTGGCAATATCAAAATCTGTGTGTTGCTGGAGAAATCATCCTCGGAGATACTTGAAATGCTGAAGAAAGCATTCGGAAACCATGCGACAAAGAAAACGGTAGTTTACGAGTGGCACAAGCGTTTTCGCGATGGGCGCACAATAATTGAATATTTTTTTAACGGCATCTCAAGCCAGTGTTTCTCAAACTTTCAAGCTCCCCATACCCCTATTAAAATTTTCCACGCCCTTCGAACCCCCTTAGGAAAAAAACAATGAACTATTAGAAACAATGAGCAATATTCACCACTGTGCGTGTTATACGCATGACAGCCAGCCCGTCATTACGGAAATCTTGTCACGAACCCCCTACGAGCAACTGGCGAACCCCTATACTTTGAGAAACACTGTCTGAGGCCATACAGATAGCCTGACAGATTTTTCCAGCTAATTGGACACACCACAGGACGGACATTACATTCACAGACACAACACTTAAAAGCCCTGGACTCGAACCAGCGACCTTCGGCACGCGGAGCTAACAATTTAGCCCCTACGCTACCGAGGCCGGCTAGTAGTTGAAGATGAAGTTCGAACTGGGCGGCCTTCAACTTCCACGACAGATGAGAATGTTGAGCGCGCACGACAACCTACCTGTGCGTGCGGTTATGCGAACAACCATTTATATTATTGCCTCCGAAGTTGGAATTTCACATAGGAGTGTTCGCAGCATTCTACGTAATGATTTGAACATGCATCGTGTTTGCTTGCACATGGTTCCGAAAATGTTATCCCTGAGCAGAAAGAAATGTGAGTGACCATGTGCAGGGACTTAATTGAAATGGCTGATGCAGACGACAGCTTCCTGCGCAAAATTGTATCAAGTGATGAGACGTGGTGCTTTCTTGACGAACCTCAGACGAAACGGCAGTCTGCTGAGTGGAAGTCAAAAATATCACCAAGAAAACAAAAATTTGGCTTCGACAGAAGCCGAGGTAAAGTAATGTTGGAGGTGTTTTTCGATTACCGGGGCTTGATCCATTATGAATTTATTTCTGGAGGGAAAACAGTCAACAAAGAATTGTACACCGAGATCTTAAAACGGATACGAGATGCAATTCGACGAAAACAACTGAGCAATTGGCAGGGAATGATTGGTTTTTGTTGCATGACAATGCCCCGTCACATCGATCCGTAATGGTGAGATAATACCTTGCCAAAAACAATGTTACCAGTCAGGAACACCCTCCATATTCTCCCGATCATGCACCACCGGATTTTTACCTTTTACCATGGCTCAAAATAAAATTAAATGGACAACATTTTGCTGATTCGTCAGACGTGATTAAAATGCGGCGAGGCAGCTGAAGAACTTTCTAGAAACGGTTCTCAGGAGTGTTTCCAACAATTGCATGAACGGGGGGATAAATGTGTAGAAGGAGGAGGAGAGTATTTTGAAGGAAAATAAGGTAAAAATGTCATAGATAATTTCAATAAATTTTTATTAACAAATTCTTGTAACTTTTTGGCGCTGCCTAGTATATACCAAACGGCATTTACTTTTCAAATAAGCCTGTAATTCAATAATAAATGTTACTGTCATGCATGGTCGAGGCCGAGTACTTTTCAGACAACCCTCGTGAAAGCTGTCAGTCTACCAGTTCTGCTGAGTGATGGTCGTACGGCGCTTGGCAGGTGTCCTACCTGTTGCTCCGCTGCAATGCTGCCAATCTTGGCGACCGTAACTCAGAGATTTGGCAGCCCGCCCGCTTATTCCAGCATAAATATTCCGAGGAGTGCAGGTCCTGTCAGCCCATGCCCGCAAAAACAACACGTGTGTTTACGGAGTCAGAAGCTGTCAGTTACATGCTTCAGTTCACGATAGTATAATCTGTCAGAACAGCAAACTTTTCACCGAGCGTGGTGGGTGAGAGGTAACGCTCCGACCTCGCATTCGGGAGGACATGTGTTCGAAACCTCGCCCGACCATCCAGATTTCGGATTTTGATGGTTTCTTGAAATCACTCCAGGCAAATGCCGAGATGGTTCCTTCAAAAGGCCAGGGTCGATTTCCTTCCCGTTCTTAGTCCCCATCCATCTAGTTACCGACGAATTGTAAAGCCCGAAGCAAAACATAAAATTCTTTTAGCGTCTACACTTTTTCTAACAAACCATGTTAGAGTTTGAAAATGAAGGTTATCGTGCGTTTTGTAGAAAGTCGGCCATGGTCTTTGTTTAGAAACAGTCACGACATTTATCTGAAGTAATCTCAGGGAAACCCGAATTTGGAATATCTGACTGGGAAATGAACCCAAGTCCTCTCGAATACCTGGCCGGAGTAGTCATTGCGTATCCTCTATGCTCTGTGACTTAAGAGGGAATCAGTGCTGCTAATTTAGCATTTTTATGGCTAAATTTAGTATATTTTCAGCTGATGTATCATGAAAAAAACATATTTCTTATCATTTTTTCCTAATAAGTCGGCGATTTTCTTGGAGTGGTCAAATTTTAGTATTCTTAGTTTATTTATTAGAATAAACTATCATAAAAAATCGACATAAATTATTATTAATTTTGAGTTGATTGTTTTACATTAAAGCAATCATCTCCATTAACCGATTTAAAGAAGAAATTTTTTAACAATTTAAGAATGTTGTTATGAAACATTAAACATATAGCTTTTATTCTTATTTTTAACTAAAATATATATTTAAATTTGATTCTAATAATTTTCAACTTTACATATCACGATATATCTCTAACCGAAACAAGTTAATCCGTATTGTCTGCTTTTTTTTTTCTGAAAGGGTTATATTCTGGTAGAGTTGTTTTACGGTAGTGTTAGAAAATGGCAAATTTACTTTAAGCTGGGTACATATATAAAGATGTTTGGACATATAGAATTATTGTAGTAAAGCTATATTCTGGTAGGTTTACGATTTGTTTGACATGTAAATGGTAGGCTTGTGATTGGTTGAAAGTGGCAGTCATATTTATGGTAGATATTGTATTTGGTATTGATTCCCTTAGTAGAGATGTTTGTGGTAGAGTTTTCGTGTGGTAGTGTTCGTAAATGGTAGAGATGTTACTAGGTAGAAATTAAATTTTTAAGAATTGTTCATTGGTATATTTATTTTTTGGTAGGGTTTCATTTTGATAGAAGCGCTGATGGAAGTGATGTTAATTGTAGACCTGTTAATGATTTATTTGGGGTAGAGAATTTTCTGGTGGGCATGTTAATGTGCCTTTTAAATTTGTTGGTATTTTCTAAATGTAGATTTGGCATAAAATATTTTTCAGAGTTGGCAGCACTGGAGGGAATCGATTTCAAGTTCTCAATAACTTTTTTTTTTTTTTTTTTTGCTGTCCTCAGTCTTTCGACTGGTTTGATGCAATCCTCCATCCCTTCCTATCCTCTCCTAACCTTTTCGTTTCTACATACCCCTTACAATCCACGTCCTCATATATCTGCTCCATATATTCTAATCTCTGTCTACCTCTACAGTTCTTACCTTAGACTGTTCCCTCCACTAACAAATTAACCAATCCAGCATGTCTAAAAATATGGCCTAAAAGCCTGTCTCTTCTTCCTGTAAGCTTCTTCCATAAACTTCTTTTCTCACCCATCATTTCCAAAACTCATTCATTTCTTACTTTGTCTGTAAATAACTAGAGCTGCACAACTGCCTGTGGATATCGAATGCTGTTTGAAACAAAATAATTTAAGAATACACTGTGTTGTTTCGGACCAGTGCCATTTCCTTAACGATATCTGATAGATATATTCTCACGAAAGTACGAGACTTTTCCGTATTTTGTAAGTGAAAAATGTACTGCACAGTGAACTGGCCACCTTGACCAGGGCCATGGCTCATCCGTACTGCTCTCTATTCTGGGAGCTGTTTGGTTTCTTGGCGTGGTTTCCACGAGCTTTGTGGCTTCTGCAATTAAAGAGGCTTTATTGCAGTCTATTTAAGCATTGCTTTCCATTCGCAAACATTACATTTTTCCAAGCAATAGCTCCAAAGTCAGTTTCCAAAAAAAATAAAAAAACAGTATACTGAAAAGAAGAATCGTCTGCTTTTCTCTGTATGATAAATTGGTTTGGTTGTTTTTATACAGAGAAAAACAGACGATTCTTCTTTTCAGTATACTTTTTTTCGAGAGTGGTTTGTAACGGTTAGCGTTCTGGCCTCGCATTCGGGAGGACAGCGGTTCGAATCCCCGTCCGGGCATCCAGATTTGGGTTTTCCATGGTTTCCCCAAATCACTCCAGGCAAATACCGGGATGCTTCCTTCAAAAGGCCATGGCTGAATTCCTTCCCATTCCTTGCTCCACATCCTTTCCAGTCTCTAAAGACCTCGCTGTTAAGAGACGTTAAGCAGTTAAAAAAAAGTTTTTTTTCGGAATGTTAGTATTTGACAGCGTGAAGCAGATACGTCATTACAGTAGGTAAAGAACTGTCTTCGTCCATGAACATATTAATCAACATGCTTTGTCCAAGTAACTATGGAAAACGGGGGTATGCATCCATTTTTATTATTATTATTTATTTTTTTTTTTGGCTTTAAGTCTCGTCGAAGTAGAGGTCATTAGAGGCGGGGAAGGGCCGGGGACAAGAAGCAAAGAAAGGGAAGGAATTCGGCCATGGCCTTTGAAGGAACCATCCCGACATTCGCCTGGAGTGATTTGGGGAAAGCATGGAAAACCACATTCTGAAAGTCCGGACGGGGATTCGAATCTGGGTCCTCCTGAATCCGAGGCCAGAACGTTACAACCATCTCGCTCTGTTTATGCATCCAAATATCCGAAATTGGATTAGGATATCCACAAAACCGTGTTCGAAAATTTGAAACTAAGTTGTTATACTGGTGAAAAAGAATAAAGCGTTTACTATATAACGTAGTGTATTCCCATCAAAGCAGTGATGACCACTCATTATACAAATACATAAAAAGAAATATTCATATTTTGCGTTCTAACATCTAAATCTTCTGTGTCGGTACTTGTTATCGTTACCGTCATACATTACCCGTATCCAACTTAAAAGCACTTAGATGTCTACAGGTGTACTGACCGGTATTAGGGAGCGTCCATAAACCACGTAAGGTGGCGTCCATAAATTACAAGAGGTGTTTTTTTTGGATTTCCGGACCCCCCCCCCCTCTCTCGTGAGACTTCGTGAAATCTGGTTCGACCCCCCCCCCCCTTTCTGGTGAGATCTAGTAATGGGAGAGACCCCAATAGAAGTCGCCTTCGCAACTTTTTGAGATGTCACCCTTCCAAAGCAGGTTACACCCCCACTTTTCGACGAAATACACCCCTCCAATCGACTTTTTTTAGCTCGACAGTCCAAATACAAAAATTTCCAACACCTCACGTGAGATTTCCGTTGACCCTCCCCCCTCCCCCTGGGTGAGATTATGCCGAACCCCCCCCCCCCACCTCACGTAATTTATGAACACCCCCTAACTCCATTTTGGCCTCCTGCGAACCACCCTTCTCCCACGTAGCCTGACGTGGCTTTTGTCTCTACCCTCTCCCTCCACGTAGCACGTAGCTTTTTTCCCCTATTGATTCCAGAAGGCATTTTGCACTATGTTTCCTTCTCAGATTATCGTAAATTACATTCGGAAATAACTACATGGCGGAAATAAATATTTACATGCTGTTGTGTGTTTTTTCTCTGATTTTAACTGTGACAAATAATATAACCAAAAAGCTACGTGGCCTGGTGCTGAAATCCCCCCACCCCCCACGTAGCCCAGCGTTGAGTTCCACCCAACCCTTCCCCCCCCCCCCATAGACATATCCACGTAGTTTATGGACACTCCCTTAATACGAGAGAGTTATAGAGTCCGCACGCGGCACATCATAGCGGTAAATTTGAAGTGCGACAAGTATAATTTACGAAGCCAGAACTCTGCCCTCAGAACAAATATACTGTCAGGCGAGTCAAACATGCTGAAACGAGTGCCAAATTCCTAGTGGTCAAGTTGGAACAAACAAGTGCGGTGCTATTTTACGAGCACTCTCAGCAGTGAAAGTAATCCCCGTCTCTACATACTGCAGGGCAAGGTGTGCGTCAGTGAACGCAATGACCAACACTGAAACGCAACACAACTGGATCTACTGAATAATTTTATATTATTTTATTTTCCATTTGAATTTTGACACAGCATCTAGAGACTAAACTGGGCTGTTATGCTTTCCTCACTAAAGACAATATTGCAGAGAAAATAATGTATATAAGTTAACATTGAATGCAATAACAACTAAATCAGTAAATAAGTGACAGTTTGACCAACTAAGCCTAATATACCAAAGTTTTCAAACATACACTAAAGGAAATTAAAATCCCCACACCCAGACAGGAATGGTGAGATTTTAGGAAACTTTTTAGTTATGGCCCCGCAGTGGCCTTATATAGGCTAGCTATATCCAGGGTCAACCCAAAAGAAATGATAACAAATTGAAATTGATTAGGCTAAGCTTATTACCTTTAGTTACAATTGTCATTAACAAGTGCACACACCTTGAGCACCCATACTTTCGTGTATCCTTGCCGGCATTGAATCAATAAGTGTTCCGATGACTTTTTGAGGTATGTCTCCTGACGCCTGCATGTCTTGTGCAATCAGTTGTTGTACAGTTTGTACTGAGTTACCATGTCATCTAATGTGTTCCGATGACTTTTTGAGGTATGTCTCCTGACGCCTGCATGTCTTGTGCAATCAGTTGTTGTACAGTTTGTACTGAGTTACCATGTCATCTAATGTAATGTATCTCCTCCTGGCATCCCAGACTCTATTGGGGACAAATCTGGGGAAAGTGTAGCTCAAATTGTGATCGTAACCCTTTGCAAGGATTGTGTTGCGATGGTCGCAGTATGAGGATGGGCATCACCCTGTTGGACGATGCGATTGGTGGACATGAAGGGTATCACAATAGGGTGCAGCACCCCGTCCACATAGTGGTGGGCTGTCATTGTGCCTTCAACAACATCCAATTCAGTCCTGTTGTCGAAACTGATTGCCGCCAACCCATTGACACCAGTGGCTGCACCTGTGTGATACTCTTCGTATGGTGATACTTGTGGACAAATTTCATTCATTTATCACAACTTAGTCTGGGTGTAAGGATTTAATTTCCGCCAGTGTATAGGTGTGTGTGTTTTTGAAAAATTCTTTCTAATCCTAGTTGATAATACATAGCATTACATATTTAGTGAATCACAGCAGCGTAAGCCGTTTCTCCACTACGCCTGGGAACAAGTTCTCGATTATCACTTTGCCACAGACGGAATTGAGACTCGTCTCTCAACACAAATGTACGCCATTCTCGTGTTCATTTGCGTTTTGCATTACTCCAGGTTAGACGATGCTGGCAATAAAATCAGGTTACTGGAACACATTTCAGATCAGAGAGTGTAACTTCAATTATCCCGGGGAGGAGGGGTAGTGACTTTCTCTGTAACCACTACTTGAATCTGGCCTGCAGTCACCCTACCAGCAGCAACACACAGAATTTGGCGCGGTCTTCACGCGCTGTTGTCCATCTGTGTGGAACTGTGCCTGATGTAGGAGTAGTAGAGCCTTTTTTCATCTACTGTGTAACAGGTCTATATACTTACATTGAACTCGGCCAATCCTTTGGGAGATTTGAGGATATGATGCACCCATTTCAAACACCCCAATTCTCCGACCTCTCTCGCAGTTAGATATTTGTGTGCAGAGGCTCGACACTCTTCGCATTGCTATCCTTGGTCGACAAGAAATTGTAGATAAAAAAGTGTCATGTTACACCACACTATTCACTGCGCTGAAAAAAACTATTATTTTAAATAAAAAATAGAACCTTAATTCTCGTACTATTACATGTAAAACTTTAAATTTTTAATCATTTAATACTCTCCGTATGGTGATACTTGTGGATAAATTTCATTAATTTATCACAACTTCGTCTGGGTGTAAGGATTTTAATTTCCGCCAGTATATAGGTGTGTGTTTGAAAAATTCTTACTAATCCTACCTGACAATACACAGCATTACATATTTAGTGAATACTCTGACTGTCCCACTTGTGTTTCAAATGTTCAGATTCCCAGGTTCCGGTGGACCGAAAAAGGTTGGGAACCTATGCTCTACACCAGTGTTTCCCAACCTTTTTTGGGTCATGTCCCACTTTTAACTTTTTTTGCCCCCTATACATAATTTATAATAAAACAATTATTTGTTATTAAAGAAATTCATATAGGATAGTTTTTGAAATAAAACACTTTAATATTGTCATAAAACTAAGTAATTTAAAAAAAATATATAATTAAATACTAAAATTCAAATTCAAAAGATTTTTAATAAAGATTTATTATGGCAATTTAGTGTGATCCTTTTAAGAATTTCCTTTTTTGCTATATTTTGTACCTATATCTAGCATTGCATTTAAATAACCCGAAGAGAAAGCGGTAAAGTCGTATCAAGTCAATTTCTAAATTGCCCCCCTAAAAAAACCAAATTGCCCCCCTGTGGGGCGTGGGCCCCACGTTGGGAAACACTGCTCTACACTATATGTCTTGTGTACTCCTCAAACATCGCTGGGCTTCTTACGAGGTCTTAAAATTAATTTCACCCTTTGGCAAAGCTATAGAAACAACTGTGTAACGTTTCGTAATCTTGCCTCACAGCCCTGTATGTCGAGCATTACCATAGTTTAATTTAACAATGCTGTACGCAGCTCGTTTTATGTGGTAGGTTTATGAGACTGTCAGAGGTCGATCTGTCCCCCGAGAAAGAAAAGGTTGTCATGTATAGGAATGGAAAAATGAAAAAATATATCGATAAATATCGTATCGATATTTACAAACATTAGAGATACGTATCGAGAGAAAAATATCCATATGTCGATATTTTGGCCTCAATCCAGTAATTTTCTAAAAATATTCATAAAAAATAATAAAAAATTTAAGAAAATTGGTATAATTAAAGATTCATGTGGAAATTATAGAAACATTCATTAATTTACCTATTTTTACATCAATCAAACCAGTGTTTATCTGATGTAGACATCAAAAGAACTCTCTGTTTGATATATTTCCCCGTCAATCTACTCCTGTTGTCCGGATCCGTCATGTTATATGCAGAAGCCACTCTTTCAGATGACACAGAAGTCGTTTGGCATATCAGATTCTTCGTAAACACATCAACTGAAAAAAAAAAAAAACAGAAGCTGTAAATTTACTTCACCTCTCAACTTTGCAACATGAACACTTAATCACTATTCTACAAACTTGATTAACAATGATCTAACCGATAACATTAAAATAAGTTGACAAGAAAATAACAAATACGTTAACGTAAATCTATTAAAATTTAACATCATTTTAAACCTGTTAACCTTTCATGAAAAGCTGTTAAATCACCTTTTTAAGACGTGTTCAGATCAGATATGTATGTATATGAAATTGGATACTAATTTGTACAATAATATCGAATTGGTACTTAAAATTGATGTTCCGAACAAATATCGATTTTTGATATATCGAGAACAAAATTATCGACGATAGATATCGATTATTTTATACAAAATTTTGATATTTCGATACATCGATATATTTTTCCCAAACATAGTCGTGTATGTTCACTCTAACAGTGTTAAAGTCGGACGCTGTGTATGTCGTTGGGTGAGTGACAGCATGGTGTACATATGCGGCCCGGCACTCCGGTACTCATCTGCCAAATGGGAAAACAACTCCGACTACAGACGAGGAGAAAGCGGCTCATTCACTGGACACGTTGGTCAACCAAGCGAATGCGTGTCATTAGTGCAATCAGCACATGGCGATTACCTGTAGAAGAATGTGCCCTGCAAATACTGTCTTATCCACAGAGTTCTGGATGATTCTAAATTCATACCAACAACAGTTTTTTTTAATTTATTGTGGACAAGGGAACTTAAGAATAGGAGATAAAACCAAAAACTGGAGTAAACAAACAATGAGATTGAGGAAGTAGAGTGCAAGAAGCTTTGTTTACAGGTGTTTTCAATTTTACGCCTCGTTGATGTCGAGGTCATTAGAGGCGGGATACGACTGGGAGCAAGGAATGGTAAGGCTTTTGAAGGAACCATCGCCGCATTCACCTTGAGTGATTTCGGAAAACCATGGGATGGCTGGATGGAGACTCGAACCTACGTCCTCCATAATGCGTGGACAGAGCGTTACAGCTCACGCACCTCGTTTTTTTGCTGTCGTCGGTCTTTCGACTAGTTTGATGCAATCCTCCATCCCTTGCTATCCTGTGCTAACCTCTTCATTTCTACATATCCCTTACAACCCACGTCCTCGATTATCTGCTTCATATATTCCAATCTCTGTCTTCCTCTACATTTCTTACCTTCGACTGTTCAATCCACTAACAAATTAACCAATCCTGCGTGTCTCAAAATATGACCTACCAGCCTGTCTTTCTTTCTGTAAGCTTCATCCACAAACTTCTTTTCTCACCCATCATTTCCAAAACTCCTTCATTTCGTACTTTGTCTGTCCACTTAATTTTCAGCATTCTTCTGTAGCACCACATTTCAGATGCTTCAATTTTCTTTCTTTCTGGTATTCCTAAAGTCCATGTTTCATTACTAAAAAGTGCTGTGCTCCACACATAGAGTTTTAAAAAGTTCTTTGTAATTCCTAGATCAAAATTTGAAACTAAAAGATATCTCTTTTCCACGAACGCTCTTTTTGCTAGTGCTATTCTGCTTTTGACATCATTCCTTATTCGGCCATCGGTTGTAATTTGGCTTCCCAAGTAGCAGAATTCATTTACTTCTGCTTTTGCATCCGAAACTATTTTTATATTTAATCTACTAGTATTAGTATCATTTCTGCTACATTTCATCACTTTTGTCTTCCTTTGATTTCTATCCAGTCCAAAATCTTCCTTCAGTATTTTGTTCATGCCATTCAGTAGCTTTTCAATATCCTCAGACTGTTCTGCTAACATGTCATCAGAAAATCATAGCATACTGACATTTTCTCCCTGAACGCTTATGCCTCATAAAATTTTTTTTACTTCCTTTATATTACCCCGTTAATATACAAGATGAATATTAACGGGGATAGACTACAACCTTGTCCGACACCCTTTTTAACTGATGCATTTCTCTTATGGTTCTCTACTTTGTTTTTCTTGATCCGCCCTTCAAGTATTAATCTTAAACCAGAATTGCTTCCCTTATATCGCGATTTTTCCTAAATCCAAACTGATCTGCGCCTAATATCTCTCCTACCATCCCTTCCATTCTTCTGTATGTTGTTCTGGCCAGTAATTTTGAAGCATGTGATGTTAGACTAATGGTGCGATAATTCTCACATTTGTCGTATTGTACTTTCTTCGTAACTGTGGAGATGATTTCTTTATTAGAATTAGTTGAAATTTCTCCTGTTTCATAACTTTTTGATATTAGCTTCAATAATCTTTCGATTCCTTCTTCGCCTAGGGATTTAAGAAGTTCTGCAGGGATCTCATCAAATATTATAATTATATATATTGAAAAAAAGATACCATCTCAAGATAGAGATGCGGAAGAATGTATCAAATCAGTCAACAGACTTGGACAAAAATAATAATAATTATAATAAAATGGTGGCAGAGCAGCATCGTAAAAAGGTCATTCCCCCACAGATTATTAATAATTTTAAAGACATGAGGTAAGCTAGTTATATCCATTACTCACTGATCTTGATATATGTAGGTTTTCTACAACGTTATGCTCGTCGAGGTCATTAAAGTGGAGAGTGTTGGGGAAAGCAACTGGAACAAATTCGGCCATGGACTTAAGAAGGCGCCATTAGCAACAGTTGCAGAAACCGGTGACCAAAATTGTAGCTCTCATAACCAAAGTGTCCACACTATTAATAAAATAATTGCCAGAAAGATACTTCGCATAACTGCGGCTATCATTAAAACGTCGTACAGTAATTTAATACTGTTGTATAGTATTTATATACTCAGTCCAGTATTTAGTTAGAACAGAGGCCTCATGAATAAAAACATAAATATGCGATATGGAAATCAATGAAAAAGTGAATGTTGTGATCTATAGCTGTGAAGAGAGCGATATATATCTCACTGGGATGATATGGTCTAAATGACAAAGAGAAGAGAAAAGAGAGGAGCTTATAAGAAGCTATATGTTTACGGAGATTCAAAGTTCCATCTAGCAAAATATCTACCTACATAACTTTGTTGTAATTATGTATTTGAAAAAGAAAATCAGAGGAACACGATTTCTTCTAATGTCGATAAAAAAATGGTGTGAAACCTGAGTTAGTATCACCCTCTGATGATGTTTAAATTTCTGTTGTATAGATCTTTATAAGGACCCCACTAAACTCTTACACGTTGCATATAGAGCCTTCGTAATGTATATCATCATTAAACGTTAAAGTTGATCTTATAGTTACATTCGTGAGAAACTGTGAACTGAAACAAACAGAACGATCGTTTCCAGAATTTTTGTTCCTTATATTTCTGAAAGATGTATTTATGTCTATTCAAACAGCACTGTATCCTCAATTTATCACTTATCAACAAATCATTAGTCTACAAATTATTTACAAGATATTAACTGAAAGTTCATCAGTTTTCATCCAAATTCTTCGAAGAATGTCCTTTCTCTAATGTACTCGACGCCCATGAAATAATTTATTTTTTTTAATCTGAATAATGTGAACGCTCATATCTTTCCATATTAACACAATACGGATAATCCCTCTTTCTTATTTTCTAACTACAAAAAACTAATTACGCTACTGCATTCTCTCCACCATCAATAATATATGAAATGTGAATAAAAGTAGATGGCTCTCAGTGCTAATACAACTATTCTATTGACACATTTATTTTTTATTTTATTTTTTACTTATTTTTTACACTGTATTGAACTGGAAAAAACTTAATTTTGTGTTCAGCAGATTAAACACTGTATTTTATACCTTTAACTCACAGAATAATATTAAAAAGCTGGTAAGTTTTACGAACTAATGAACACTAAAGTTTGCGGCGAGTATTTTTCACTTCTAACCTAACCGCCTTTACCGCTAGGCAGTTAACACTCAATTAGATACCTGTTACCGTGGTGTAACAGTAAGAATTAACAAGCTGTTTCGTACCAACACTTGCAAGTCAGCGAAGATTTGGCATTTCGACCTTACCAGCTTCAACCACGCAAAACACCTGTTTGTTGTTTCTGCCGGTATCTGCGTGTGTTTTGGTTGGCGAGGCAGGGAGGGACATTAGGTGCGAAGATGGATGGATCTACAATTATTTCACTCTTATTCAGTTTTCTCTCCCATTCTTAGATTTGACTTTTCTTTTTACTATTATTGTAGCGAACCTAAAATATTCGCGATTGGTTCCATTTTGACTGACTCAGCCCAAAGTTCTCTGGGTCAGTGGGCTATCTCTCGCACTCAATACGGTCTGAAGTGTTCCACTCTAGACAGATGGAAACAACTTGGACCTGATTCTCATTCAGACGTCAGAACGGAAATATCCCTGATATAACCTCAAGATTTTATAAATAAAATGTCGTGCACAAACAAGTGTTGTGGTGGGTGTTAGCAATATTTTTTATTTCCAAGCTGTGGTATTGTGATAATCTTCACTTGGCGGTCTGTAACAGCACGTTGTGCACTTTTACAGACCTGTTTACACACGTAGCACTTCTTAGCACTGTTACTGACTTGTGTTTTTGATGATGCAATAGGATGTTCTGCCAAATGTTTATTTATAACACTATACTTGTTACTACATTTGTACAATAAACACAGCATCTTTACTTATGTTGTTAGATAAATTTATATATAACCAGTAATCATTCTAGAATTTATACTGACTTTGAAATGTCTCAGTTACTTTAAATTCAGTTCTCAAAATTTTCTGAGAATAACAGTTTCAGAGGTCAAAAACTTACTTGGTTTTGCTTTCTGTGCTCTGGAAGTTGGTCCTCTCAAATTCTAGCGTCCTATTGACATGGCTATTGGTCACTCGGACTAAATCCTCTTAAGAACACATAGCAAATTAAACTGAATAGGTATAACCCCTTTTATGATTAATATTTACATTCCTCTTTCTTACCTATTGTTTCCAGTTCTCGATCTTTTTTTTAAAAAAAAAAAAAAAAAAAAAAAAAAAAAAAAAAAAAAAAAAAAAAAACCCTCCCATACATTGAATCTATCACTTCAAAGTCGAACGATCTACAAAATGTACCAACGATCTATACGTTTTTTGCTTATGACTTTACTCCTCGTCGACATCATGATCATGAGCGGCGGGAAGGGATTGCGGCAAGGAACGGGATGGAGTTCGGCCACGGCTTTTCGGAGGTACCGTACCGGTTTTCACATGGAGATTTCGGAGAACCAAAATCTGGATGGCCGGACGGGGATTCGAGCCCGCGTCTTCCAGAGTGCGAAGAATTCTACAAATATTTTGTAGTACTATTCACTTTATTTAAAAGGAGAAGCAATAAAATAATTCTAGGTAAAGCATAAAAGTTAATTTCAGGTGATAAGAGAGATGGAAAGGAATTATAATCGAAATGACGAACGTGGAAATACCTTTATATAAAAAGATGTTGAAACACGGGTTCCCTCTCTGGTGGAAGATGTTAAGGAACAATATAAGGCAAAAGAAAATGTTTTAATATTATTAGTAATCTTTGATAAATGCCCAGAGAGAGAAATTGAATATTGTTTGATTGAGATATACCGAGCGTGTTGGTGTAACGGATAGCGTTCTGGCCTCGCATTCGGGAGGACGGCGGTTCGAATCCCCTTCCGGGCATCCAGATTTGGGTTTTCCATGGTTTTCCCAAATCACTCCAGGTGAATGCCGGGATGCTTCCTTCAAAAGGCCATGGCCGAATTCCTTCCCATTCCTTGCCCCCATCCTTTCCCGTCTCTAAAGACCACGTTGTTAAAAAGGGACGTTAAACTGTTACAAAAAAAAAAAAAAAAAAAAAAAAAAATTGATTGAGATAGAAAGGGTAAAAAGTAATAGTTTATGTGAAAGAAATCTAAAGTCAGGGATATGCCGAAAGGTGTAGATTATAACTGATCTTGCGTAAATAAACCAAAATCCGTTTACTCCACGTCCCACATCTTCTTTGTAAGTTATCGTTATTCGTAAAAATTGGCTGAAGTTGTTGATCTTGCGCTACTGTGTCTTAGTCCTTCAATAACTGTTAACGGCCTTAAAAATAAAACTTTTCTATCGTTAATTCATTGGAAATCTGAAAATTCATCTACCTCCCAATCTTCTTCTTCTCTTCGATTTTGTCCACCTAAGAACAACTACTAATCCCGTATTCATATCGAGGTTCCTTTCTCGACTTCCAGTATTGGTTCCTGAAGATATTACAATTTCTCTTCTCTTCCTCCTAGTTAACCTTGAATTTTTGTATCAATCTTTTGAACTTTGGTCTGTCTTGTATTATATCTTTTATTATTACGTATTCTGTAATTTCTTTCTTAGATCCTTTGTATTCTCTGCTTGCCATTCTTACTCTTGTAAACGTGGATAAAAATTCTTTTCGTAAGTCAGCATTTATCCATCCCCATTATGTGGCCAAGAAAATCTGCTTCTCCTCTTTCTGATCGTGCTGATATCCTTTCTGTTTCTTCTTCCTTGTATGGGTCTTTATTCTTCCCACGCTGTTGATAGTCACGTCCTTCATTATTATTGACTAACCTCTAAAGCTGCCTCAAATAACGCGTGAAAGGAATGTTCTGGCAATTGATTGCGATTGACTAAATAAATGTAATTATTGTTACGTAATGTTCATAACAATTATTTTTTAATTTGTACATATTTCGGTCGTAGTTTACATAGCGATACAGATGGAACTTCTATTGAATTAATTATGTCAGAATCAAGGAACCAATTAAACTAAATATAAATCAGAAATCCCAAAACCTTATGCTGTAGCGTGTGATATTGGTTTCATTCCTGGTCCAGGTTTTATTCATCACGATAAATAAGGAACTACTTCCATCCGTATGAAATAATAACTTCAGTAAGTAGACGCTTATGAAAGCAGCTTAAATTATTTATGAAACGAAATTCATTGTGAATTATTCTGTAAAAAAGTTGTGCCACTTGTCATTCTGGACCTGTCTGCATTTCGACACAACCACAACCACAACTTCTACTAATATTGATGTTCAGAACTCATAGCTTCTATTACGAGTGTACGAATACCTTCACTGTATTGTGATCTAAATTTGACCCACTGGAAATATTTACATGTGTCTGATACAGTGACATCAGTAATAAAATCAACTACAGTAGAACTCCAATTATCCGAATCAATTGGAACCGGGCCCCATTCGGATAGTCAAAAATTCGGATAATTGCATTTTTTCTGGAAAAGAGTCTATTTTAATTAATTACTGTATGTATTTTGAAAAAGAGAGAAAAAGCTATTTTTTTTTTTAAAAAATAGATCTTTAAATTAATTAAATGAATAGGCAATACCTTTGCATGTTAAGCGTAATTGAATCGATTATTTCAGAAACCAGTCAAGCACCAAAACTAGAAAAAAAATAGTTAATAGCGCCATATTATTATTTAATGGTAATTGCACACTTCAGTGCAAAAAGCAGTCAAATATCTCCAACTGTTGTTGTCTGACATTACGTTTAATTTCGCGTTTACATCAGAAACCAGTCAAACGACTGTGCTTGGTTGGTTTCTGCAGTAAACTGTGGGGAGGTGTTCCTAAACTCCAAAAGAAGAATTTCAAGATATCCACATACAAACAATTTTCTGTACAACAGTAATACTCCTGGGAAAGTGGTAGTAAAGCCAAATATTGATGGAATCTTTCAGTCAACTTTCACTGCTGAAAATAACGCCCTGACTTACCTGCCAATTAGGCCTACCCTTCAGGAAAAGTAAGTTTATGAGTAGTATAATATTATTTCCTAATATTATTGGAGAGATTACACGAATATTTCTATTAGATATAATTATATTCTTTCATTCAAAAGTTTACCCAAAATATTGTAATGCAGTCGGAAATAATATATGTTTTGGCCATTCTCCGTTCATGTTTAGGATTGTTTTAGGTTCCCATCAATATCAAGAAGCTGCAAGACATAAATGCCCTAAGACCTTACTTGGTAGGATATGAAACCTTTTATGACAGCATTTTACAATGGCCTACTACAAAGGCAAAATGTGCTGTGGAATTTGTTTATGAGGATTGAATAACTCCTACCATGATGATTGGAGTAGCTGATTATTTCATCTGTGTACTTCCCTTGTATTAGTAATGCAGTCTCAATCTCATTAAAAATTCAGTTTTTTCAAAAATAGGTTTTTTTTTTAGCATAAAACTATGTTTCTCCACTGGTTTACTGCAGAAACCAGTTAAGCGAATTTTTTTTTTTCGTTCCATTTACAGCAATATTAAAATACCCAAAATATTTTTTCTTTGATAGAATGGTTTGCAATATGTACTACTTTCAGCAAAAAATACCCGTCACCACCAAAACATGTAGTCTGATCGTAGACAGTTTATTGTGCTTTTCCACAAAATGGACAAACTTAGTGCTTGACTGGTTTCTGAAATACACGATTCAATTACAAGTGCTGTACATTAGTACAGTATGTATGTACCGTACTATAAATAAAAGTCTTTGCTTGCTGAACATTTCCGTCTTAATTAAAAAAGCGATTCGGATAATCAGTGATTCGGATAGTCGGAGTTCGGATAATCGGAGTTCTACTGTAATAAATAATATATTAATTTAAATACAGTACATACTTTTATTACAGTGTTTCGACAAATCTTATCTTGGAGTTTATTATAATAGTGACTTAAAATATCATCATTGAATATAAATATCTTGTAAGCCCGTCAAAAATGCGTATTGATCGCAGTATTTTAGAAATTCGTTTCTTCGCTAATTTCATCAATAATCTCGAAAATTATGTTATTTAGATATTTCTTAGCTTACTGTAATAATGGAATCGCTGTACAGAGAGTATAAGAAAAATCTACATCGAACAAATTTTAATAAAAAAGTAATTATTAATATGTCGATTTTTACGAAATACGTACTTTTCCTTTTGGGTGCTCGTGGATGCTCTGCAAGATAAAACTGTTATTAAATAACGCGCGTAACCTGGAATATCCCTGGTCCTTGTTGGTTGGGCAGTGGAGGCGTGAAGCGTGACGTCATAGTGTGACGGGTATCGGTACGTAATGAGCAAGAATAGCGTTTTATATAGATAGTCGTCTCCGTGTTGTTGGAGCTGTATCGTGCTCGGTGCGGATGTGCCAGCACTCTCCCGGCGTATTGGCCTACGTGAAGCGTCGCGGTGCTGGCGGAAGCCGGTGCTTACGTAACGACCAGTTTGTGTGTCAAGGTAGTCTGGACTGCGCATGCGCTGGCTGCAGGCCAGTCACCGCTCCAACAGCCGACACCGACCGGGAGTCGAACCAGGGCAATCCACACAAACGACTCACGGGACTTTAACTGGGGATTAAATACCACACAATCTACTGTTATTACTTTTACTGACAGGTCTGGTGGCTCAGTTGGTTCCCCGACGAAGCCGAGAAGTTTTTCCCGATGCTGAACGTCCGGAACGGTCCCCAGACCCACTCATCCTGCTATCAAATGAGTACTGTGAGGGAAATCCCGCGGGAAGGTAAAGAAAAACGGCCGGACCGTATCGCTACCACGGCACGTCAACTCTAGTGCCTTCGGTCAGGAAATAGGAATGCTAATCCTACGGGAATACTGCTTGAAATCTGTGAAAACCCACTGCCTTTACTCCGCCGACCCTTGTAGTGTAGGGGCTAGCGACCTGGCCTCGCGTGGCAAGGGTCACCGGTTCGAGTACGGCCGAGGGCATGGGTGATTTCAATTAGGTGTTGTATCTATCCTGTTCTGTCCAAACTGTAGATTAAATGTAACGATGATGATATATTACACATACACTTAAAGCGTTAAGGTGCGCATTGCGGAGCGGAAAATCCTCGGTTCGAATCCCGGTATCGGCTGGGTATTTTACGGGATTCAAAACCGACTTTCACTTCTGGAAAAGCTTCGCTTTGTTAATGTGAAGAAGAAAGACGCTCCTAGGTTCAGATTCCTCGTAAAGCTGTACGTCCCACTTACCTGGAAATCCTACCGGGTGAAGGACAGCTACAACAATGGTGCATGCGCGTATAATCGAAACAGTCACTGGGCCGCCGAACAATCCTTCGGGATCGTCCGGCTAACAATGCCATACGCATTTGTTGCTCTACCCATTCAACTATATTGTGGAAAATGTCAAATCTGAGCTGACGAAACAGTGATTTTCACCTTGTGATATCACCTGAGGGGCGCTTGACTCTTACGATGAAATAAGTGACTAAAAATGTTTTTTATTTAAATTTCGAACTTGCAACATGTTTCAGGAAAACAAATTAAACTAACTATCGAATTTTTTATCAGTTATAACTAGCGTTTCGATCTTTATAATAAAAATTGAGAAATATGCAGGCAAATAGGACCTTAAAAAAGGGTAAATATGACCTAAAAATTGCAAAATATGACCAGATATTTAAATTTACTATACATCAAAACGTGCTCGATTATACATAATTTATTTCATCTAGCAGTGTCGCTTTCATATAGACAGCATAATTTGCTTCCGTGCACACACTGCACCATTGGGAAATTAAGTTTTAAATCGTTTTGTTGCAGTTATTTTAATTTCGCATAATTTACAGAAAATGACTTTTTCGTCTGTACAAAAATACTCATCTCCAAATTCCTTTACATAATTCCGTAACTTCGCACACACAGTGGGGAATAAAAATAAATATTAAAAAATAAATAATAAAAAATATCAGCATTGCGGTACTCACTAATCCACTGCACATTTAACACAAACTGACGATTTATTTTCAAAAGTATTGGTGACAACGAGATATTGACTGACGCAGCTTGACACATGCAGCATGTTCCTGATGCATTGTCGAATTCAAAAGGCAGGCGGAACATTAACGTTTAGAGAGTGACAATAATATATAACTTTAATTCTTGATTGGTGAATTCTGATCAATTCAATGGCATTTTTTTTTTTCTCCAGTGTATAAGGGGAGTGCAGTTCTACGAATAATTATCTTAATTTCTTCTCTTCTATAACTTCTTGTGAATTCCCTGTGTTATTAAGAATTACCTTATCTTGAAATATTATTTAAATTGTGTCTGGATACTTGCTGCTTACCACAGGACTGGAAAAGTGCAATAGTAGTACCGGTACATAAAGGAGGGCTGAGAAATAGAGTTGAGAATTACAGGCCAATCAGTTTGACATCAGTGGTAGGTAAATTAATGGAAAGATTGATATGCAACCACATCAGAAATATATGTGAGGAACGTAAGTGGTTTTCAAGCAGGCAACATGGGTTCAGGCAAGGATATTCATGCGAATCTCAGTTGGTGGGATATATGCAAGATATTTCAGATGAAATGGACATGGGAGGCCAAATTGATAGTGTAGCACTAGGTCTGTCAAAGGCGTTTGACAGGGTAAGCCATAAAATGGTAGTAAATAAGGTAAAAACCATTGGAGTGGATGAAAAAGTGATTTTCTAGGTAGCAAACAGAAAGTTAGTGTAGGAAATGTAGTATCAAAAGAAGTAGAAGTAAAAATGGGTGTGCCACAGGGTAGCGTAACCATTGCTATTCATTATTCTAATGAATAATTATTTGGATTGTTTACTATCTGAAATTAGATTGTTTGCAGATGACATAATGCTGTATAAAAGAATCAAAACGATAGAGGATTGTAAACGGTTGCATTGTGATCTGGACAGGATCTCTAGTTGGGTTGGTAACCATGGGATGAAGATAAAAGCAAAGAAGAGTCAGCTTATTAGATACACAAATAAAAAACAAAAGGTTAATTATGAATATAAGGTGGGAAAATAATTGCTTGCTGAAGACTTGAAATGTAAGTATCTTGGCATTACTTTTGATAACGAGCTTAACTGGGCTGGACACATTGGACAGGTGGTAGGAAAAGGTTTCAAAGTTCTGCACTTGTTGGAGAGAGTGATGAGGGGATGTACGGGAGAAGTCAAGGAATTGGGTTACAAAAATTTGGTCAGACCATTGCTCGAATATGGTAGTGTAGTATGGGAACCTCATATTACGTATCAAATACAGGAGTTGGAGAGGGTACAAAGAAGGGCTGCTAGATTTGTTTCTGGAAATTATCGCAGAATGCAATCAGTGACGGATATGATAAAGGAGCTGAAATGGGATTCATTGCAAGACAGGAGGAGGATGAGGAGGGTCATGGGAGTGTACAGGGCATATACTGGTGATGAGGCATGGAAAGATATTGCAATAGGTATGAAAAGTAGTGCATGGAGGGGAAAAGATGACCATGACCACAAGCTGGCACTCGATTTCAGGCACAAGGGTGTGTGAAGATTCTTTTTTAGGTAAGGGTGTCAGGGAACTGATTGAGTTACCAAGAGAAATGATGAATAATTTACCGAAAACTTTGAAAGAATTTAAAGATAAAATTTGTAGAGGGCAAATGTAGGTGGGTGCAGGATAGGGGGAAGATGGGTGTGTAGGGAAATTGCCACCGGAGCCTGTGCTCCATTGCAATTAAATTAAATTAATTAATTACCAGATTTTCATTCAAAATATGGCCATATGACCATAAATATTATATTAATAAGACCAAAACTATGAAAATAGCCTGAATATATATTAATATGCTATATAAAATAAATTAAAATACAACCAGAAACGTTCAATCAATGCTTAATTCAGCAATAATGCTAAAAAGCAGGAAAAAATAAGACTTGTCCTAAAGATACGAACGCTAGCTATAACTAGTATACAATTGTATATTCTAAAACTTGAACGTATTTAAAAAAAGAAATTAGAAAAATTAAAAAAGAAAGAAATAAATAAATGAAAAATAAATGCCACAAAAAAAAAAAAAGGAAAAATCTTTACACTGACAAATAATGTCAATCTTTTCGTTGCGCCGAATAATCAACAACTATAGGTTTTTTTTTCCATCAGTCTTTCGACTGGTTTGATGCAGTACTCCATCCCTTCCTGTCTTGTGCTACCCTCTTCATTATACTCCTTACAACCCGCGTCCTCAATTATCTGCTTCGTATATTCTAATCTCTGTCTTCCTCTACAGTACTTACCTTCGACTCTTCCATCCACTAACAAATTAATCAATGCAGCATGTCTCAAAATATAACCAGCCAACCTGTCTCTTCTTTACGTAAGACTCTTCCACAAACTTCTTTCCTCGCCCATCATTCCCAAAACTCGTTCATCTCGTACTTTATCTGCTCACTTAATTTTCAACATCCTTCTATACCACTACATTTCAAATGCTTCAATTTTCTTTCTTTCTGGTATTCCTAAGTCCATGCTTCACTACAGTAAAGTGCTGTGCTCCACACATAAAGTTTTAAAAAGTCCTTTCTTAGTCCTAGATCAATATTTGAAACTAAAAGATTTCTCTTTTCATGAAGGCTCTTTTTGCTAGTGGTATTCTACTTTTAACATCATTCCTGCTTCGTCCATCAGTTGTTATTTTGCTTCCCAAGTAGCTGAATTCACTTGCTTCTATTGCATCCGATCCTATTTTTATATTTAATCTGATGTCATTGATATCATTTCTGCTTCACTTTTTCTTCGTCAACAAACTGCACCAGATCGTGAGTTGTACGGACGAAAATCCCAGCATGGAACCGAGTCGCAGGTCGGAGCTAATCGCACGACCAGTCCGCTTCCATTGCGAAAGCGCTGATTCCATTGTGAGAGCGTTGACCACCTATCCTAACGAGTAAACGTTTACTGTATGCATGGGAAGGAATTTGCAGAATATGGCAGAAGTCTACCACGGAATGTCTTACGGAACATTCCCCGCTTTCTCCAGGAGACATATACGAAAACACAGATCAGGATGGCCGGAGTGAATTCCAAATTTTCTGGCTCTCCGGTTCTTTCCTATACCATTCCATAATGGCTACTGAAAAAATAAGCATAGAAAAGAATAGATTCTGGCCCTGATTTCTCGTATATTTTTCTTAGTTATTCCTGAATAGAGACCGTGCACAAAATACGTGGCTCGGTCCAGGGGGGGGGGGGAGGGGTTGGCTGAGAGGCTACGTTGGGCTACGTGGGGAGAGGGGGGGGGGGGAGGTTCCGAGCCAGGCCACGTAGCTTTCCTCTCATAATATTTTTCACAGTTAAAATGAGGAACAGAACTCACAACAGCATGTGAATATTTATTTCCCTCAGTTAATTTTCTCTGTATGTAATTTACAATAGTCTGACAAGAGAAAACAGTACAAAATGTCTTCTGGAAACAAAAGGAAAAAAAGCTATGTGCTACGTCGGGGGGTGGGGAGGGGGGGTAGAGGCAAAAGCCACGTAGGGCTACGTGGGAGGGAGGGGGGGTTCACAGGAGACCAAAATGGAGCTACGTGGTTTATGCACGCTCCCATATGAACAATGCTGGTAGTAAAATGTTTTTGCTATATTCCTCAAACAGAGCTGTCATGAAATTTCCAGTTAGTTTCTGACGAGAGCAATTCCTACTATGTTCCAGATCTTCCCAAGCAAACCACTTCAACATTTCACTTACGCTTTTCTTTCAGCTGTATATAACCTGTCACGAATCAAACCACCAGTGTGGCTCAGTGCTTCACACAATGGACTGGGGAGGTAGAACGGAAAGGAGTTACGCGTTGGCCTTTTGAATGATTCATCCCAGCATAGGCCTGGAGTGATTTCGGGAAACCATGGAAAACAGATATCTAGCTGGCCGGATTCGAACCAGCGACCTCCCGAATGCCACACCTCGCCCCCAAGAAGCCGTCAAATACCTAGCGCTAAAAAGCATCCGCACACACGAAATTGTATTGGACGTAACCCGTTCAGTTAGCACAGGCGGCTCAAGGTCAGTCTATCTGTCCCCACTCCGCTACCCTTACCTCTACATGCGAAGGGGAAATTTACGACTCACCTACATGGACACGGCGGTCAGCTCGGAGATATAGGAACGGGAGGTGGTGGTAAGGAGTGGGGTCAGGGTAACATGACCTTTAGCCGCCAGTCTGGAGTGAACAGGGTATAGTGGCATCTTGGTTGTTGCCTTCCCTTTGGGACCTGCAGTTTAACGTGAGATCGCCACAACCACGAAGAGTTAGCATCGTATTGGTCATTCACTAATCAATCATAGAAGGATTTGTAACCAGAGGCCTGTCCGACCCCAATGGGGCACTTTAGTACTGACTTTACTTATCATACTACTTGGCTAATATAACACCTGCAATAGACGCCGTGGTAGTAAAGGATCTATGTGACACGGCGCAGTGGAGGCTCGTGCCAGGACTAGCACACGTGCGGAACCCGCCGATTAATTTTAAAACTCTCCGCGTGGAGGGGCTAGGCGCGTCCTTTTCCGCGTACTGCGGCCAGTATTTCTGTCGGCTCTCTTTGCGCTGCTGAGGCCGCCGTAAAGGTGCGCCGCCGCGCGTGGTGCTACAGTATTCCACTCACGCCCCGTGAGTCACCGGCGTCGCGCTACAGATTTAGCGTCCACCCAGTGTCGAATGGCCACTATGAGAACTCTCGCTGGGTATCAGTCCCCTGAGAGGACATGACGACCAAATACACACCCGATGTGACCTCTGTCAAAATAAAATACTGGTATTACTCCGGGTCGTCTTCACCAGCCACTGGTGCTCTCAGGCAACGAAGGTACGAAGGGTACGAAGATTTGAACCGAAATCCGCAGGTCCACAAGCCTAGAGCGTTAACCACAGGACCACGCCGCTCACACTGCTGCGCTACTCGTCAGTGTGTAAACAACGCTGCCTAGGAAGACGGTTTCATTCAATCTGTCTTGCAGACACACTTTTCCGAAATGTTTTCTTTATGATTATTTCTGTAGTTTCGTAGTGCTAAATATTCTACCTCCTCGAACGTGGTTATTCGCTAGTCTGTCCTTAGCTGAGAATATGAGTGCAATATTATTGGAAGGAATTAGCAAAACCAATATATAAGTAATTATCATTATAATTTTGCGCTAATCAGTTGGAGTAAAATTGAAGTACTGAGCCCCTTTTTGCCTCGCCTTAATGTAATCCCGTTAATTAGAACTTTAACGATAGGTTTCACGATCTGAATTTAGGAAAAGTATTACTGAAATATAGGGGAAGTTTGATGTATTACCCCGCAAGTATGAATCGCTAGTGGGAAGAGCTTACTTCCTCCCTGTTAACAAGTCTTGTTGTTTTGTTTCATGCAATGACTTAAGGAAATGAATAATCTGAAATATAGATAGCTCTGAATTAAATACCCGTCAGTGAGATTGCCAAGGGGCGGAGCTAATATTGCATTACTGATTGCTGGGATGACATCGTTGTCAGTTTGTTTAAAATAAGGGTGATAGAACCTGACGGCGGCGGCCAGATTTAATAGTAAAGTAAATAAATTTTGTCAAACCTGGAGACTGGATGTAAACTAAAAGACCGGCAACTCCCGGCTAGTCTAGATAATGCCCGAAGTGTTAGTTACGCCTGCTGCCACCAGAGCGCTGCATCGCTAACCATGAAATTTCAAATAAATAACTAATTGATTTTACTTGCACTTGTATTATTAAAATTATGCCATCAAAAAGATAACTGTACACAGAAATAAGAAGTGCAGAGATAATTTATATACTTATATATAAGCAGAGATATATGCAACGTTCCATTCAATTTAAATGTTGTTATTTGTTTATTTACGGTGATTTAATGCATAAATTCACTCAAGGAGAACATCTAATATCAACAATCTATTCTCTGCAGTAGTTACTACCAGATCATAATATAACCTAAGAATTTTTTGACAGAAGATACGAAACAGGAGAGTTTATTAAAAACGCAGAGAAATTTTACATGAAACGTAAGAAACAAATAAATAATCGTTATTCGTTTGTGAAATTATGCTTTTCTTAAAACTTTTCCTAAACAATAAAAATGTCCATTATTTTTGACGGACTTTGTTTGAATGAAAAAGGAGAGCAGAGAAAATAAACATTATAATGCCAGGCAGAAAAGCGACTTTCATTTTCTCACAGCCAGCCTGCTTTAATCATTATATATTCTGTTTACCTTCCATTACCTGTCGAGATAGAAGTAGCGAAACAACAAGGGGCAGTGCGCGACTCTACTATGTGTAAAGGTAATCTTTTAATGACAACTTATAAAGTGTTATCGGTATACACTTTCAAAATTTTTCAGTAGACACGCACACTGCCCGTACCCAGTGTCTAATAAGCTGTGTAAAGTTGCCTCAAAATATTTTTTATTTTTACTGTTCTTTGTCGTTATAAGTTAATGCACTCGTCCCAGGTCGTCCTCACCAACCACTGTTGTTCTCAAGGTACGAAAAAAATATTTTTATTTCATATTTTTTCTTACCTTTTAAAAACCATGCCTTATGAACGGTCTGAGCGGGGATTTTTAAAAGCCCTCAACCTGACCTGGCACAGGTTGCTGTACATTGTGAAGTATGCCAAAACGCTTTCGTGGTTCGGGTTGCCGGTTAAACTTCAAATGAACTTCATTGACTAATATGGGAACGTTATAATTAATATAGTAATTCCCCAAAACATTTAATGTCTGGTTTTTGTTTGCTGTCATCAGTCTCTCGACTGGTTTGATGCAACCCTCCGTCGCTTCCTATCATGCGCAAACTTCTTCAATATGCTCCTTACAACACACGTCGCCAATTATCTGCTTTATATATTATAATCTCTGTCTTCTTCTACAGTTCTTACCTACGTATATTTCCTCCACTAACAAATTAACCAATCCAGCATGTCTCGAAAGTTTACCTACGATCCTGTCTTTTCTTTCCGTAGAACGCTTCCACTAACTGCTTTCCTCACACATCACTTCCAAAATTCTTTCATTATGGGAATAATATTGAATACCTCGACGTTAAATTTATCATACCAGCAATCAAAGCTCACGAATTTATAAATTTATAAACAGATATTAACATCTTTATCTTCTTTAAAAAAAATCGAAGAATGAATTTTATTTCTTAATGATGTTAAAAGACCATAATGTGAAGTAACATACGTGATTGAAATTGCTCATTAGTCATTACGTACAAAACTCTTAGCAGTTCATACTGGTATAGCTCAGTGGAGAACAAGAAATATCTCATCGGCTGTAACAGTTCTCAAAGCCAGCCTTCTGTGAATTTTAATCTCAGCAATTAAGCACAGAGAGATGAAAGTTGATTAATTATCAATTTTTACATTTTTTGATGTGAATGAATGCTACTTTTATGGAAGATTACTCTGTAAATGATGAGTAATTTGATTAGAGGTAGTATATTGCGTCTAATATTAATTGAAAGACTGTATAAGCCACGGTATTTTGAGGAAGATTTTAAGTTATTTGGAGTGTTTGATGTTGTAATTGTTATGTTTAAATGCCTTTAAACAGTATTAACTTTCATTTTAAAGTGTTTCTTTATGACTGTGAACGACTTTAAGTTGTAATTATTTTCGCAAGATCTTGTTTATTAGTGCGATTGTTAACGCTCGAGAAACGTCAGGCGGCACCCTTTATTGTCTTCTCGATGTTTCTGTAGCGTCTATTTAAACTTGCAGAGATGGATAACCGCAGAAGTGCTTGTAATTGTTTTTGAGAAGTTGCAGCAACCGTTTTAAGAGTGTTTTTTTCGATGGAGTTGTTTAATGTGCTTTAGTATCTCTGGATGAAGTCAATACCTCTCCTTATTTTGTTATAAACATTTCGGCGCATTAAAGAGTGAGATAAAAAATATATCAACGTTCTTATTATTTCATTGAATTGTTTAATTAATTCAGAAGCTGTGTTATTCATATCCTTTGGTGAAAGGTAAAACAACCTGGCGACCGTTAATTCAAGAACTAATTAATTAAGTTGCAATCAGCATTATCTGAAAGGACCATCCAGCGAGCTCCATATCAAGGCCATTGAATACTAAGTTTTGGTAAAACTGTGTGCCACAAACTAGGTTCCTTCTATCGTTCATATTTGGGAGCGGTCAGAAATGTCGTGAGGCAAAGGCAAATTGTGCCAGTTGCTACAGGTGTGCAGGGCGAAGTACTGCGTTTCCCGCGGCACTATGTGTGCTGTCGTAAGGGCAGTCGACCGAATTATCATTTCTTGCTCCAGTAGTCATACGATATACTGCAAATTTTAAGCTAGTCCACAAGCTTTCAAACTGCGAAACTCCCATCCAGATTGGGTCTTTAGATTTTGTGTGATGCCTGGACAAATGGACGGACAACCTTTCACCAGAACCAGTCATTTTGCCAGATGGCGACGGAGTTCCGATCGCCGAAATATCGTGTGAAAACACTCTGCTCACTCGGCTAGTCACCAGAGAAGACTATATTACGTCTCAACTCCAAGAGAAACTTCGTTCTTATGAATTGCTGTCCTCTTTATACTACAGATGTGGGAGGTAAATAGATACGATACATAAAAAGCCAGGTCTCGATACTAAAATTGGCCTAGTTGCAGGAAACATCAGCTTCAAATATTACGCAGATGGTAATGGGAATACATGTAGGATGTGATGCTGACGTAATGAATTTCTGTATTTATCTAATGTCATTTCTACCAACAACCTCCCCATTCCTGCCATGAAAATGACAAATGAGCTGTCAGGACCAGTCTGAAAATTCATCAGCTGGTTATTTAGATAGTGTTACCGCGTTTTCTCACGGTATTTCTACCGCCGCATACTTTATTTTATTGCCTCAATTCGAAAGTCTTGCATTACATTAAATACATACTTACCAGCTCTCAACAACACAGATACTACGCAACTTGACAGAGAGTTTCACGCACCAGAGGGTCAGTTCTACACAGAGAGTATAACTCATAGCTCTATCCTACAACTGACGTATAACAATACAGATAAGAAATTCTTTCCAGATTCTTTGTTGACACCTAGTACAAGTTTATTTATCTCCCACTTATTCTTTTTTATTTTCCCCTAAGTTACCTAACTATTTACGATACATAAAAAGTAGGTCAGAAAACTAAAATCGACCTAGTTACTGAAAACAGCAACTATAAATGTTAGGTACCTAGATTAGAATCGGAAATAACTTCTGCAATCTATTATTGAGGCTACTAGCATGTAATTCTGACTCAGGTTTTGTGGAGATTTTCTCTTGTTGTCGAGAAGTCCGACACAAAATTAATATAGAATACAGCAACAATGTAATATTGCCGCCATCATGAAATGCAGCCACCTCCTCATCCACGTCATAAAAATGACAAACGAGCTGTTGTCAGTTGAAAAATTGCTGGCATGCTATTTACATACTTGTCAGATGTTTTGTGGACAGCCAGAAGTGCTTGTCTCCATTTCTTAAGCTGGAGCTAGATAAATAGCTACAAGGCACGACGGAAAATTGAAATCGAGCTAATCGTTTACAGCACAAACAACGGGCTAGCGAGTTGAAGATCGGAAGGAATTTCTGGTCTCTATTTTAGGAGGAATATCGACAGATTTGATTTCCCGCTTAAAACATTTTAATTTTTTTTATCTGTGGCAGATGTCAGAAGCATGCTTCAGGTATCTTGTTTTCAAGTAAAGGAAACTCCTAGAAATACTAAGTAAAGCATCGCAGGTACAAAATACAATGGTTTATAAGTGTAGACGTTATCAGTTAAAAAGTGAATTGATTTAGAGTTGCATCTGTAAAAGGCCTTTCACAGATACTATCCACTATCGTTGATCATCCTGCGGGGGAATGCTAAGTAATGTAAACCTCACGGCCATCAAATTCCATTAAATTGTCGTCGTTTCAGAGTAAATAAATTTCATAACTCCACATTGCAATCTGTCTATTTCATAAGTGATCGTGTGGTCAGTAACAAAGGAAGAACGAAAATTGAAAACGGAGAACTTATTTTAAGTGATTTTATGATTGAAATTTTTTTTTTTTTTTTTTTTTTTTTTTTTTTTTTTTTTTTTACAATTTCATTCTAAGGCTGGGAGGCGGGCTGCTGAAGAGTCACAGGAGACTCTTTTCAGCCAAACTATACTACGGGGAGGGAGGGGGATGGAAGGTCAGCCGTGGCCTTGTAGGGAACCATCCCAGCATTCGCCTAGAGTGTCTGAGGGAAACCACGGAAAACTTCAGACAGGATGGCCGAACCGAGTTTAACCACGGTCCTCCCGAATGGCAAGTGGCAGTGCGAAATCGCACTGCCCAAGCCTTGGTGTTACGATTAATTTTTTTTTTTTTTTTTTTTTTTTTTTTTTTTTTTTTTTTTTTTTACATTTCATTCCTCCCAGCAGAAGGCTGGGAGGCGGGCTGCTGGAGAGTCATAGGGGACTCTTTTCAGCCAGTCTATACTACGGGGAGGGAAGGGGGATGGAAGGTCGGCCGTGGCCTTGTAGGGAACCATCCCAGCATTCGCCTAAGTGTCTGAGGGAAACCACGGAAAACCTCAGACAGGATGGCCGAACCGAGTTTAACCCCGGTCCTCCCGAATGATAGGAGGAGGCCAATTTGGCCTCCTCAATTGGACGGAAACTAATTATAAAATCAGAATTTTGTATTATGACTGCGGGAACCGGACACAAAATTGAAGTCAATCATACTTCCTACTTCACCCACCCGTTTTGTGGCGGAAGTTGGCGTCGTATCTGCCAGTTTTCTTTGTTAACACATCTTTTTGCAGTATCGCAAAGACCGTGGAACAGTAGCAACGAAACTACAACTGCTTGTCCCCATCACACAGAACAGTGTTTAACATGTTGACTCTCAAACTGTAAGAATGTTACTACATATTGAAATGTTTTCTATTTTGCTGTGGGAATATAATATCTCTGGGGAGAACACAAAAAGCTAATTTGACAAAACAAAAGCTCAAGGCTTTTTTACTTTATTATTCCAATTTTTTAAACACATGTACAAATTTATTTGCCTTGGCTAGTCATAGGGTAGAGCATGGTAATTAGGACGTGTTATGGTCCGTGGTGAACAGATTCTCTTGTCGTTACCGTGTCTTGGAGCCGAGCTGTCGGTGCGAGACGTGATGTGTTGGAGGCAGCCCTGTCGCCGCCGTCCACAAAGACAGCTGGTTAGACTCCAGCTGACGTCTCCAACAAAAAACTGGGGCGGCCACCCAGCTGAGAGTCTGGCACCGAATGAATGCTTGTGTGGGTCTCTCAATGTCCCGCAGAGAGAGGGGGTGGACGCACCAATCAGGGCTCGATCCGGCGTCCTCTTGGTCGACGGCAATGAAATATTTACATGGCCGTTTAAATGAGGCCATGTACGTCGCATTACGAGGGCTGTCTGAGAAGTTCTCGGCCTCGACCATAGATGGTAACACTACTCATGCTATTTTTTCCATGCAGGTTGGTGCATGTGCCAGACGTGCCTGCAAGAAATTGCAAGTCATTCTACATTGTAGTTTGGTCTGTACAGTTGTTTGATGCAGCGCGGTGCGTAGTTGTACCAGAGATGAAAAAAAAATCGAGTATCGTGTAGTTGTAAAATTCTTTGTAAAGGAAGGTTTAATGCCATCCGAGATCCACTGAAGATTTTTAAAAGTGTATGGGGACTCTTCTCCTTCATATTCGACAGTTAAGAACTGGGCTGCTGAGTTCAAACGTGGCCGTAGCAGTCTCGAAGATGATGAACGCGAAGGAGTCCGAAAAGTGCAACAACTCTAGAAATCATCCAGAAAGTGCATGATATGGTTTTGGTTGATCGACGAATAAAAGTGTGTGAGATTGCTGAGACCGTAGGGATATCAAAAGAATGTGTGGGATACATTTTGCATGAAGTATTGCATATGAAGAAGCTTTGTGCAAGATGGGTGCCGCATTTGCTCAATGTTGATCAAAAGCGCATCTGCATGAGACTTTCTGAACAGTGTTTGGAGCGTTTCAACAAAAATAAAACTGATTTTGTGCGTCGATTCATAACTATGGATGAGACATGGGTTCACCACTACCCGGAAGAATCAAAACTGCAGTCAAAGCAGTGGACAGAAGCTGGTTGTTCAGGTCAAAAGAAGGCCAAGTCGGTTCCATCAGCAGGGAAGGGAAGTTTTTTGGGATGCTAAAGGTATTTTGTTCATTGATTACCTTGAAAAGGGTAAAACAATAACTGGACAATACTATTCCGAAAGTTCGTGAAAAAAGGGCCCAGTTTGAGGAAGAAGAAAATCATCTTTTATCAGGACAATGCACCTGCCCACAAGAGATTTTTGGCAATGGGAAAATTAAGAGATATGCACTATGACTTGTTGGAACATCAACCTCATTCCCCAGATTTGGCTCCCTCCGACTTCTATCAATTCCCAAATATCAAAAACATTCTTGCTGGTCAGCATTTTTCTTCAAATGAAGAGGTGATTGCAGCTTTAGATGGATATTTTGCAGGCCTTCCAGAAAGCCACTTAAGGGATGGTATTATGAACTAGGAACATCGTTGGACTAAGTGTATCAGTGTTCGGGGAGACTATATTGAGAAATAAAAATGATTTGGTAAATTTCAAATTGGTTTTATATTTTTAGGCTTAGAATTTTTCAGACCACCCTCGTAAACACTCCTGTCATTGCTGGCTAGGTTGGGGTTACACCACATTTTTGTGTTCTCCCCAGAGATATTATTTTCCCACAGCAACATAGAAAACATTTCAATATCTAACTTTCGCCTCACCGCATAACCACCGAGAGTTGTGGGTGAGAGGTTAGCGCTCTGGCCTCGCATTTGGGTAAGGATGCCGGTTCGAATCCCCGTCCGGGCATCCCACCCAAATTTGGGTTTTCCCCAGATCACTCCAGGTGAATGCCAGGATGCTTCCTTCAAATTCCCTCCCGTCCCTCGTACCCAGTCCCATCCCGCCTCTAATGACCTCGAGGTCGACGAGGCGTAAAAAAAAGGCCGCATAACCACTCATACCTAATATACTTCCACCCTGAGAGGAAGCACCAAAGAATTAACATCCACAGCAAAAGGAAAGAATTATCCGAAGAGAATCGCCTTCAGCCTCCGGAAAGGAGCCCTGGAGGATCTTTCGATAGGTGGCACCACCAACAGATGTATTCATCTTAGTGGATACTTTTCACAAAGTCGTATCTGATGCAATACCATGTCTCGGGACTAGCGAGCTGGCTTCGCGTTGCAGGGGTCACCGGTTCGAGTACGGCCCAGGGCATGGGAGGTTTTAATTAGCTGTTGTATCGGTCCTGTGTTGTCCTTTCCCTCGTGCCCATGAATAATACTAGAAGACACTATACACACACAATGGAGGAATAAAAGAAAATAAAGTTGTTGGCTGAATGGCTACAAGACAGAATGCCATTAAAAAGAATGTGTAGGGTCGAATAACTACTATTACTATTACTCTACGATTCACTAAAAGTGTGTGACAGAGGGTGCATTGCACCCTCCGAAGGGATAATAGTTTGGAAGGGATATACGGGATATGGCAGGAGGCGCCCATGAGCTATTGTGAGGAACCATCCCCGCATTCGCGTGAAGTGATCTGGGAAAACCATGGAAAACCCAGATCAGGATGGCCGGAGAGCTTTATCGAAAGCGACTCCTGTCGGATTTTATGTTTACTCGCCCGGTAAATCCTTTCTATTCCATTCCCTAATCGCTCGTGGAAAAAATGAATACAGAAAAGAATCGGTTCTGACCCTGATTTCTCTTATCTTATTTTCACGGGCATTCCGAGATACGAATGTTGCTGGTAGCAATATTTCTTTGCTGTCATTCTGAAATATGTCAGTCTTGAATTTTTCAATTAGCTTCCGTCGAGAGCAACGCCTTCAGTGTTCCTGGTCTTCCCAACCTAACTCCATCAACATCGCACTTACGCTTTCCCTCCAACTTTATATACCTGTCACGAATCGGGCGGTTCTTCTCTGGACCCTCTCTAAGGGGGCATCCAAAAATTACGTGAGGTGTTTTTCCGGATTCCTGGATCCCCCTCTCCCCCTTGGTGAGATTTCGTGAGATCTGGCCGGAAACCCCCATCCCCTCTGGTGAGATCTGGTCCGTGAGAAACCCCCCCCCCCCCTAGAAATCGCCCTCGAAACTTTTGTAGACCTTTTTTTTTTTAGGTCACACCCTAACTTTTTTGACGAAATACCTTTCTAAAATCGACTTTGGCCAAATTGTAGACCTTTTTTTTGGCTCTACTGTTCCCAAATTTTTCGCAAAATCTCACGTGAGATTTCCGTAGACCCCCCTCTCCCCCCTGGTGAGATCTGGTGAGATTTCGCCGGACCCCCCCCCTATTTCACCTCACGTAATTTATGGATGCCCCCTAATGCCTCCATTAGCCCCTTTTGATGGGGACCCCATACAGAAAAACAATATTCCTAGTGAGAAAGCACTAGTGACTTATATGCTATCGATTTAACTTCCGGAGTGCATTGTTTTAAATTACGACCTACACTCCTGGAAATTGAAATAAGAACACCGTGAATTCATTGTCCCAGGAATGGGAAACTTTATATACACATTCCTGGGGTCAGATACAACACATTATCACACAGACAGAGCCATAGGCACATTGACACAGGCAACTGAGCATGCACAATGTCGGCACTAGTACCGTGTATATCCTCCTTTCGCAGCAATGCAGGCTGCAATTCTCCCATGGAGACGATCGTAGAGGTGCTGGATGTAGTACTGTGGAACGGCATGCCAAGCAATTTCCACCTGGCGCCTCAGCTGGACCAGCGTTCATGCTGGACGTGCAGACCGCGTGAGACGACGTTTCATCCAGTTCCAAACATGCTCAATGGGGGACAGATCCGGAGATCTCGCTGGCCAGGGTAGTTGACTTACACCTTCTAGAGCACGTTGGGTGGCACTGGATACATGTGGACGTGCATTGTCCTGTTGGAACAGCATGTTCCCTTGCCGGTCTAGGAATGGTAGAACGATGGTTTCGATGACGGTTTGAATGTACCGTGCACTGTTCAGTGTCCACTCGACGATCACCAGAGGTGTACGGCCAGTGTAGGAGATCGCTCCCCACACCATGATGCCGGGTGTTGGCCCTGTGTGCCTCGGTCGTATGCAGTCCTGATTGTGGCGCTCACCTGCACGGCGCCAAACACGCATCCGACCATCATTGGCACCAAGGCAGAAGCGACTCTCATCACTGAAGACGACACGTCTACATTCGTCCCTCCATACACACTTGTCGCGACACCACTGGAGGCGGGCTGCACGATGTTGGGGCGTGAGCGGAAGACGACCTAACGGTGCGCGGGACTGTAGCCCAGCTTCATGGAGACGGTTGCGAATGGTCCTCTCTGATACCCCAGGAGCAACAGTGTCCCTAATTTGCCGGGAAGTGTCGGTGCGGTCCCCTACGGCACTGCGTAGGATGCGACGGTCTTGGCGTGCGTCCGTGCGTCGCTGCTGTCCGGATCCAGGTCGACGGGCACGTGCACCTTCCGCCGACCACTGGCGACAACATCGATGTACTGTGGAGACCTCGCGCCCCACATGTTGAGCAATTCGGCGGTACGTCCACCCGGCCTCCCGCATACCCACTATACGCCCTCGCTCAAAGTCCGTCAACTGCACATACGGTTCACGTACACGCTGTCGCGGCATGCTACCAGTGTTAAAGACTGAGATGGAGCTCCGTATGCCACGGCAAACTGGCTGACACTGACTGTGGCGGTGCCCAACCGCTGCGCAGCTAGCACCCTTCGACGGCCAACACTGCTGTTCCTGGTCTGTCCGCTGTGCCGTGCGTTTGATCATTGCTTGTACAGCCCTCTCGTATTGTCCGGAGCAAGTATGGTGGGTCTTACACATCGGCCGTCAATGTGTTCTTATTTCAATTTCCAGGAGTGTAGAAATCGGAGCATACGATTTGATTTCCCAATTACATTCTCGATATGTTCATTCTACGACAAATTATTATGAATTGTTACCCCTAGGTATTTAGCGGAATCTACAGTTCTAAGGACAGTACCATTAATTGTATATTCAGAGGCACTTTTTAGCGTTTAACTCCAACTGCCAGTCTTTACACTACGCAATTATTTTCATAATATCGTCTTGTAACAAAGCGCTGTGTTCCTGGGTTTTGATTTGACGATAAATAATAGCATCATCGGCAAATAATCTTTTCATCCCCCTTATTATGTCACACAAATCATTAATGTATATGAGAAACAACAGAGGCCCTATCACGCTTCCCTGGGGAACCCCGGACCTCACCTCGGTAAATGATGAACTCTCAAGGTCTAGAACTACACACTGTGTTCTGCCCTTCAGAAAGTCTGCAACCCAGTCGCATATTTGTCTAGATATGCCGTAGCCACGAAGTTTCCTAAGTAGTCTAGTGTGGGGCACAGTGTCGAAAGCTTTTTTAAAATCTAATAGAACGAGACCCATTTAACGTTTATTTTGTGTGTCAGAAGATTTCTACCTCGAGTCTTTGCCTCTAGCAAAGACAGGATAAGCCGGGGTCAGAAAGATCTCATCCCTGTCGACCTTCGTTCTCAGTCTTCCATTCATCCAGGTGCAGAAGGTATCGCCGGTGCCGGATGCTACAACACAACAGGGATATGTCATATACCTTAAGCTACAGTAACAACACCATTTGATGTTCCTAGTAATAATAGACACAGCACTAATTGTTGCAAGCACCTTCGACGCCCCTCAGCTTCTGTCCACAGCGCTGGAGTGCACGCGAGGCTCAGAGAGAACAAAACTTGCATATGATTATCGAAAACGCGCGAAATTGTAACTTTATTGTAAGTTACATTAAATGTAAGAAATTCAAACTTGCATTTGTAAACAACAACTTCTTTATTTAACTGTATTGCTGTTCTAATAATTTGCACTGCACGTTATAAATTTTTTTTTCTAAAGTCAATTTTTTTTTTTTTTTTTTTTTTTTTGTCGTCAGTCTTTAGACTGGTTTGATGCAATCCTCCATACCTTCCTATCCTGTGCTTACACCCCTTACAACCCACGTCCTCAATTATCTGCTTCATATATTCTAATCTCTGTCTACCTCTACAGTTCTTACCTTCGACTGTTCCCTCCACTAACAAATTAATCAGTCCAGCATGTCTCAAAATATGACCTAAAAGCCTGTCTCTTCTTCCTGTAAACTTCTTCCATAAACTTCTTTTCTCACCCATCATTTCCAAAACTCGTTCATTTCTTACTTTTTCTGTCCATCTAATTTTTAGCATTCTTCTGTAGCACCACATTTCATATGCTTCAAGTTTCTTTCTTTCCGGTATTCCTAAAGTCCATGTTTCACTGTATAAAGTCCTCCACACATAGAGTGTTAAAAAGTTCTTTCTAATTCCTAGATCAATATTTGAAACTAAAAGGTTTCTCTTTTTCATGACGGCTCTTTTGCCACTGCTATTCTGCTTTTAACATCATTCCTGCTTCGGCCATCGGTTGTAATTTTGCTTCCCAAGTAACAGAACTCACTCACTTCTCCTATAGCATCCGATCCTTTTTTTTTTTATAAACAAAAAATGCTTTTCGTATTCATTTCATAATCTTACCAATTCTTTCTTGTACACTGGATTATATTTTCTTTTTTTAACTCGTGGTTTTACGCCTCGTCGACCTCGAGGTCATTAGAGGCTGGATGGGACTGGGGACAAGGAACGGGAAGGAATTCGGCCATAGCCTTTTGAAGGAAGCATCCCACGTATCGTCTCGAATGATTTGGGGAAACCATGGAAAACCCAAATCTGGATGCCCGGATGGGGATTCGAACCGGCGTCCTCCCGAATGCGAGACCAGAGCGTTAACTGCTCACCCATTACTCTCGGTATGTCCACTCGTCTTGCGACCTCATTTTTACTGCCATTCAATTCGCGTCACTTTTTTTGTAGCAGAGCCAACAATTCTCTTATACACAAGCTGGTAACGCCAATGTCAATCTCTGACCCCACAGATATCGCTTGTTGCCATTAACGCAAAGAAAGAAAAACCAAGCTGCACAAGAACTATTGAAACTCAATTCAAACGGACACCAGATGTAAGTTGTTTCCTCATAAAGTCTGTATCCTGATGAACAACATCGCAGAGGAGAAATGTGGAGCAGTGCAAATAAGGGCAAATATTTACGAGTCGTAGATAGATAGTGTCGTTTTGATAGTTAAAATGATTCGTATTACTTAGTATATTCTTTTTTTTTTTTTCCTAGGTTTGCTGCATACCTCCGCAGGAGTAATCGGTTAGTTGTTTAATTTTATAATCAGCATCTCTGATCGTATTTCTTTTCCATCAAAAATGTATAAACAATTTGACAGAGAATTTCGTGAATAAGATAAGAAATTACATGAAAATGCTTTTCTATACGATACTATACAAATCACAAAATTTTGTCTTTTTTTGTTTTATATACACCATTTGAAAGAAAGCCCAGTAAATGGCAAAATTAACTTGATTTGCAAGTTACTTGCTACTGATTTTTTAAAGTTTTTACCTGAGCGTGCGGAACTAACAAGTGCTTAAAGGATTATTTAGTTTTTCCCCTGCCAGCGTAACCACAAAATGTCGCTGGACGGACTACTGACTGAGTTAGTGGAGGTTTTAATTCCACTAACAAAAAGTACTATAGCTGATGTAGAAGCAGTAAAAATTAAACGGTAAATTTACTAACAATAAAGATAAACAATTAATATGAATAATTAATATTACGCCAATTAATAATTATTCATTTATTGCGAAACACGTTTCAGTGCATACCCTTTGGCATCTTCAGTGGGTCTTTGTTTTCAATGTTTCCAATTTTTTTTGTATTCATACACTATTCCCGGCGCCAGCGGTCATTTTGTGTTACAAGTCCTTTTTCTGTATCATATTCACTGTACTAGAACCAAATATCCCATTTCGAAGTGTGATATCTTGCTCGATGAGCTCGTGGATGTGGATGCGTCGTAAATGTCGGCTGTGGATTGTTGAGCGAGGCGGTCAAGTACAAGGAGCCCTCGGGAACTGTGCCACTCCCGAAATACACCCGCGTCGTGACGTCGCGCAACCTGGAGCCCTGCCCCACAAGCCTTTGCGTCGACTGAGCCAAGCCCTTCTCTCCGCGCCCCGGAATGTTTGTCTTACAGAGAGACTCAAACAACTCGGTCATCTTCCCAAACAGCAGCCACCAGCAAGTGTGAGAAATAGAGAGGGAAGGACGCTGCCAATACCTAAAGCTAACTTTGTCTATAATCAGGTGGAACGTAGCAAAAGTAGCTAAAATCTTGATGTGTAAAATTAATTTTCAATCAATGTTGATGTACTAGATGTAAACGCGATACCATGTTTTTTTTTTTTTTTTTTTTTTTTTTTTTTTTTTTTTTTTTTTTTTTTTTTTTGTAGCGGTTCAGCCAGCAACTGTGTTTCTTTTATTCCTCAAGTTTGTATATATTATCGTGTTATTATTGATGATAACAAGTGACACAACAATTAATCAAAACCACCCATGCCCCAGGCCGTACTCGAACCGGCGAACTCTGCAACGCGAAGCCAGCTCGCTAGCCCCGCGCAACCGATGGATAGAGTTCTGGGTCTAGAATCGTTTAGTGTTCGGCAGGTGGATTCAGTTACGTGAAAATCAACTTTTTTCATGGTTTGAATTTTTTGGATCATAGGTCTTGACCGTGTGACATGGTCTCATCTATTTCTTGAGTTTTATGATTTCTGAAGCTCTTAAGGTCAAGTTAAGTCAAAAATTCATTGCACAGGGTCTAAAACAGATTTAAAGAAAAGACTTATTATGTACAAAAAAATGAGTTTTTAAGGTCACAGGTCATAACTGCTTAATGTTGTAGGACCTTTTAGGGTGGATTTAAACCAAAAAAGAATTGCAGAGGGTATAAAGAAATTAGTTTTTTTAGTCGGAGTTCATAACTGCATGACTTTGTTGGAGCCGTTAAGGTCGATTTAAACCAAAAACAGATTCCAAAGAATCTAAAAGGATCAAAAATAAGTTTTGGTGACAAAAAATAATCCTTTCGAATCCGCGTCCGATAATCCAGATTTGGGTTTTCCACGGTTTCCCAGTCACTCCAGGCGAATAAAAAAACTTTTAGTGTCAAAGATCAGACTACGTGAACTGACATCCCTGAAACACAGATTTTACCTACATTTGACACTAAATGTCAGCTCTGCAACAAATTTTGCTGAGTTTGGAAGGATTTAGAATTGTTAAAAAATAACTTAGACGATTTCGTTATATCGTAGATGGCTTCGAAACGCGGACATTGAAAAAGAGAGATCTAAGTAGACCACAAACGACAGAGATGAGGTTCTCGAGAGGCATAGGAAATATTGCGAGGAAGGACAAGATAAGAAATGAAAGTTTGAAGATTCACGATTTAGAAGAAATGCTGAAAAAAAGTTTGTAATGGTTTGTGAATACCATGAGATTGGAGGAAGGAAGAATGCAGTAGTCAGCGCTCTTGATCAAAGTCAAGGGAAGACGTCCTACCGGAATATCTCTGCCAAGACGAATGGATCTGTTTCTGAGAGACATAAAGGCCAAGGTAGTGAACAGGATACAAATAGCATACACAGAAAGGGGCTTGGACCGACCTTCAAGAGTGGGATGAGCCGGACGATCCCTAGAGGAGACAACGCCAATTGATGGATGGCTGCGCAACTGTTGCAGATAGGAAGCTCATCTGCTTTCAGTTGGGACCTGCAGTTTATCTTGGAATCCAAACCTCAGAGCAACTACAGTGTATATTACGTACACAAGTAAATATTTCAGGTAACTCAAGGGAAGTTGAAAAACCAGAAACAATTCAGACGCTGGGCAATAATCCAGGTGCTCAGGGGCGTAGCTACTATGGGGCTAGGCGGTGCAGTGCACCGGGGCCCTCACGTTCAGGGGGGGCCCCAATCATACCTCAAAGGGCCCCTAAGCGCACCTCTAGGGGCCCTCAAGCGCAGTTTAGAGGGCCCACGAGCCTTCACGGCAAACTGGCGACCTTTTTTTTTTAGCTCTACCGTCGTCTAAGTAAAGGGCTCCTGAGAACACAGGAGCCCCTCACTAAGGGCCCTCGCTGCTCAGTGGGGGGGCCCAACCACTGCTCAGGGGCCCCTACCAGCACACAAAGCAAAAAAAAAAAAAGGTCGCCCGTCTGGCCTGAAGGCCCAAAATAAATTTTTTGCACCGGGGCCCTTGTTGACCTAGCTACGCCACTGCAGGTGCTTAGTGTACCTTGAAGTCAGGCTCCTTCACACTGAGGTATCTGGCGCTCCCATAGACAAGTGGGCGCCGGTAGTGTGTTGTTAAGAACGTTGGCCTAACGCACAGAAGGTCGCCGCTTCCAGTCCGCCCTCTAGCGTGACTCGTTTCAACCAAATGTTATTTTCATCCATGGATTTCCATGCTATGTGGATCAATAAAGCTAGAAAGGTCCCTGGTTTGAATCCCGGTCCCCCTGGAAATTTATGGGCCTTAAAACTGAACTATACTTCTGACCAAGCTTTTCTTTGCTAACGTAAGTATGCTGGTCTGTCCTGTTGTCCAGAGTCCACGTCAAACTGTAGGTTCCCTTTACCGATTTTTTATTACTTTATTTTTAATTAGCACTAAGCCATGTTAGTCACACAGCCAGGCGTATAGTTGCTGCGGAAAAAAAAAAAAAAAAACACACACACACACACACCTCAAGTGGTGCAAATAGAACATTGCTTTGTCACACTGTTATTTTCGCACATTTATCTTCAATCATTACATATTCTTCTTCTTAAAATACTAGACTGCAGTCTTCATCAGAGGAAACTTATTGGCTTGGAGGGAGAAGCAAGAAATGCTGATCAGTTAATGATGACTCTGGATTCTAATGTTACAGAATGTTACGTCCGCTGCTAAAATGCTGTGAAGTTGCTTGTTGTCTATATTTGACAGAGTGAGCCATATGGTATTAAATAAACTGAAATCTATTGGATTGGATGAAAAAATTACTTTCTCGGTAGCGGAATTCTTAAAAGCCAGAAAGAAAAGTATTAGAGTAGGAAACACATTATCAAAAGAGGTGGAAGTAAATATGGTAGTGCCACAGGGTAGTGTGTTGGGACCATTGCTGTTCATAATTCTAATGAATGACTGTTTTGATGGGTTATGGTCAGTGTACAGATATTTTGCAGATGATATAATGGTATACAATAGGATCAAAACAGGTGAAGAATGTGAACAGCTGCAGGGTGACCAGGATAGAATATCCAAATGGGTAGGTCAGCATGGATTGAAGATAAATACCAAGAAGAGTCAACTTACTTGTACAAGGTACAGAGATAAAAAAAACTAAAGCTTAATTATGTTTATAGGGTGGGGTCAGAATTGCTTGTTGAAAATTTGAAGTGTAAATATCTTGGCATAACGTTTGATAACAAACTCAATTCAGCAGAGCACATTGGGCAGGTCGTAGGAAAAGGTTACAAAATCCTTCATTTGCTGGAGAGGGTGATGAGAGGATGCACCAGAGAAGTTAGGGAGTTGGCGTACAAAACTTTTATCAGACCATTGGTTGAATGTGGTGGTTATCAAACGCAGGAGTTGGAAGGTGTGCAGAGAAGAGCAGCTAGATTTGTTTGTGGAAATTATCGTAAGACCCAATCAGTAACTGATGTGATAAGGGAGCTGTAATGGGACTCATTGGAGATAAGGAGGGTGAAGCGAGTGTGTGGAATGTACAGGCCATATGTTGGTGATGTGGCTTGCGGGGATATTGGTCAAAGAATTAGGAATAGTGCATGGAAGGGAAAAGGCGACCATGATCACAAGCTTGCGATCGATTTCATTTATAAGGTTGTGGGGAAATTGTTTTTGGTTGGTAAGGGTGTCAGGGCATGGAACAAATTACCAAGATTAGTGATGAATAATTTTCAAAAAAACTCTTAAGGAATTTAAAATTTATATTTTTAAATCAGAACAGTAAATGGGGGAGGAATTTAACATTCCATTTTAAAAGAAAGTGACACAGGTAATGCACTTTAAATATCTGGGAGAGATCATCCAACCATCAGGACTGAACACAATAGCCAACCAAGAAAGAATATCAAAATTACAAAAAGCGTATAAGCTTGCTTGGAATCACTACAATAAATACTCTATTTCTGTCAACGCCAAACTAAGGCATTACAACGCAGTAGTTCTGCCGGAAGCACTTTATGCTGCAGAAACTACAGTGATTCATGGTCATACAAAAATAAGAGACATTGAAAAGCAGGAAACGAAAATTCTGAGGAAAATATTCGGACCAGTTTTTCGTGAAGGAATTTGGATAAAGAGGCAATCAAAAGAGCTCTACAAACAGAAACAATAACTGACAACTTTAGAAAAAGAAGGATGAAATTTTATGGACATATTAGCAGGATGAACAAGAACAGGCTCACAAGGCAAATCTTCGAGATAGTAAACACCAGTAAAAACAAGATTAAATGGATATCTGAAACAGAAGAGGATCTTAAAGAATTGAGGATCACACAAGACAACATAAACAACCGAGAACAGTTTAGAAACATCATATAGAAACATACACTTAAACAAACACAAACCAAAAAAAGAACAGGAAACAAATGGTCAGAAGAGTGCAAGAGAGAACACAGCGAGCGTATGAAGAGAATTTGGGAAGAAAGGAAGAAGAAAAAAGCATCAAAAAGCATCATGACTACTCAAGTTCAGTCGCTCTCTTTAAAGGGAATAATCGAAGAAGAAGAAGAAGAAGAAGAAGAAGGGATATTTAGATGACTAGAGAAATTGCCACCGGAGTGTTGGCACCATCGCAATTAAATTAATAGTAATAAATATTGCATATCTCCCAGTTTGATGACGGTATCCGTGATACATGTGTGGAGTCGCAGTTCTCGTGTGTACTTTGGAGTGTTGATGGAATGGAGGCCGAAGTGCAGGGAGCAATGTCCCGTCCCGGTGCAGTGACCTCTGCTATCTCGTTTGGTCTGGTAACCCAGTAACGACGCCCGCGTCCTCCGATAGCGCGGGACACCTGTTGCGCTACCGCTGGCTGTGTTTTGATGGATTACGGCGCTCGCCGGTTCTACCTCACGGATCAACGATGGAACGGACCGTTGATCTCAAATATCTAGTTGCCAAAGCACTACTTCAGCCCAATTTATTATTATTCCCTTGTTTCCTTCTTTGTTTATCATTCACTGGAATGACGTAACTGTGGGAAAAGCATATGATGACCAAGTTTTCAATACTTAGGAGAGTCTTTGTAAGTCGATGAATGCATCGTGTAAGAGGATTATTCGAAAAGTTCTCGGCCGTCACTGAAAATCGTGATACTATTATAAAACTGTAAAATATGGAGTTTGACGAAAGTTTGCTCACCATACGATGCTGTCAAAAAAAAATTATAAGCTTTTTATGACATTGTGTGAGTTTGTCTACCGTTACTGCCCAGAGATGACTGCAATCGAAGCAGAGAACTTTCCACATAATCCTAACATTTTTTGAAGAAATAAAGTATTTTAGATGTTATAATGAATAAGGAACATTAGATAAAAGAATTTCTTCATTATAATATTTTAGCAAAATAAAGAAGTTCTGCTGTGGTCTTACCGCAGCTAAAAAATATCTGGATTAGACATTTAGAAAAAAAAAAAATAATTGAAATACATAAAAAAGTCTGTGTAACATTTTGTAGAGTCTCCCAGCCCGTATTTTTTATTGTTTTACAATATATATTCAACGATCTTAACATCTAAAAATCGTAAAACTCCGAATCGGCCAAGCTTCTTTGTTCGACCATGTTACCAAACCAAGATCGAAAATCAAATAGGGCAAAATTTATGAAGCAAGTCATGTTATATCTATTATTAACAAATTTCATATACTCGTTCCATTTTGTGTATCTTTTCTTCTATAGCAGATATATCTAAACTATTTTCTTAAATTATTTTACTCACATATTTGAATTTCTTTACTTTTCCTATTTGTGCAATATCTGTCGTTAAAATTTTTGTAGCATTTCTAATGTCTTTGATAAATTCGTTACACTAAAAGAAACTCTCAAACCTGTTTTGTTTTTGATATTGGTACGGGTTTACAAGGCAATCATCTGTTTCCTGCAAGACACTGGCATGAAGATTTGAAGCGTCAGCTCCACAAGAAGCATAATTTGAGTCGCCTAGAGGGAAGAATAAAATCCCAGATATGACTCTGCTCAATTTTTGGTAGCCTGAGTGGTCCTAGACAGAAGGGCAAATAAAATAATATAAAAACTTTGTAACATGTCCATCAATCCCGCTCATTTTAAAATATTACCCACCATCGTATATTTTCTTTCTGTGTCCATTCTGTTATGACTCCTCGCTGAGCAGACCCCACCCGGATATTCAATTAGGGGAATGTCTTAGCCAGGAAGAAGCCGTAATTCGATAAATAATTTGAGAGGATTAAATGACCTTGTGCCATCAGCATCCCCATGCCGTTGATCATTTCTGATTAATCCACCTTTAGGAGCCGTTTGTAACCCTAAGGGCAACAGGGTGCACTGGAATACTCCCTGTTCCTCCACCCTCCTTTCAGGAGGCCGTTAGAGGGCATCAATTAATTACGTGAGCTCAAAAGAGGGGAGTGGGGTCCAGTAAACTCTCAGCAAATCTCACCAAGGGTGGGGGGAAGGGCCATCAAAACCTTACGTCAACATTTTATCTCAGAATACCTCTCTCCAAAGAGTGGTAGAGCTAAAAAGGTCTTCACTACTACGAGAGGTCAATGTCATGTTGGAAGAATAGATTGGGGAAGGGGGGGGGGGAGGAAGTCTTACTAGATCTCACCAATGGGGAGAGGGGGTCCAAATTTCAATAAAAAAACATCCACGTAATTATTGGATTCCCCCTGAGCAAGCAGTAGGGTCTAGGTGACTCCTTATACGGTGTATCATTCAATCGTCAGAGTTTCGTTCGAGTAAACGGACTCCACCACGTAAAGGAAAGGTATGGATTTGATTGGAAGGGGATTATTTTTTTTAGTGTCATTTGGCTACTTAACCCATACAGCCAGCTCAAGTGTGATCACTGTGAATCTTTCAGTGTATTAGTTTCTCCACAACGGACACGACAGTAACACACACAACACTTAACCCAACATGTCCTCGACCGGACTTGAACCGGCGACCTTCTGCACGTGGAACCAGTACTCCAATCTTTAGGCTACCGACACCGGTAGGCGGGACCGGCGTTAGAGGGGGAGGGGGGGGGGGAGGGGGGGGTGGGTCAGGTCAAATGAACCTCGAGCCCGCCGGCAGATGGGGGGCCCCGATCACCGGCTGTATGAACCAGGGGCCCCCAGGCCAAGAATTCGCCCAGTGCGCTTTGCAAGTTGTAGAGCTGATGGAGGGCCCCAACCGATGAATTCGCTACAGGCCCCCCAACTGGTTAGGGAGCACCCATAAATCACGTGAGGTGTTCCCCCCCCCCTCTGGTGAGATTTCGTGAGATCTGGTCCGACCCCCTCCTCCTCTGGTTAGTTCTGGTCCGTCAAATCCCCCCTAGAAATCGCCCTCACAACTTTTTTGAGAACTTTTTTTTAGGTCTCACACTTCAAAAGCCAGTTACACCCCAACTTTTAGACGAAATACCCCCCTAAAATCGACTTTCGTGTGTTTTGTAGACTTTTTTTTAGCTCTACGGTCCAAAAATAATTTCAAAAACCTCACGTGAGTTTCAGTTGACCTCCCCCCTCCTATTTCACCTCACGTAATTTATGGACGCTGCGGTACGTGACTTCTAAGAACGCTTACCCCGGATCCTAAAATCCTAGCGTCGGCCCTGCCGGCAGGCTAAACAGTTTCATGATAGGTTTCCTCCGTCAATCTGCACACCTGCGTAGTTTTCTGGAGGGAAGACACTCGCCGTATTCTTCTTCTACCGCCCACAGAACGTGGTGCACATTTTCGGACAGTGAACCCCGGAGAAAGTGTAAGTTGCAGGGAGTATTGTGCAACGCAGGCAGCTGTAGATGAATCACCGCTCACTGGCAAGACTTGTAAACAAGGCCGTGCATGGGTGCGACGGCCGTTAGGCTCTGTCGTCACATTAGCATAACGTCCTCTGGAGACGTATGTCCCGTCATTACGGCACAGACGGAGTCGAACGGCCCGCGAAACGGGCCATCCGCCGCTAAGTAGCGCCGTTACGTCGCGACGGGAGATAAAGCCGGCGGTCCCGCCCACGCACGGGCACCGAGTCGTCAAGCACTGCAGTCGTTTTGTGTCTGTCACTGTGTATATTTCAACCGAACGGAATCTATGAAAACTTTTGTGCCGGGCTCTTCTCATTAAGTTTTATGATGTTGGGAATTCCCAGACGTGAGTGTTGCAAGTGGAAACGGGAAGAACATTCGTACAAAAACGTATAAGTAGGAAAAGAACTACACACTATTGTGTCCGTAACATACGATCTACAGTGTAGCCTGTAAATACGCTACCACTGCAACAGGTCGTGTTAGTAAACAGCACTTAAGATGCTTCGCACAGCACTTCTTTTCCCTCTCCTCCGTGATTTAATGTGGTGTTGTATGTTTGAAAATGACTGGTTTAGAATGAAGTGTTTTATTACATGTTCTGTATATCCAGATTATTTTATTTGTTTATTAGCTTCAGGCAACAAGACACAACAACTACAAATGACCACATATTAAATTTTGCAAAGTTTATTTCTTCTAAACTGACATTTCTCTCCTTATATATACAGCTCATTTCATCACACATAATTTTGTACATACAGGTGTATACAGGGTGTTACAAAAAGGTACGGCCAAACTTTCAGGAAACATTCCTCACACACAAACAAAGAAAATATGTTATGTGGACAAGTGTCCGGAAACGCTTACTTTCCATGTTAGAGCTCATTTTAGTTTGTTAGTATGTACTGTACTTCCTCGATTCACCGCCAGTTGGCCCAATTGCAGGAAGGTAATGTTGACGTCGGTGCTTGTGTTGACCCCGGTACCAAATGTAGAGACTCCTCGTGCTCGTATTATGGACGACTGTGATACAATACACCATTCTCCAGGGCTGCATCAGCGCATCAGGGATTCCATGCGACGGAGGGTGGATGCATGTATCCTCGCTAACGGAGGACATTTTGAACATTTCCTGTAACAAAGTGTTTGAAGTCACGCTAGTACGTTCTGTTGGTGTGTGTTTCCATTCCATGTTTAATGTGATTTGAAGAGAAGTAATAAAATGAGCTCTAACATGGAAAGTAAGCGTTTCCGGACACATGTCCACATAACATATTTTCTTTGTTTGTGTGTGAAGAATGTTTCCTGAAAGTTTGGCCGTACCTTTTTGTAACACCCTGCATATATATTGTCGTCAGTCTTTCGACTGGTTTGATGCGAACCTCCATCCCTTCCTATCCTGTGCTAACCACTTCATTTCTACATATCCCATACAACCCAACCAAGTCCTCAATTATCTGCTTCATATATTCTAACCTCTGTCTTCCTCTACAGTTCTTACCTTCGACTGCTCCCTCCACCAGGAAATTAACCAATCCGGCATGTCTCAAAATATGACCTACCAGACTGTCTCTTCTTTCTGTAAGATTCTTCCACAAACTTCTTTCCTCGCCCATAGCTACATATAAAATCATTGATTTTTATAAGAAACTAGCTCTAATCCCGTGACTATGTTTTGGATTAGGTCTCGGGTCTATATTTATCCTGTTGGCAGACAGGTTTGGTAGGTAGGTCCAGGGTCTGCCGTAGGGACTAATTGTCATATCAAATTCCAACAAGAAAGGGAAATGCTTCATACCAACATGAAACTGAAGTTATAAGCTATACTGGCAGGGTCACCAAATGTGAGCTATCCTAACACTGGATGACGGCGTGTTATTTACAGGAGATCGGCCCTATTTCTCCTCTATCAACACAAGCAAGCCGTTGACTTGGATAATCAAATTGAGAGATATTTTGACACTGTCTGTAAATGTAAATCTACTGTTCTTGTAGAAATATTACTGAATTTAATTAGTAACGTCTATTGACTCAACTTCTGAGACATTTACGTTACAATCATACAAGTTTTCCCACACATTTCATAAGCTTTTTTAGCTTTAGGCTGTATTCGCGGCATACAACCTCTTCCAAGCGGCACGGCACCCGCACTGCGGCACCCCATGCTACAGTACAGGCACCCACTATTACAACACTATGTTATCCTGGCTACTACACAAACTACAGACAGTTGAAACACAACGTTATTAAAAATCAAGTTTCAAACATTAATGAAATTATTTAGGATACTTATATTGTAGTGAACAATGTCATTCCACAATCTATTGTATTAATAGGACCAGTGTGTGAAGGGGAGAGTTGGTTAGAGAGAGACAGGTCAGGCGACCTATGGACGGAATCTTAAGATGTTTTCTCTTTCCATGTGACAATGCGAACGGCGGTGGTTGACAAGTGGCTGGAGACACCCGATTGGCTGGTGGATTTCGCCCACCAAATGGACGAAGGGTGCGTCTGTTGCCGGAGGAGGGAGGCCATGGCTGACAGGGAGTCGAGCAAACAAGATGTCTGTGTTACAGCTTAGTGGTTGGAAATCATAGCTGTGTTATGAAGTATAAAGTTACCATTCAAGTGTGTTTTCAGCGGGGATTTCAACTAAGTAGTGAAGTGGATGAAACTGTGGTTTGCCAAAGTCTACGGTCGCTTGGAGTAGCAACTCACGAGTTAATACAGCACCAAGTCAGAAAATGGAAAGATGATTATTTTAATCACTGAAAATGTTGTTTTTGGATCAATACGCCAGTGAACACTCCTAGGTGAAGCAATTCACCGGATAAGGTCTTCGCGTGCCTATTAAAACTGTTTCAGTTTGAGCTAGTCTGTACAAATATAACTTTCATAAAAACTCAAGTATTTTTGTTAGCAAAGTAGGTATTTAGTAGTCTCATGTAGGGTGGCGCCCATAATAAACAGTTCTTTATTGTATTTTATAATTATAGTAAAAAAGGTTATTGATAATTCTTTTTATAATTGAAGGTTTTAAATGTGGCATATGTGAAAATAAATGTTTAGTTATGTATATACATCTTTTGTTCAGAGCAAATCTGACCCATTCCCTGACAAGATTACAATGCTTTTATATATATCAGTGCAAGAAAAATATTAGATTATAAAATTACTTTGCTGTTGCAAAAAACACAGGTGGTTGGACCGTCACAATATCTGACAAATGTTACTTAATTCAATATTAATAATAATAATAAAGTGATTGGGGTTAGTGATAATGTTACAAAGATTACTGCCACCTTCGGGTATTCGGAGAATTATGCCTGGAATAAACACAATCTCACCCTTGTCACAACTACTGAACACTGGTCACAATAATTTTGGAGCTTTTTCAGGAGGAAAAAAAAAAAAAGAATTTTCAAGGTAATACGTCATGGTCGTGTATCTTGATCTGATGTTATTTCCTTACTTTGATCGTTGTTGGATATCATAAGGACGACTTAAATCAAAAATGCATTGCACAGAGTATGAAGATGAACAAAAAAGGAACAAATATCATAACCGCGTGACCTGATTTGGCTGAAATTGAAAATCGATCCTTATTTGGCCCTAAGGGCTCCCTTTGAAAAATGTCAAGAATTTCTCTTGCGTTTGAAGGAAGTTAGAAATATTAATAAAGAGGGACACAGACGAACTCGCTATATGATAATATCAGTAACACATACAGTAAAAATTAAACACTTATTCAACGTTTCTGATTGTATTTAAATGTATTTTATGTAGCATAAAAATGCCTATTCAGACCATTTTCCTAGTTTTGGTCATATTTAGATAATATTTATGCTCAAATGGTCATATTTTGATGAAAAATCTGGTAGATTTTTAATGGTACCGGGATTTCACTAGATATAAATGAGAAGAAATTAAGATAATTATTCGCAGAACTGTACTTCTGCTTCACTGTGGTCAGAATTCACTAATCAAGAATTAAAGTTATACATTATTGTCACTCTCTAAACGTAATGTTCCGCCCGCCTTTTAATCATGCCTGTGTTGATCCGCGTCAATCAATATCTCAATGGAATATCCTCAGTCATCATTATATCTGCAGTGGATCAGTGAGTAGACCTACCGCCATGCCGAAAATAAAAAAGTTACGTAAGGGAATTTAGAGAAGAGTATTTTAGTACAGATGAAAGAGTTCTATTCTGTAAATTATCTGAAGTAAAAGGACTTCAACAAAACGATCAATCAAACGGAATCAAATTATGCTGTCTACACTCCTAGATATTATGAAATGATTTATAATTGAGCGTGTTTTGATGTATTCGGTCAAACTTTGTCATTTTTAGTTCATATTTCATTTTTAAAGTCATATTTGCCTGCATATTTCTCTTTTTTTTTTCTTTTTTTTTCTTTTTTTTTTTTTTTTTGTTCATAAAGATCCAAACCCTAGCTGTAAGTAAATATAAGCTACTAATTCAACTTTTTAAAAGTCAAGAAAATTTCAATAACTATGCCAAAATCTGTTATTTCCGGGGGGAGGATAGAACAGCATTGATCTTAGGAGTCACCCACAAATTACGCAACATGAATTTCATGTTTTTTGGAGCCCCCCTCCCCCTCTCCTTGCCTCAGGTGGTCACATTTGTATGAAACCCCCTCCCCTGGTGTGATGTCACATATTTTGTAATTTTAAATTTACAAATTATTAAATTAAAACAGCACTTCCAAAATTATTTATGGATTTGTATTTGAAATATTTTTTCATAAAATCAGCAATAAACTAATTTTAAACAAATTGACTAAACAAAACAAATCAAATGAATGATACAAAATTTAATCATCCAACCATATAGCGTCGTCATCGTTTTTCAAACAAAGAACTTCCCTGTCACGCCTAGCTACAATTCTCTGGGGACGAATCTTCGTTACGGGCAAAACCTCTTTGTTGCCTCTTATGTGATTGCTTGTACTGGCTAGCGGCTCCATACAGTGAAAGATATAGACGACAGAGGTCACACGATCGTCTAAATAAGTATGCAGAAGTCACATTTTGTCAAAGCTTCTAACGCGGTATTGTCCTTTCGGCGTATGTGGAAGGCGACCGACGTGCGACACAGTAGGTACAGCGAATATAAACTCGCTCGGTCGCCACGTGCCCAATAGTGATACAAATTATACATGTGACGTCATGAAGCTTATGAATCTCCCTTCCCGTTATCACGTGATGTGACATTTTGCTGACTCCCTCCGTCCCCCTTAAGGTGTAATTTATGGATGGACCCTTACAATAGTCTATTCCAGGGGTGGCCAACCCAAATGATAAAGTGGGCCACTTTGGGAATGCATCATAACTCCGCGGGCCACATATAAAATTATGTATTCCCATGAATATTATTTTAAAATCAAAGTTAATTTTTTCTCATAATTTCGACAGGTAATTTTTGTATATATGGATGCACAAATAATGTATTTTTTAAGAAACATTGGTTTTCACTACTTTGGCAATAATAAAATAAATATATTTTGTAAAAGTGTGATGAATCTCGCCAACCGGAAAAATGTTCAAGTCGGGCCGCCGGTTGGCCACCCCTGGTCTATTCATTTCCAGTAGGCATCAAAATGAGCGTCGTTCGTCTAAGGATTAAGTAAATGGCCGTTTTCTGAGGACAGCTTCACGGCTGAAGTTCCTGCAACCTGACACGTTTTGTGTGGTCCGAAGTGGCAGCCCCGCCTTATCGCTGTGGTCGCACCTGGCAGAAGCCCTTGTTTTCCCCGGCTCCATTCAGCGGCGCCGCGACGGCGTTGAGGTCACGCCGATAAGGGTGATAAACATTTCCCGGAAGGTCTGATTGTGCGTGCGTGCCGTGTGACCGAGCCTTTGACACCTCAGTTTTCCCAGAACCTGTCTGAGTGCGCCGCGTCTGGACAAACATACGGGGCGCCACTCAGCCAAATGTCGAGAGGAGGCGTTACCGCTCAACACAGCTACATTTCGAACTGTTCTTGAATAAAGTCCGTGCAGTACTTCTTTTTAGCATTCTGTATCAATAGGAGAAACAGAGTCCTACTGATGACATTTCGCTGTCTGACAGTGTTTCACGTGACCTCTATCAATTAAAATAGAATAAGTTCAAGACTTCAAATTTTTACATGTTTTTCGTTGACCGTATAACGGTCACCTCTGTTATAATCTTATTCACCCTGAACTGGTAACTCAAGGTCACGTTTCGCCGGGCGCACTCTTTACCTCGCCATCCCTCCCACTTCCTACCTCTCTGAGCCGACCGCTGTGTCCTGGTAAGCGAGTATGTAGGGATGAGGACAGCGGAGTGGAAATAGAGTGACCTTGAACCGCCTCTGTTAACTTAACGCACTACAGAAGTCTTCTTACCTTCCTCAGCTTTTACTTATATGGTACAACACACATAAATTACTACTCCAAACCGTCTCTCGTTACTAATACAATAATATAATTTACTTATTATCGATTCCTGTTGTTGGCAGTCCGTTGGCTGTTTGCCGGTGTGACACAGATCTCTAGCTTGTAAATTACATAAGATGTTAATATCAAATTAGCACATTTTAAGTATTTCACTGACCTAAAACCAGATATTTAAAATTATTTTAAAACATGTTCTATTAAAGTAAGGGCGGGAGGAGTGGGGGGCGGAAACGACTGTATCTCATCGTGTGAGATACGTTGATTATAACACGTAAAGCAATAAATATGATATTTTTAATAAACAAGTCAGCGACAGTCAAAGTTGTTAATTTTAGACAATTTTTCATTACCACGTCCGTTTCATAAACGCTGTTCTTATCCAGTAAATTGAAGCATAACCCCAATATTCGCCGTATCCTGTATTTAACCAACAAATTCTAAAAGTACATCCATCTAATACAGTTTGTACTTTCCAAATGAAGTATTCTTAATTGCTGGTAACTTATATCTTATTGCTTTGAAAAAAAATGCCCATGACATCACATGATCTAGGCCCTAAAAGAAGTTGATTGAGAATAAGGAACGGGAAGAAGTATGTCGCCATTAGTGTTAGGAATATTGTCTGTTAAGCATTTCTCTCGTATAAACAAGGAAGTTACACTCACAATTGCGTGACACATCTGTCTTCCTGAACTGAGTGCCTTCCAACTGCAGATATAATAGTTTTTTGCTTCCATCTTAATTACTGGTTTACGGTACTGATAGCGTCTAATTCTAAAAATTAATGAATGTTTGTGTATGTTAACCGGTTTATTGTATTAGTTTAACTTTCTGTACCCTGTAGGAGAAAGACAGTGTGAGTAAGTAAAAAAAAAATTACTGTTCAGTTGTCATGTTTTAGACAGTGTATCGGTGAATACGTTTATGTTGTTTATTTTTTGTGCAGTTGATCAGCTTGAAAGAAGTTTCGTTTCGTTTCGATCGGTTGCCTTTTGGATGTTATACTTTCAATTCTTAGTATTAGACCAAATGTTTGTTCTTACTGCTTAATCAGTGTTTATATCTGCGCGGAGACGGTTGTTTTCCATGAAACGATACGAGAATGTAGAGACGCTATTCTTCTTTAATATTCATGTATATTCCTTGTAGCTGACCTCCAACTATCAACTGTGAAAACGTGGACTGGTTCACATTCTGGATATATTAACTGATATATAATTGAGATCTGCATTTTTTAAAAATATATTCACCAACGAGCCAATAGCTTCGTTAATGCCGGCCTCGGTACAGTAGGGGCTTGAATGCTGCCACCGCGTGGTCGCCGGTTCGAGTCCGGCCCATGGTATGGGTTTTAAAGGTTGTGTGTGTGAATGTCGTGTCCGTCCTGTGGTATCCATACTTATATACTGCAGATGGTGATTCATTGGATATATGATATTCACATTGATCTGGCTGCATGGCCTTAGTTGCAGAAATCCAATAATAATATATTTAAAAAAAAAAACCTGGTTAAAAGCTTGTTGGTTCACCCTTGGAACGCAATACAGTAGCGCTTCGGCTAGACATGGATTCCACAAGTCGATGGTATGTTTTTGCAGGTACGAAATGTCTAGGTAGAGAACACAATTCTATTTTTTTTTTTTTTTTTTTTTTTTTTTTTGCTTGGCTGTTAGCCTTGGGCTAATTACGCCATAAACATAGGGTTGTTATTGTTAGGGTTTATGTTTATTTGACTTATATACAAATTTTGGTATTATCTACATATTTGCATATGGTATTGACAACTTTGGTGCAGGGAGTTGCTAAGTTGATCATTAGAGATATTATATCAGTAATTTTTAGCTGTTTTTCAATCAGCTCCTTTCTCATGTCTCTGTAAGTTTTGCATCTAAGTAAGACGTGATATATGTCTTCCAGTTCACCACATCTATCACAATTTGGTGACTCTACAATGTTCATGATATGCTTCTTATCCTTTAAAAGGGAGTGTCCTGTACGTAACCTGTTGAATAATGTAATCTTCCTTCTGCTCAGTTCTTTGGTCTCGTACCATGGCGTTCTTTCGATTCTGTTGCAAATGGCCCGATGCCACAATCCCTTGGAATCCTTGTTGATTTGCCATTTCATTTCCCATTCTTTCAGTGTTATGGTACGCGCAGTGTGTCTAAGGTCAGTGAACGGTATTGCGACGTCCTCCTTTTGTGCTGCAACTAATTGTTCTTTGGCTGCCTTATCGGCTCTTTCATTTCCCTGTATACCCACGTGGCTTGGTACCCATTGTAATTGTAGGTCTATCCCTTTATCTATTGTCTTCGTTATTTCTCTAGCCACTTGATAGGCTATGTAGTTTTTTCCCTTGCCTTTAGGGATTGCTAAGATTGCCTGCAAGGCGCTTCTCGAGTCTGAACATATTAGTGCTTTCTTTTTCTCTGTACTTTGAACATATTGTATTCCTTTGAGGATGGCGAAAAGTTCTGCAGAAAAGGTCGAGAATTGGTTCGGCAATCGAAACGCTTCTACGACGTCGCTTCTAGGTTCCACATATGCAGCTGCACATGCCTCTTCCCCCGCCTTGGATCCGTCCGTGAAGATTTGACACCAGTCTTTCCACTTTGTATTGATTGTTTCAATCGTCCTTTGTTTCGCTTCTTCCTGATTCCAGAATTTTCTTTCGAGCTGCTCTGATGTGATGTACAGGTACACATGTGAAGCTAAATCCACTTTTTGCCAAGGTTGCTTTTCCGAGTAAAGGTCGTTGTTTTCTGCCGTATGGATATTCCACTTACTAGTTAGCTGTCTGTATGTTACTAGTCTTGGCATTCTGTGAGGGTCTGGAAGTTTGCTTCGAATCTCATGGGCTAATAACTGTACTTTCCTCAACAGTGGGTGTTCTTTTTTGGAGCTTACCCTTAACCAGAAGCTCAACCCTATTTTCTTTCTGCGTATATGTAGCGGCGGGGTTATTGTCTCTGCTTCCATTGCCGCTATTGGAGTGGTCTTAATGAAGCCTCCTATTATCCTCAGTACCGCTGCCTGCAGTGAATCAAGTTTCGCCTGTAGGGTTTTGCAAGCATTATCGTACAGAAAGCTTCCATAGTCCAGTCTGCTTCTAACTACGCTGTAGTACACATTGCGCAATGGGCGAGGATCCGCTCCCCAGTTCATTGAAGCAACTACTTTCATTGTATTGATCCGCGTTAGAGATGACGCTCTCAGATCCATTATGTGTTTTCTCCACGTAAGCTTTGAGTCTAGCCATATTCCAAGAAATTTGATTTCCTTCACCAACTCCATCCCAATACCGTTTAGAGTTATTTTAAGCTCATTTTCTTGATAATGTCTATGGGTAAATATACATATTTTACTTTTTTGTATTGTCATGTCTAATCCTTTCTCTCTCAGCTTTTCAAGGATTGCTGTAACTGCGGCTTGTAGTATTACTCTTGCCTTTTCTTTGTCGGGATGGGAGACATATATCACAAAATCATCCGCATACTGAAGGAAGGTCACCATTCCTGGTAGCTCGGTGAACAGCTTAGCCGAGTATATATTGAAGTGGGTCGGACTCATTGGGTCGCCCTGTGGAATTCCCTGGTAGACGTGTCGTTCAAAACTCTTTCCTTCTGCTGTGTGTATTATACACAGACGGAAAAAAAAATCCCAACACCAAGAAAAAATTATTGTAGAGTAATGAAATTTGGACAATGCATTTGTCAAGTTAACATGTTTAATTGATTAAATTTTCAAGATCACAGGTTAATTTAAGCTCAAGAAAATGCATTTCAAATGTGAAATACTGTTAAATTAATAGCCGGTGTAACCTCCAGAATTTTGAATGCAAGCCTGCAAACGTGAATGCATTGTGTCATACAGGTTTCGAATGTCACTTTGTGGTATGGAGTTCCATGCTTGTTGTACTTGTGCTGTCAATACTGGGACGGTCAGTGCTGGCTGTGGATGATGCTGGAGTTGTCGTCCAATGATATCCCATACGTGTTCAATTGGAGACAGATCTGGTGATCTCGCAGGCCAAGGTAACATGTCGACACTCTGTAGAGCACGTTGCGAGACAACAGGGGTATGAGGGCGAGCGTTATCCTGTTGAAAAACTCCCCCTTGAATGCTGTTCATGAATGGCAGCACTACAGGTTGAATTACCAGACTGACGTACAAATTTGCAGTCAGTGTGTTTGGTATAACCACAAGAGTGCTCCTGCTGTCATAGGAAATTGCTCCCCAGACCATGACTCCAGCCCTGTAGCGTGCATTCCACTGACTACAAGCCATCGCCGTTTGCGACTCCAGTGGTGTCAAGCCAGAGCTCATTGGAGGACGGAGTGGAGATCTGTTGTGTTTTCTGATGAAAGCAGGTTCTGCCTTGGTGCCAGTGATGGCCGAGTGTTGGTCAGAAGGAGGCCAGGGGAACGCCTGCAACCAAACTGTCTGCGGCCTAGACACACTGGACCTACACCTGGAGTCATGGTCTGGGGAGCAATTTCCTATGACAGCAGGAGCACTCTTGTGGTTATACCAAACACACTGACTGCAAATTTGTACGTCAGTCTGGTAATTCAACCTGTAGTGCTGCCATTCATGAACAGCATTCAAGGGGGAGTTTTTCAACAGGATAACGCTCGCCCTCATACCCCTGTTGTCTCGCAACGTGCTCTACAGAGTGTCGACATGTTACCTTGGCCTGCGAGATCACCAGATCTGTCTCCAATTGAACACGTATGGGATATCATTGGACGACAACTCCAGCATCATCCACAGCCAGCACTGACCGTCCCAGTATTGACAGCACAAGTACAACAAGCATGGAACTCCATACCACAAAGTGACATTCGAAACCTGTATGACACAATGCATTCACGTTTGCAGGCTTGCATTCAAAATTCTGGAGGTTACACCGGCTATTAATTTAACAGTATTTCACATTTGAAATGCATTTTCTTGAGCTTAAATTAACCTGTAATCTTGAAAATTTAATCAATTAAACATGTTAACTTGACAAATGCATTGTCCAAATTTCATTACTCTACAATAATTTTTTCTTGGTGTTGGGATTTTTTTTTCCGTCTGTGTATTCACTCTGTGACCCAGGTAATTGCAACACCAAGATATGAGTTTATTATGTAGCTTCATCTCTTCCATGGCTTCCTGTAATATATTGATCTGTATGTTATTGTATGCGTCTTTTATGTCCAAGAACGCAGCTAGGAGATAGTTGTTTCTGACAAAATTTAATTGGATGTCCGTAACAAGTGTGCTAATGACATCCATTGTGCTGCACCCCTTCCGAAATCCCATGGTGCGGTGATCGAGGTTTCGATGGTGTTCTACATGCCATTCCATCCTGTTCTTTATCATTGTGCTCATTAATTTAGCCATGCACGGGATTAGTGATATAGGCCGATATGCCGATGCATCATTCTTGTCCCTATTGGGTTTCGGCACTGGGACAATTACTACATTTCTCCATTGTTCCGGCACGTAAGATCTGTTTATCATTTCGTTGAATAGGTTCAGAATTTTATGTTTAGCATTTTGTGGCATGTTGTCTATCATTGAATACGTGATACTATCCATTCCTGGAGCTGTATCCCTCTTTTTAATGGCACTTTCAAGCTCAGACATGCTGAAGAATTCGTTATTTGAGATGTTGTAGTTTTCTTTAGGGTGCTGCTGATCATTCCATACCGTATTCCCGGGAACAAATGCAGGTGCCGTTAATTCTAAAAATTGTTCCGCCAGCTTGTCGTCTGTGTAGATGATGTTTTGGGAAGATCTCTTGCCGTTGAACCATCGTAGCTTCTTCCACATTTCTTGCGTCGAAGTGCCATATTTGATGCTGGAGCAGAAGGTTTTCCATCCTTCTCTTTTGGTTTTTCTGATAGTGTTTCTGGCCTCTGCTGTTGTTTGTCTAAGTATCCTAAAATTCTGGAATGTCGAGTCTTTTCTATACATTTTGGTTGCAAGGCGTCGTCTCGCTACTGCTCTAGCGCATTCACTGGTCAACCAGGGTTTTCTATTAATCTTGCTTTCCTCGTTTACTTTATATTCCGGGATGCATTCTTCTGCCGTTTTAGTTATTATCTCTTCCAATTCATTGTATCGTTGTTGAAGGTTGCCTGTGTTTGAGCTTAAGTGCTCTATTCTTGTACTGATTCTTTCTTGGTATAAGTTCCAGTTAGCTCTACTGCAGATCCAGCGCCTCTTTGATGTGCTTAACTTCGTTTTCGCCACGGAATCCAACGTGATTTTCAGTATCAGATGATCGCTACCTAATGAGTCCTGTAGCATCTCCCATTTAGTCCTGGTGCTCAGGCATGCCGCAATTAGTGAGATGTCGGGTGACGAGTTCCTTTGGAATGGCGTCCCTAGTCGCGTTCCGTGCTTGTTGTTCAGCACGGTAAGTGATGACGAGGTTATCGCCGACGCCAGTTCTTCACCTTGTTGATCCCGCTGTCTTTCCTGCCACATCGGGTGGTGCGCATTAAAATCCCCTCCCACGAAGCTTTTGGGTGGTATCTGATCAAATAGAGCTTCCCAGTCCTCTTCCTTCATGTTAACTTGAGGAGGTTTATAAACAACAGTAACATTTTCTATCGGATCTTTGTGTTTCAGGTCGACGGATAGCACTTCTAAATTAGCAGACGGCTCTACTATGTCTCTGATGTTGCTCTTCACATCATTTCTGACAAGTATGGCTACTCCTCCAAATCCGTCACCCCTATCTTTCCTATGGATGTTGTAGTTTTTATGCTTTATGTTAATATTATCATATAGCCATGTTTCGGTGATCAATAGGGCGTGGGGAGCATGTTCCTCAATAACTCTCTGTAATTCATTCCATTTGGGTACCAGGCTTCTGGCATTCCATTGTAGAATTGTAAGTTTAGCCCTTTTATCCATTATTATCTGCATCATCGCCTATCTCCATTGTGTTTTCACTGTCTCCCATTTGCTTTATTTCTTGCATGACCATCTTAGTGGATTCTTCCTGAATTTTTTCTATCACTTCCTTGGGGATGTTTCCATTTAATTGTTGCATAATGACTTTGGTCACAATTTTCACAATGATGCTAATACTTTCGACATTCGTTTCCTTGTTATCATGCTCCGCCATCTGATCTGTACTTGTTTCTCTTCTTACCGCAGGTAATCTTCTTTCATGTATCTCCTTATATTGGTTGGTCTTTTCTCCCATTGCAGCTGCACTAAAGGTTTTGGACTGTATGGGGGGAAATTCTTTTGGGTTGTGTTCATATCCTGCCCTGGCTGGTGTTTTACTGCCAAGTGCCTGTGTCTGCTTTCGCTCCTCTTCTCGTTTCCTTATTGGACATGCTCTGTCGTTTGCTTTGTGGTCTCCACCACAATTCGCGCACTTAACTTCTTCCTTGTTACAGCAGGTTGCATTGTGCTCCTCTCCGCATTTAGTGCACCTTTCTTTCCCTCTACAGTTGGAGGAGATGTGACCAAATCTTTGGCATTTAAAGCACTGCGTCACTGGATACACGTATGGAGTAACCTTGAATCTGAGATAGTAGATTTCTACTTCTTCCGGAAGAAACTGGCTTTCAAACGTGAGTAGAACCGTTTGTAATGGTTTTCTTTCTATTTTTCCGTCCAAATGTATACTTTTCATGAATCTTCTTACGCCTACTATGGGAGCGGAAGCTTTAACATTTCTTATCAGCTCTTCCTCATTCAAGTCTGTAGGGACGTACTTGATTACACCTTTGCACTCTACCCTGCTTGCAGGGATATAAGCCTTTAGTCTTAGTGACTGTAAGAAGACATCATTTCCAACGAAGTTGTTTGCCGCCTCAGCTTTAGTAAATTCCAGCATCATCCGATTTTTTCCCTGTTGGTTGATCCGCTGAAGACCATTAATCTTGTTATAGAGTATTTTGCCTAGTTGTATAGGGTGAGGCAGTTGGCTGTTCATCTCTGGTTCGATTGATACTAGATATGGTCCCTGTGAGTGCCGGTTATACAGTCTGAAACGTTTCAGTGGTGCTGTGTTATTTTCCTTTTGTCCTTCTTGACTTGCTCGTGTTGGGTTCAGTTGGTCATTTGTTGATCTGCTCGCAGTCTCTGTGACGTGATATGTCAGCTGCTGCGAAGGTGTTGTCTGCTTTATAGTTTGATCCTTGTTCAACTTAGGCACTATTTCTGTTGTATCGAAATCTTCTTTGTTGCTTATAGGTATACTTCTTTTCCCGGTAGCTCTTCTTTTCTTTCTAAGATTGTATTTAACTTCTTCTTCACTGTCCTCATTGTGTTCTTCTATTTTCTTTTTTGTTGTCTCTGTACATGTCTTGTTCTGCTTGATAAATGAATGGTTCATTCCTCTCCTCTGCAGCTTTGGCAGTAGCACCGCCACTCGCTTCCGCCATCCTGCCTCCTTCACGATGTTTAAAGTTTCGGATAGATTGATGTGTATCCGAGGTACACTCGCTTCCTTCGAGTTAATTTAGCAGATACTTTATATTCTAATGCTATGTCCACTACGTCTGGTTTTCACTAATATACACACTCGGCGCAAATGCCGCACACTGTTGTAGTCCCGCTTCACTAACAACCACACACGTAAACAGGAAAGGCTCACTCTCGGCTGTACACTAGTTCCGCATGCGCTCGTAGCTGAAGCTAAAACTGCACAATTCTATTAAATTACGGGATGGTGGATTGTGCGCTGAGCTGCCGCCAGATAGCGTCCCAGACATATTCTAACGGGTTGAGATCATGCGAATCTATTAGCCAAAGTGGTAAGTTCGTTACTATTTTCTTCAAACCAATGTGGCACGATTCTGGTCCTGTTACCCTGCTAGAAGATGCCATCGCTTTCAGTGGGATATATGAAGCATGGAGAGATGCAGATGGTCCACAATAATTTTCACATAGACCACAGCTGTATTTTGTTTTGTTTAAATCTGCTTAACGTCTCTCTAACAGCGAGGTCTTTAGAGACGGGAAAGGGATGGGGGGGGGGGGGGCAAGGAATGGAAAGGAATTCGGCCATGGCCTTTTGAAGGAAGCATCCCGGCATTTGCCTGGAGCGATTTGGGAAACCATGGGAAACCCAAAAACTGAATGCCCGGATGGCGATTCGAACCGCCATCCTCCCGAATGCGAGGCCAGAACGGACAGCTATCATGGAGCCTACGATCACTACTACATGCCATATGGAAGCCCTGATGAATGCTGCCCCCACTGTCCTGTCCGATGCATGTTCAGAGCAGTCGTTCATCTGGGGAACACAACCATCGCTCTGATGTAACAACAAAACCTGATCCATCCGACCAGGTGCCACGTTTCCATTGATCCACGCTCCTGTCTCGGTGATCTCGTGCTATTGCAATGGTAACTGACTACATCGTTGCGTCAACATGGGAACAGGTAGATGCCTTCTCCTGTGGAGTCCTATCTTCTACAGTGTGCGCTGAACGGTGTGGCTCGAAACACTCGTGACTGCACCACCGCTGTAGTCTGCCATCAGATCTTCGACAGGTCGCTCGCTGCCTGTTCTTTTTTTATAGGGCGGTCAGGTCTCCGACCTCCACGTTCTGTGATGAGGAATGGACGTCCACCAGCTTGTCTCTTACTTGTGGTTTCACTGTCCTTTCAACCACTTTCCATAGCTACTCATTACTGTAGCACACGATCAGCCGACCAACATCACAGTTTCCAAGATGCTCCTTCCCAGACGCCGGAACATAACAAGCTACACTTTGCTTGAAAATCACTGGGGGCATGCGGCCGGGTCAGTTGATCGTAGATGAACGAATTTTCGACGTCGTAACGTGCCATCATCTTCAGGTTGCGTCCGCTGGTCGGCGTGAAGAGCGCAGTCCAGGACGCAACTGCTGGTCCGGCACGGCCGCGTCGGTATTTATACCCTCCGACCAATCTTGGCTTAGTTGCAACCCGTTATCTTTGTTTATGAGGTTACTCCGTAGCCGGATCTCAATGGCTTCGTTGTATACACAGTTCCAGAAGTGAGATGTGTTTCTCAGAACTTAATAGTTCACAAACGCCACACCGAGCTACAGCAACCGTTAAAATCCGCAATTGCTGAACATTGTCTAGAGACACGGCATAAACAAAGATAACGGGTTCCAACTAATTCAAGCTTGGAAGCACTGAAGCGGCTCCGCAAACCCCAGAGCCAAGGCACAGTGCGCGACGGAGGTGGTATAAAGACTGATGGTCACTGCTCGATGTGCTGGAGTTCATCACCCCCACCACCGCTATCGGAGCGCCGCGGTGGGAGTGGAGAGGAAGGGTCGGAGGGTATAAATACCGACGCGGCCGGGCCGGACCAGCAGTCGCCTCATGGACTGCGCTCCTCACGCCGACCAGCGGACGCAACCGCAAGATGATGGCACGTTACGCCGTCGAAAATTCGTTAATCTACGATCAACTGACCCGGCCGCATGCCAGAGAGATTATCAAGCATCAGATTCGCTGGGAATACTTACGATTACATATAAGCTACACTTTGTCATAGTCACATACGTCAGTGGATTTATCCATTTGCCAAACATATCGTCGTTAAAATAACTCCTCATTCACCTCTGCTCCGCTTATATACTTTCCTTATCGCATCACATAACCGCAGCGTCACCAGACGGCACTTAGTCTCACTGTGGGCACTGCTCATAATATTTTCGCTCACAATGTATGTAGCACCTTGCAAGTTTGGGTTAGTTGTGATATGCGTCTATCACAAGAAGTGAAGTATTGACTGGGACAAACGTGTGATGTATGTTACTACGAAGCCAGTTGCAGCAAGGAGCGAGTGCATTTTGCTGGCAGGAGCACCAGTGATCCTAATGGTACCTGGCAGCCTGGGCCAGCTGGCATGCCACTGTCGTACCCCCGCACTCTGCTCTGCTGTGTCGCACACCGCTGGCTGCATGACTTACGACTGCAGCTCGGATAATAAATTCATACTCGTTAGACAGAGCCCACTAGGCCACGATCATCAGAGCACTGTTATGTAACAATCTAGCACGATAAATAATTTTTATTTATTTTACAAATGGTCCAGCAGGTGCGACATATTTATAAATTTCACTAACTGCAGGAGGTGAAGTTATAGCGTGCTGGGCTTAATTCTGGATCACGATACCGCTAAAATGCTGTAAACACTTTGTGTCAGTACCAGTCTCGGTACAGGGATCTTGTCAACTTCGACTGTTTTGTTATCTTCTTGGCGGTTGTGGTTAGTTTGAAATGCGGCCTGGACCAGGAGAAAAATTGCTTACATCCCATAGAAATGCGGTATTTGCATTCTATCGATGCGACATGGTGGACATATCTATCACGAAAAATATTTTGCTGTGGTAAATTTCTTGTGACTTTATGCCACGAAGAGAAGCTGAAATGTCAAGAACTCGTTACAGCAAAGGAATTGACCAACATTTCAAAATATGTGTATTGATATTGTGGCACTGGTGGCATAGCGGTATGACGGTGTAGAGTTAAGCCGAGTAATGTTCAAGTCAGTTGTAACAAGTAGCAAAAGTTAGTTACTTGCAAAGTGAAACATTTCCAATAATTCGTTATTAGGCAATAACTAAAATTATACTTGCTTCTTAAATTTTAATTATATTGCAAACTTATTAACATAACACTCTATCTGTCACTGATACGTCACAATTAGTTTTTTTTTTACATTTTTCACTTGTCATTCGTCGACGTCAAGGTTACTTACAGCTACGATAGGATTTGGCACAAGGAATGATAATACCATGGCTTTTCGATAGAACCATCCAAGCATTCAATTGTTTTTTTTTTTCCTTTACACCTCATTTAGAAGCGGGTAGGGACTGGGGTCAAGGATGGGAAGGAATTCGGTCATGGTATTTTGAAGGAACCATCCAGGCATTCGCCTGAAGTGATTTGGGGAGGTATTCACCAGGACTGATTCTGAGAAACGGTGGATTAACCGAAATCAGTATGGCCCGAGAATCATCTTCCTGAATGCCGAGCCTGAGCATTATTATTATTATTACTCCGAGATTCACTAGATGTGTGTGGCGGAGGGCATTAAGGCATAAATGAATCGCTTGGATTTGTTACTTCGCTGTAAAAGAAAGTCCCATGCTCGTTTAATACACTGTTTTGCTCACATGATGAGAGGAAAAGATTCAAGAATGCGAAATCGAAGACTACTTATGTCCATAACGAAAACACTAACTGCTCCACTTGTTTCGGAGGGAAATAAATTAAGCTGCAGGAAGAGCGACTTGGGAAGACTGAATCCTAATCACCAGTAGCCGAACAACAGTGGTGACTTTTGACGTGAGTCAATAATATTGACGTTGAGTGTCGGAAGGCCATCGCTCACAAATTAACGACAGTTTCTGTCGAAGCAACTTTAAACCTCAATAACTCGGCTTAAGTGGACATAGCACCGCCATCTCGGTCTCCTTATAAAACAAAGGATGAAAGTTTGTACCAGAACTGCTCCTACATTCGTCGTAGCTGGAGTTTTCTAACAATGCGCACAAAATAACCCCACAACTTTCGACTTTCGGAAATCGACACTTGTACTTACGGGATCATCTTTTGGAAACTAGTTATCCGATCAGAGTGAGTTATGAGATATTTGATGAGGAATGTATGTGTGCCCATTATGAACTCCAAATCTGTATATAAAAAAAAAATCCATTTTTTTTTAAATATCGCGATGTGTGAGGATAAAGATCAACCATAATTACAAAAATAGGATACGAAAGTGCAGAGCACAAACATACATAGAGTATGACACCGAAAAATAACGAGCCCGGTGACTAGAGGCGGAAAAGGATTCGGGGCGAGGAACTGGAAGGAATTTGACCCTGGCTTTTTGAATTAACCATCCCGGTATTCAGCTGGAGTGATCTGGGGAAACAATGGAAAACTCAAATCTGGATGACTAGACGGGGATTCGAACCTGTATGATAGGCCGGAGGGTTGCCGCTCACCCAACATACACGGTCGCATACAGAGAACATAAGAGGGCTGGGACAACTCAGGCGGCATCTGACTAATCTTGGTGAAGAATGCATGTGTATTTCGTTTTTATTGCTATATTAATTTGATAACTGGCTTCGATGCCCGTCAAAAATGAGGGGATGGACGCGATATTTTGTCAATCCATTTCTTAGCATTTGCTTAAATAAATTCAATTGTTATAAATGATTTTGTTGTTTTCGCAGGCGTCATGTTTGAATATTCAAACATCCAAACAACCTCAATAAAGATCGTGGTTATGGTCTTAGCCAGAGTTGGAAATGTGTGCTGGATAAATAATTAACTCTGGACCAACAGATATTACATCGTAAACAACATCTCTGGATAGTCAGACAATCGATAGTACAAATAAACAACTAGCCACGCCGGTCTCCAGAAGAGCACAATCTTTAGCAGATTCGGCACAAGACCCCTGAAGAAGATCGAAGACTAGGTCGAAACGTCGGGAAAAAAGAATTAAGAATATAACAACGCAGCGATAATCCCGTAAGCATTTATATTTGTAAATTCAATTGTTGTTAAATAACGCTCATAACCTTAAAAATGATGTAATGTTCTAATATTTTTAGGTTACTATAACAGCGTTATCTCTGGACAGAGAGTATAAGAAAATATCTACATCGAATGAAAGTAAATAAACAAAAAATTAAATAATCATTTATAGGTCGATTTAAGAAAGAAATATATATATATATATATATATATATATATATATCTTTTAGCGTTCTGACAGAACATTTCTTCGCAGTTACTTGAAACTGAATAGAATTGTTTTGAAACAACGAACATAAATTCGGTTTTGTAAAAACATCTTTGGTCCGAGTGCGTGACGTCGCGGCGTGATGGTCATTGTCACCGAACTCGCATTTTATTAATATTGCTCATTATTATATTTATTTAATTATTTCCTTTAACTTAATTTCATTTTAGTATACATTACTGTCGTTTTCACAAAAATAACTTCGGTATTGAATGCTCACACTGCTCAAACAGAGAATTATACACCAATCTTATGACTGCTTAAGAAGGGGCGTCCATTATTTACGTAGCTCAAAATTTGGGGGGGGGGGTCACACAGAATACCAAAGAAAGAAGAAAAGAAAAATCTTCAAAATTACGAGGTTAATCTCACGTTAAGATGAAGGGGTTCCACCAGATCTCACCAAAATGGAGGGGGGTCAGAATTTAAGAAAAAACACCTCACGTAATTAATGGACCCAACGAACACAATGAGAATAGGTAAAAGATTTCCTTCGTCGTTTAGAAATGAGTTTGATCGCAATGGCATTGACGAGGCGCTAAGTAGCAGTAAAAAAGGTCGAAGAGATATTTACAACAGAATTGTGTCTGTCATCTAATGAGCTAGTAATGGAACAGTTCAAGGAGAACAAAAATAAATTTATTTAAGCTAATTCATCGCAAGCCTGTTTATTCTCTTGTGTCCTCCAAGAAACGTTACCCTTTAACCCAAAGACGATATTCCGTCATCAGTTTCCGTGAGAGTATTATTCGAGGATTATCTGCAATATGTTACAGCATTTAAAGGGCAAGGACCGTTGTAGTGGACGCGTAATAATTTGAACAATCACTTAATCTGCCCAGCGTAATATGTCAAGACCGACAACTAACCATTGTGTTCATCAAAATCTTCCCACCAACAGTAGAAATTAAACTGAGAAAATCTAAGTTTTCACGAAACCATAATGATCATTATAAATAAACATAAGGTTCTTACGTCACTATGTGAATTTATTATTCCAACGAAGAATGATGCACTATGTCATCTTTCCTCAAACCGTCCACGTATTCTAACGTGTGCTTGCAGAAAATATCATAGAAAGTTAAGTCTCAATATAGGTTCCGAAACTTGGAGAGGCCGGAGGGAAGGGGGGGGGGGGGATTGCGATGTAGCTTCACCTCCCAAGTGGAGGATACCGTAGCACTACACCGTCACAACTACTGTGTCTCCTTCACCGGCCCAAACTTTTATCCTAACATCACGTACTTGGCGAGTTTCCTTCGAGACGTCATTATTAGTACTGAGAAATTGCAACTCTAAAAACATAGAATACAGGCAGAACCCTGTAACTACGCAATGTGTCACTTCAGGAGCAAGTTTTGTAATAAATAAATAATAAAAATAAAATTTTAATAATGCTTCTGCCAAATAAATTTATAATGAAATTGATAAATCAGCGTTTTGGGTCAAATATTACAAAGTTTACTCCAGCAAACGTTATGATTATATTCACTTTCTTCAACCACTTATCTGTACGATAGAGAATACCGAAGCTAACTCGATTTACATTGTGCACTTCCTAATATTCAGCCCAGTATAGGGAATATTGTAAAAATAAATGCAAGCTCATTACCAACTGATTTTGTTTCCACTTTGTTACAGGTTTTCAATAAATTTACTTGTTTCTCTCTTCGTTATGCCTATTCATAGAGCGTGCTAGAACATGTTAGCTGGCCTGATGACTTTTCGCCTTCCTGTTCTTCCAGAATCTCTTCATGAAGTCATGTGTTCTTCTGGCCACTTGTACCAGTCTTGTTTCTAGATTCGACCATAATTTACCGAAGTTGTGAAAACATCGCGGTTTTTCCCCCCCTTGTTTCCTCCGGCCAATCTATAATCGTAATTCTGGAATTTATTATACCGAACAATCTTTTTGAGAGACTCTTGTTATCCATACTAAAAATGTGTCTAAAATGTTTCAAACGTCTTCTTTGTACAGTGCTGGTGAAACTGTCTGTGAGACTATAGGGGTTTACAGTTCGCATCTTCATCTAATTCCACTTTCTTGTATTGGTCCGAATACTTTCCATACAAGAATTTTGCGCTCTTATATTCGCTGATGCATATATAGCTTCAGGTAGGACAACTGTTATGTAATGTTTCAATTTTTCTTTTCAGTACGCGACATCATTCTTTTACGGTAGTAATTCCACGTTATTCAAAAAGCATCCTGAAGTTTCGAGGCCCTTTCTGTGTTGCCTAAACTGTCCAATCATGAAGGTAGAATTATTGCAATATGGTATTTAAAAGATGATACCTCTAAGATCGTTACATATGCCGTTTCAATTTCATCCTTCCTGCACTTTCGTCGAAAATTCTGCATGAACTTGGTTTTCTCGAATTTACTACGCAACCTCCTTAATATAACTAAAGGGTTCAAATATAGTTCTAATTCATGGCCATGCTCTTCTCTTCATTTTCAGATAGTAATTGCAATTCTTCTCCTAACATCCATCCTTTCTTTAACCGTTTAATGCTTTTTTCTTCTATTTTAAAACTTTACATTACTACACACTGCCAACAAACAAAAAGCAACTCCACAGATCACTATTAAAATGCAAAAGAGACTCTCATACATTCATCGCCTGCGATATTCACTGCACTAAGGTTACTATACACCTCTCTTACAAGGGGATGATACGCCAACCGTATTTTTGTAATTTTTGCCACTTATCTCACTGAAAGGTCAGCCCTCGAATATCAGAGCCGTTGGGCCAAATATCCAGAAGTTTTCGATAAAATCGACTTTGAAATATTCCGAGTGAATTATGAGGATCGGCCGCGTGGCTCACTGCATAGCGAAGGAAAATAGTTAGTGGAAAGTTCCTGGTTTGGTTTCAACCGTGGGTGGTTTTTGCTTAATTCATTTTAGTTTTCTCCAGTACGTATACCCACGTCGTTTACGTGTAAAATTGTTTATGCTTGTCGATTAACAATATCTATGATAAATTAAATTTGGTACAAAAATTACGAACGTCGGGCAGAGTATTAAAGTATCCATTATTTCCGTGATAATTTGTAAAGAAGGACAAGTTAATATCATAACCAAGCACAAAATATCCATCGATTATCATAAATTCAAACAATTTTACACGTAAACTACGTGGGTATGCGGATTGGAGAAAAGTAAAATGCATTAAAGAAAAAACAAAACTTGCCCATGGTTGGAATCGAACTGGTGTTCCCCCGCTTACTACTCTCGTTCCCTACCCGTTAACCACCCGGGCTGTTGAACAATACCATCACCACCAGTCCTCATAATTCACTCGAAAAACTTCAAAGCCGATTTTCTCAAAAACTTCTGGCAATCTGGCTCAACGGCTTTAGGGAATTGTTATTCAAGGGCTGACCTTTCAGTACGATAAGTGCCAAAAATTATTAAAATGCGGTTGTCGTGTCATCCCCTTGTTAGATCTATTCGTCCCGGACAGATGTCGCAGTACAGCTTCGAAACTTTGCCAGCCTGTCGATGTGCTAACTTCTGATTTTGTACACCAGTATAAGGTTTCTTCACCAGGCAATTGGAACCTAATTAGTAAGAGCTCTCTTCTACAGGTAGCTCCAGTTCGTTTCCCGATTTTGAATTCCTGCATAATCGCTGGGTATGTCCAACACGTAATGGTATTCTTGGGTCTGAAGCACTTTATGCACACAAACCGTTCGAGATTACGCTTACCTGTATATTTCCCTGTAATAACCTTACGTTCTCGATGTTCTGGTCTCGCCATCCTCTTGGTCACGTGTACGAAAAGTTCATTCAGGTTGGTGTTGCCACATGTCAGAACAGCCTGTTTAACAACATGGTACCGAGCGTGGTGGTGTAACGATTAGCGTTCTGGTCTCGTCTTCGGGAGGACGGAGGATCCAATCCCCGTCCGGGCATACAGATTTGGGTTTTCCATTGTTTCCCCAAATCACTCCAGGTGAATGCCGGGATGCTTCTTTCAAAAGGCTATGGCCGAATTCCTTTCCATTCCTTGTCTCCCATCCTTTACCGTCTCTAAAAACCTTTCTGTTAAGAGACGTTAATCAGTTAAAAAAAAAAAAAAAAAAAAAAAAAAAAAAAAAAAAAAACATGGCCGCTTTTGGCAGCAGAGAACTTGTCACAAATTAATTTGTTTGTTCTTTGTTGATGACATCCCTTATAGCAACATGACAGTATCGGCCTTGAGTTCTTGGAAAGACTCTCCAGGTTGTTAAATACGGCTCTTTAGGCCGCTGCTGCAGACCATTTCCATATAGTCATCCCTACAGCAGCACTAGATATAGTAATCGTCGACTCTTTAAGCTGGGACGAACTGAAGAATATCAGCAGACTTTCCTTTCAGGATCGGAAGCAACGCTGATGCCTTTTCCATATCTGACCAACCAATGTACTTTTGCTGTTGCCTCAAAGTGCTTCATATATGTCGACCATGCTCTTTATCCATCAAAAACTGATGCTTTCATTTTACCCTTGCATTGTTCGTCGATCGTGTGGACATCGCATGTTTTTGCTGTAATTGTTGCTTCAAAATATCAAACTCCACCTAACTGAATATTTTCTGCACAACTTCGTCTCGAAGAGCAAAAGTTTGTACCGCGCTATCTTCTTGCAAAGCAGACGTAGTATCCGAAATTTTATCTCTCTACCCTCTTTCTATTTTTCCCATTTCAAGCAGGGCCGGCGCTAGGATTTTGCGGCCCGGGGTAATCAGTTGGGGGATCTTGACGAATTCACCAGACCCTCCCTCAGGCCAAAACATTTGACCCGCTTACACCCCCCTAACGCCGGCCCTGATTTCAAGTCTTCAGTGCCAGATTTAATAGTTAGCGTCTTTAAATTAGCAACTTGCATCTCTGACTTAGCCACCAGACCTATTTATCTTGATTGGTGTATTTTGATTCGTAACAAAATGTTTGTCATTAACTTCAGTATGATCCTCGTTAGTTAGTGTTTGCGAGTGATTGTTTGAGAGGTCACGTTTACAACTGGAAGGAGGAACCAGTTTCGTGGAATGGCAGCGTCGCGAGCGCTGCCTGGCGGCGTGGTGGTGAGTTAGCGGCGTCGGCGGTTCACTTCCGGGTGCGTCAAGGACGAGCAGTCTGCAGAGGCGGCGGTCAAGGGCGAGGAGTCTGCTGCATCACAGGCTCGGACACTGTGTATAGCAGGAGTCTACCAAGGACCACTAACATGGCACAAATAATTCAACTAATATGAGTCTGATTTTTTTTTTCCTATGTATTATTTACCAACAAAGTTTTATCGGCATATACCGTGATCCCTTGAGACCTACAGCAAAACCCTTTGGCTGTGGTCACAATGGACACGTTCTCTGACGAATCATTGGTCGTGCGTACTGGTGCGTTTTCGTCGGAATGAAACAAACTCTGCGAAACAGGTCACTGTGGTCATAGTGCAAGCGGCTTAGTCGTCAGGTGAGGCGGGAGTACGAGCGACCAGAATCTGGAAGCAAGTCTGTTTGGTTTTTGTTGCGAAGTCGTACGACCAAAATGAATACAAAGAGGTTGATTTCTTTAATTTGTGAGAGAAAAACCTTTGTTGGGTCAGACCTCAAAACAGTACCATAACAGTGATGTGGCACAGTTGAATCACATCATTTATGTCGTGTTTGTGTAAGTAAATAACTGGTAAATAAGGTGACTGATAGTTTTATCTGAGCTCTGTAAACTATACTCAAGAGATACTTTAGCACTATCTATCCAATCATTTTCTAAGTTTTGTAATACACGACTTAATTTAATGATCAAAATTAAATTTATTTATTTACCTTAATCTAACTGCTAGTTTCTCGGCAGGTGCAATGCAACTCCGGAAATTATTCTGCTTCTCAATTTTCGAACTAATTCTGTGTAAAATATAATTGAATGTTTCTGGCCGCATTCTGAAACAGCCGACAAATTTTGATAGTCGTTGATTAGATCAGGGAAAAGACAAGTAAATTATCCTTGTAGAATGAAAAACAGCCTTCAGCCACTAGAATACAAATTTGTATCCTAGTGAATGAAGGCTGTTTTTCATTCTACCTTTTGTCAGATCAATACAGTCACGTCAATACAGTGAATCATGGATAGAATTAAGTTAAATTCTCTTTGAGTTTCCCTGGTAAAATTAATATCACTAATCCAACATTCTTTTTCGTTTTCCAACAAAAAGGGACTTCGTACAGAGTTATCTAAAAACATCCAGTCATCTTCCATTTTTTAATGAATTTAACAATTTCTATTTTCACTTTGGCAATATCTACTCTGACGAACGCGCGCGACATTTTCGCAAATGTTATAAAACTTTAGAGTGCGCATCACTGCGACCACAGGCTTATTACGGGCATTAATTTAACCCTTAACGGAACGCCACTTTCTTTGATGCTAAATGTAAACATACACTGATCAGCAAAAACATTATGACCACCACTTACTAGCATATTGGTCCACCTTTCGAACGGAATACAGCAGCGGTTCGGCGTAGCATGGATTCTACAAGTCCTTGGTAGGCTTCCAGAGGTATCTGACACCAGATTTCCATGCACAGGGACAAAATTCCCTTAAATTACGGGCCAGCGGTTTGTGGGCGCGGCACCTGGAAACGAGTATCTCGGACACGGAGAGGCTGGTCGGCTGTTCGCGTGCTACTGAAGTGAGTATCTATTGAAAGTGTTTGAAGGACGGTGAAACCACGAGTAGGCGACAATGTGGTGGACACCCACGCCACATCACAGAAAGTGGAGGACGGAGGCTTGTAAATTATCTGTGGAAGATCTGACGGAATAGAACAATTCTGGTACTTAGAAATGTTTCAGAGCACAAGAATCGCGATTTTACCAGAGATCTTTCTTTACAGAGCGGGCAAGCCTCCGACCTTCACGTATCATGACGCGGCGTTACCCGGAAAGCCAAGAATCAACTGACTCTGGCCGCGGAAGCCTATAACTACCATTGAATATCTTTCGAACAATTGTTGTGGAATTGATCTAAGAAAATAGTTGTACTAGCGTATAGTCAGTAAGCAACAAGGCTGATACTTCTTTCAAACATAGCACCACCATTTAAGTACTCTAAAATTATTCTGAGTCTTCCCTGCATTCAATGCTCCTCTTAAATGCAGGCCATTATTCGTTTCTGCAACCTGGGATATTGTAAGTAATATGTTTCGAGTCATTCTGTAGCTTAATGAGCTTAATTTCAGCACTAGTCATGGGCTGTAGGCTCATTATATCGAATGATTTAAAGACAATAAAAAGTGGTTGCACTCAACATAATAACAAGCTATCATCAAAACTTGCTGATGTCATAAGATGCGGTTATGAGCAATCACCTCTCCGGTACAGCAATATGCAAAAGTTTTAATTTGCTGCAGGCTCCGGAGATGAATTACGGTTTTACTATGGTCGAGTTGACCTGCGGTTTCGCAGTAGAAACCAATATCCATATTGTTGAGTACCATAAAGCTGTAATAAGTAAAATTCCATTTTTGAGATATGCATTTGAGTTATCTGTCTCACAAGGTGTGCTCCAAGGATCCGGGTTCGAATCCCCGTCCGGCCATCCAGATTCGTTTCTCCATATCACTCCAGGCGAATGCCGGGATGAGTATCTCAAAAGGGCCTAACTCCTTCCCTTTCGTACCAAAATCTTCTCCCTGCTATAATGACATCGAAGTCGACGAGCGGTAAAAGTGAGGGGAAAAAAAGTTACGGTGTTTTACGGGGAATCGAGAACTGTTCGGTTGGGGTCTCAGGATACAATGGTCTGGATTAAGTAAGCGGCCCCAAACATGGATCGAGTGTATAGTCGAAAATTTGTCACTTGCCGACCAAAAAGTCTTTCGAAGTCGTACGACGCCAAAAATTTTACTCTTTATCTCTCGTTTAAGGATGATTTTCCAGTTTTGTCAAGAGATGGTTGTTGCATTGTCAAATGTTTCTGCCCAATACAGAACAGACGATTGATGTGGTAGCTCAGTGGTTAAGGCTTCTGGCTGGAAATCTAAATGTCCCTTTTTTGAATCCCTGTTTCGGCGGGGGTTTTCAAAGGCCTTAAACCCGACCTTCACCCCTGGCATAGCTTGCTGTGCAATGTGAAGTACCCGAAAAGTACCCGAAATCTTCCCTCTTTTTTTAAATGGTATAGGTAACTGAGGCCACATAGCCAGCTCAATGTGATTATCGTAGCTTCTAGTGAATCAGTCATCCAGTATATATATTGCAGCTTCTAAGGGAAAAGATGACCATGACCACAAGCTGGCACTCGATTTCAGGCACAAGGGTGTGGGAAGATTTTCTTTTTTAGGTAAGGGTGTCAGGGATTGGAATGATTTACCAAGGGGAATGATGAATAACTTACCGAAAACGTTAAAAGAATTTAAAGTTAAAATTTGTAGATTGTAAATGTAGGTGGGTGCAGGATAGGGGGAAGTTGGGTGTGTAGGGAAATTGCCATCGGAGCGTGTGCTCCATTGCAATTAAATTAAATTAAAATTAAGGTATGGACACCACAGGACGGACAGGACATTCACACAGACACACAACACTTAAACACCCATGCCCTCGGCCGGATTCGAACCGGCGATCTTCAGCACGCGGGGCTAGTGCTCTCTAGCCCCTGCACTACCGAGTCCGACGAGCTTCTGTGGTTCAGAATCCACGTTAAACTCTAGGTCCACAGTACCCGGTAAGATTAAAGGGTTTTTTTGGGGGGGGCATTCGGCTACTGGGCCATACAGCCTGCTCAATGTGATTTGTTGCTATCAAGTATTGACACAAGGACACTACAACACGGACAAGACATTCACAGACACAACACTAAACACCCATGACCTCGGCCGGACTCGAACCGGTGACCTTCGGTACGCGGAGATAGCACTCTAGTCCCTACGCTACCGAGGCCGGCCAGAGATTAAAGGGTTAGGTTGTTTATACAGGAAAGGAAATGGCCATCCTATCTGTGATATCAGATCTAGTATGTATTCTTCGGTAAGGTTCGACCAAACATCGGGTTGAGGGCACAGAATAGAGACAGATGATCTTCTGTGTACATCGTCATTTTTTTAAAATAAGGATAATTTGTTTTGATGTGTATAATTTCTTGACTGAACAGAGCTTACGAGTAGCTTAGAATAATCATTGGCAATGTGTTGCAATGCACATAAGAGTATTCTCATGTCTGCTAAGCTGCCGCCGCCTAAACATAAAACGATTTTAATATTAGCTATAAACGCGTCCTTGAGGAATGAGGGGAGACGTGTTGACTAACCGAGACTCATGTACCAGACTGCAGACGTCAAAACAAACCGCAGGAAGTTTCATAGCTAGACTCTCTGGTTTCCCAACCGATTGCTGAAAAAAAAAAAAGCAACCGTCTAGACAGACGACTTTTTACGCTAATCTACCCGACACGTTCTTAGAACGGTAGTCATAAACAGGTAAACAGTCTACTGCCCAGCACGTGTCGTCTCCGTTTGGAGAGACAGCAGGGCTCAACCTACCGTGTCTAACGACCACTCGCCGTCGCAACACGTAAAACAGAGAAACACAGATTAGTTTCTCCAAACTATTAAGTGATGCTCATTTGATTTTCATCACTAGTTTCTATGCCCGTCATAAATGACGGGTTGAACGCTGAGTTCTGGCAATTAATCTATTCGAGTTTACTATAAAAGTGACATAAATATCTTGCAAGCCCTTCAAAAACCATGGGCCATTTCTGTCTGATATATTCAGTAAATCATTAGAAGAGCGAAAAGTACCTTCAGACTGGAAAATCGCGCAAGTAACTCCGATTTTCAAGAAAGGTGATCGAAGTGATTCTGGAAACTATCGTCCAATATCTATAACATCTATTTGTAGTAGAGTTATGGAGCATATTATATGCTCGAACATTATGAAATTACTAGACGATAATAATTTGCTTACATCAAATCAACACGGATTTCGGGAGAATAGATCATGTGAAACACAGCTGGCCCTATTTACACACGACGTAGTGAAAGTTATTGATGCAGGTTCACAAGTAGATGCCATTTTTTTAGATTTTCAGAAAGCCTTTGACTCTGTGCCACACAACCGCCTTTTAGCGAAGCTTCGAGCGTACGGTATATCGGATCAGCTTAGTGAATGGATAAAGGATTTTCTAACTGGTTGGTCGCAGTATGTCGTCGTTGAAGAAGAAAGTTCTTCTAATCTAGATGTTACATCGGCGGTACCAAGTGGTAATGCGACCACTTCTTTTTTTAATTTTATAAACGATCTCGGAGACAAAGTGAAAAGCCTTTTTAGATTGTTTGCTGATGATGCGGTTATTTATAGGGCAGTAAGGAATTTGGCCGATTGCTTAGAAATTCAGCGTGATCTGGATATTATTTTGGCATGGTGCGCTGTGTGGCAACTTGCGCTAAATTGTAAAAAGTGTAAGACAATGAGCATAACTAACAAAAAGAATCCAATTGTTCAGAAATACGAGTTAAACAATTCAGTTATTGATATGGTCGATTCTATGAAATATTTGGGAGTAACAGTACAAAGGAACATGAAATGGGACTTACACATTAATTCGTTGGTAGGTAGAGCTAATTCTAGGCTGCGATTCATAGGTGGAATATTGAAAAATTGTAATGAACAAACAAAGGAGATAGCGTACAAATCTCTTGTGCGTCCACATTTGGACTATTGTTGTGCCATTTGGGATCCGTTTCGTAAGGGGTTGATCGAAAGTATAGAGAAAGTACAGAGAAGAGCAGCTCGATTCGTGACCGCTTGCTACAGTCCTTATGAAAGCGTCACAGAACTGATTAGTAGACTAGGCTGGGAGTCTCTGGTAGATAGACGACGCACGATTCGTTTAAACTTATTGGTAAACATGCGTACTCCCACTTTCACTCACGAGTGTAGTGAAATACTTCGTCCACCAACCTATTTGAGCCGGAAGGACAGGATAGATAAGATTAGAGAAATAAGGTGCCGCAATGATTCTTATATGAATTCTTTTTTCCCTCGTACCATTAGGGATTGGAATGCACAACAAAGAGATTAGCTTTGGTGCTGAGCACCCTCTGCCACCCATAATTTTGTGAATTGCAGAGTATATATGTAGATGTAGACGTAGATGTAGATGAAAATTATGGTTTGAACACAGTGTTCTGCCATTTCATTTCCTCGCAGTTGGTTAGCTAAATACAATTGTTATTAAAAACGCTATAACCTTAAAAATTGTGTGACGTGGTATATTTCTTAGATTACTGTAACAGTGATATCTATGGACAAGAAATCATCTCTATCGACTGAGCGTAAATAAATAAAATAAAGCTAATAATTAGTTAATACATACTTACGTCAGCACAAAGGATACAATTACACAGTGACCAAAATAGCATTTTTGTCGTTCTGCGGACGAACTTGAGTCAAATCATTAGAGCCCACGTCAAAACAGGAACTTTTATTGAAATAAATGAAGAAGTATAATACCAAGTACTTCTTTTGTATTGAGTACCCTTACCACAAACTAACAAACAAAACCAAGAATTATCTTGTATGGGTATGCCCATTGTCTTTCTGCCTATGAACGATTTCCCTTCGACAACATCCGGAGCGGAAACGTTTCTCGGAAAGCGCGACTGTCAACGTAGACAAACGCTGCCTTATCTTCGACGGAACTCCTTCGAAGGCGTTTTATTGTGTCCCCTGTACAGGAAAGAAACAAACTACTCCACGGATGAGTAAGACGCGTGAATGGTCATTCATGAAACGAGGGGGAAAACTGTCCGTGTAAACTTCCTTTTTTGATTGTGGTTAAGCATCCTGTTCGCAGCAATACAACAGAACTTATTCTGAAGAAAGGAAGTAAGTGTCACGATTTAACTGCGAAGAATTCTTTCAAAACGGACTGTTGTACTAATTTGTCAGTTGATTGTGTGTGGGTTAAAAAAAATAATAATTAAGAAGTCTCGGCTCAAACACACGACTCTCGGGCCTCCAACTTACAGAAGCAGATTCTCAATTCTTCTATTTGTTCTTTTTTTTTTATATAAGAAAAAAGGGAGGGAGGAGCTTTTCCTGTCAACATTCCCAAAAAATTTAAGGACCAAATATCCGACTAACCTCTCATTCGGGAGGACGCCGGTTCGAATCCCCGTCCGGGGCCTCCATATCTGGTTTTTCATTCGTTTCCCCCCAATCACTCCAGGCGAATGGCGGGATGCTTCTTGTAAAACGCCAATGCCGAATTCCTTACCGTTTCTTGTCCCCAGTCCTATCTAGCCTCTAATGACTTCGACGTCGACTAGGCGTAAAGCCACAATTAAAAAAAATCCAACTAATCATAACGCAACATCAACATTTGCTCCTAATTTTACCACATTTCCATTTGTAACCGGACACGAGATTGACACAAGTATACTTCGTCTGATTTTCTGGTCTAACGTGTTGTTTCACCATAATCACCCCCTTACATTTCTAGGTTTAGTTGTCTATTATAGTCACCTTCCATCTGGTCTTCCAGGCGTTAGTTTTCCTTCGTGGTAGTGAAATGCTATTTGCGCGGTATTCTGCTTTTGTCCATGATTTTCACTTATTTTACATTTAATTTAATGGCATTTGGCTACTTAGACCATAACGCCAGCTCAATGTGATTATCGTGAATCTTCCAGTGTATCAGCTTATCTAGCACATTGTTGCTTCGAACTGTGGACATTACAGGACGGACAGGACTTTAACACACACAACATTTAAACACCCATGCCATCAGCCGTACTCGAACCGGTGACCTTCGGCACGTGGAGCCAGTACTCTAGCTCCTACGCTACCGAGGAGGGCGATTTTGACATGTTGAAGCTTCTTTTCCTTATACCGTCGAAAAGTGCTATTTCTACTTTAACTGTTATTGTTTTATTCCTGAGGTTATCTAGCGGTGTTTGTCCTGCAGTTCCTCTCAGGAATTTCATTTCAACCGCAGTGAGTCTCCACACATTTTGTGGTCTTACTGTCCAGGTTCCTGAGTTTCACAGAAAAGCTGATTTTTCCAATAATCTTGCGTGATTCAATTGCGGTGTTTACGGCATTCAAACTAGCTCTAAAAGCTTTCAAATAATTTCTGGGCGTTCGATGAATTTTACACATCGTTGGCATGGTCGAAATCGAATTTGAAGAATTTGGATATTTGGTTTCACGGCTGCGTGTCCTTGACGATGTAAAGCATTGTATACCCACTGCCAGGTTGTAGGCCCTACTACTTAATAAAGGGGGAAGTATTTCCATCTGGCTGTGAAACATGTAGTTTTTTTTTCCTTGTGGTTTAACACCTTCTCCACGTCGAGGTCATTAGAGGCAGGAAAGGGCAGGGGCAAGGAACTGGAAGGAATTCGGTCATGGTCCTCTGATGGAACCATCCCGGCATTTGCCTGAAGTGATTTGGGAAAACCATGGAAAATCCAAGTCTGGATGGCCGGACGGGGATTCGAACTCACGTTCTCCCGAATGCGAGGCCAGAACGTTAACCGTTCTCCCATCACGCTCGGTATAATTTATGAGACGGAGATTGGGGAACATCGAAGCATTCGACAAGGTGACTGCGAAAAACCGCCTTAAAACTGCAGTCTGGAGTTCGGGTCTGGAACCTGATTCCATTGTACGTCACTGATGCAATATGATGGCTCCTAAACGCGCGCATCCGCACTATGTTATATGATATACTAACATTCCCTTCTTCATCAACCACGAACGGATAGAATACTTACAAAACTACATATTAACTTAAATGAACAATGCACTAAATTAGTAAGTGCTACGGTGACGTCACTAAGACATCTCTTTGTCTTGTACAGAAAGAATATTCAAAATGCAACATTCGGCAAACCTTCTATAGGTCCTAGTACTCGGGGGACCCATGTTCGCACTTTGCCAACCATCCAGTTTTCGGTTTTTTTATAACCCGAAAGAAATCAAATACCAGAAAATGTTACGCTGACTTATATAGAAAGCAAAGAGATAAAACCACATGGTTGTTTCACCTTTTGGATAGTGAAGGGGACAGCAACTTTTAATTGCTTGGCAGGGCCGCATTTAGGCTTTGTGGGCCCCTATGCTATACAAGTGGTGCGGGACCCCCTCTTAGTGGTGCGGGCCCCCCTTTGTGGTGCGAGCCCCTAGGCTATAGTGTAGGTAGCATATGCTTAAATGCGGCCCTGTTGCTTGGGGCTTACGACTTGACGACGTCGATACAGCAAGAACTGAGGAGAGGAGGGCAACGAACGGGAAGGAATTCGGTTACTGTCTTTGGATAGATCCATTTCGGCGCTAGCCTGCTGTAATTTCTCGAAACCACGACAAACCGAAATCGGTGTGGCAGAAAGGGGATTTGAACCCGCGTCCTCCTGAATACGAGGCCAGAGCGTTACCGCACAACGCACTTTTTGGATTTTGGATTCATGGTTGACTAATATCCCAAAAATTAAACAAAAAGTAAAGTAAAACCCCAAATTAATAATCAAAATTTCTAAAATACTTTGTACGTACCTAACAAAAATATAATTGTTTTAGTTCTGGCCTCGCATTGTGGAGGACGCGGGTTGCAATCCCCATCCGGGCATGCAGATTTCGGTTTTTCCATGGTTTTCCCAAATCACTCCAGGTGAATGCAGGGATGCTTCCTTTAAAAGCTCATGGCCGAATTCCTTCTCATTCCTTGCCCCAGTCTTTTCCCGACTCTAATGATCGCGATGACGACGAAGCGTAAAGCAATAAGCAAAAAAAAAAAAAAAAAAAATGTTTATGTACGAACAATTGCTCTATGATAAACTAGTATTATGTTCTTTGTTTCCGTTTCGGGAGGACCTGTTGCAGTATAAGTACACATTTCATAAACAGAATTTCATGACGGACGCTAGTACGATGCTGCACGATATACATACTCAGTTGCATCTTCTACACTTCTCGCTATCGTCAGAACAGGTAAGCGTGACTGCACGGTTCCGATGCGAGTGAGGATCCGTGCGCGTGGGAAGGTGGTTTAGCAAGCGCTGGCGTGTTCTCAGGCCACTCACGCAATTAATTAGCGATGCGTAATTGGATGCGTGCCTTTGTCGCACCGCTCAACTGCCTTTCTCAGCAGCACTATTCCGCACCACTTCCGACCCAGTTTACTACCGATCTTTTCTGATTTCTGTGCTATTCGAATAAACACATTCTTCATTGTTTAGTTCAATTAATGAAGAGAAATAGCAATGCGTTATTACTCAAGTAATTTTTCTACGCCGGAGAGAAAATAAATCTGCAACTCTGTCGCCTGCAATACAGTAAAACTTGTCGTTATGAGCCTGTGACGGGATTTATTTATCGGCTGCGTAATCCACCCCTATCGTAGCAACTAGCCAAACCCACTAGTTCCATCGAGTATAGGGGACTTACAGATTAACGTGGAATACGAACCACGGAAGTGTTCTGGCGTACTTGACACTGCAGATTAAGCTGTGCCAGAGGTGAAGGTCGGTTTAAGGTCCAATGACAATCCCCGCAGAGAAAGGGATTCGAACCGGGGACCATCCAGTTTCCAGTCAGACACCTTAACCACCGAGCCACTTGTCCCCCACAATCTGCATACAGCGGGTGTGAAAGTACTACTGGGAGTGTACAAGGGGTATATTCGTGATGAGGCGTGGAAAGGGGTTGGAAGAATTAAGAATAGTGTATGGAAGGGAAAAGATGACCATGATCATAAGCTGGCACTCGTTTCCATTATAAGGGTGTGGGAAAATTTCCTTTCGTAGGTAATGGGGTGAAGGATTGGAATACATTACCACGGAAATTAATGAATAATTTACGAAAAACGCTGAAAGAATTTAAAAATAAACTAGTTGGAGAGCATATGCAGGATGCTACGAGCGAAAGGGGAAAATGTTTGTGCAGGGAATTGACACAGAACCATGTGTCTCATTGCAACAAAATTAAATTAAATCGTTATCGTCAGTTATCTATTATTAATGCGCTGATTCGAGTGCATGCACTTCCTGTAACTAGTATCCTCATCGAATGTGCTGTAATTTTATAACAGAACGCTTGTTTTACTGAAAATTCGATTCGAAGAAATGCTAACGCACCTGTTTCAGCTCACTTCGGTACCATAGAACAAGTGCTCCGGGGGTGACGGGTTTGAGTCAAATCGGTGTTTTTAACCCAATGATTAATTGTAAATTTTTGCCATAAATGTATTTCTTTAATTTTGTCAGTTTTGTTTTTAGATGCGTGTAAAATTTCCAAAATTTCATTTAAAAATGCTTCTTCATGAATAGTTAATTTTGGGTTGATGTTGAAAGCAGCAACCAGTCACAATTTTTTTTTATTAACCATCATGGTTAAATAAACATAATAACAACAAATTGTGACTGGTTACTGCTTTCAATATCAACCCAAATTTGATATCAAAGTCGCGGATTTCCACCAATCCATCATGGACAAAATATTATAGTTTCCCCCCCCCCCCCCTACGTTGCCTATTTAAGCTCTATATTTCGCGCCGGTTGTAATTTGCCTGCACACTCATTCTTCCTTTTCATCTAGCCACCTTCTTTTGGGCTTTACGAATTTTAATTTTAAATTCTTTCAGCGTTTTTGGTTAATAAGTCATTACTTCCTTTGGTAATTTATTCTAATCCCTGATTCCTTAACCTACAACAGAAAATTTCCCTACACCCTTATGTTTGAAATAGGGTGCCAGTTAGTGGTTATGGTCATCTTTTCCCTTCTTGCACTATTCCTGATTCTTCCACCACCATCTTTCGCCGTCTCAACGCCAATATGCGTCATGTGCATGCCTTTACTCCCTTCACCCTCCTTCTGTCTTCCAGCGAATTCCATCAATTATATTAGTTACTCATTGTGTTATAAAAAAATATACCGATAAAAATCTAGCAGCCTTACTTTGCATCCCCTCCATCTCCTGTATTTGATACCCAAAATGTGGGTCGCATACTACTCCACCACATTCAGGAAATGATATGACCAAAGCTTTGTAACCTAGCTTCCTTATTTCTGTGGTAAGTACATCCCTTCATCATCCTCTCCGAATTTTTAAATCTCTGCCTACCACCTACCCATCTGAGTTTACTATCAAATGTACCAATAACTGTAAATGCTGAATCGTAGAGAGAGGTTATATGCTACTGTTCGATGATTGTAGGTTGTGATGTATTGCTTGCTGCCACACTTATTTTATGTAGAGCAAAGTGTTGCTTATTGACGAGCTTACTTTGTGAAGACTCAGTGTTATGGGGAGACGTTACAGCAGACGTAAATAGAGCAGATGTGTGGCTCCGATTGTCACAAATAACCGACAGTGAACCCAGTCGAGAATTTAACTAACTAACAACACTGACATATACCGGTACTTCAAAGACGGTCACACATTTGCTGTGCTGGAAGAAACCAGCACATGTATTTTTCCTAATTTTAATTCCGTCACAAAAAAATGAATTTACTACTTTGTAAGGGGGTGTCCATTAATTACGTGAAGTCAAAATAGTGGGGGGCTGACAAAATCTCACCAAATTTCATTAACGAAGAGGGGGCGGTCGAAAAGAAATGTCATGTCAACTTTTTATTTCAGATTGCTGCCGTCCCTTCTAACAATATTCAATTTTTAAGAAAAACACCTCACATAATTAATGGCAACCAGTGGATCCAAGGAGTAAAGAAAGATATGATTGAGAACGGAATAACAGAAGATTTAATACAAGATAGAACAACTTTTAGGAGACTGATCCAAAATTTCAAGGGTTTCCAGGAGAAGGAGAAGAGGAAATGTAGTAACATATGGACGGAAGATAGGAGGAAGCAGAAAAGCGAAAGGATGAAGAACTATTGGAAGTCAAGAAAAGAAGGAATAAAATGAATGCACGGGATTATTTTTCGTGGTCCTTAGATGGGCGATATCGAAGAGAAGAAGAATTAATGTACGCCCCCTAATCATCTATTTTTGACAGGTTAATTTTTTTGCTATTATTATGTATTAAGCTGCTTAAATACGAGGATTTCTGCACTGTTAGGAAGTAAATCTCCTATATATTTTGTGATTTCTTAAAACAATGTACACTTATACTTCAGCATAAACTTCAAGGTTCGTATTCGAATGTTCAGTTAAATACACTAAAATGAAAATAAATCCATAATAAAGCCCTTCACAGCACACGTCGGCTTATTGTTTTTCTTAGGAGGTGTTTTGTTTTCTGTTTCGTTTATTTTTAATTTTTTGGTGTTGTTTTATTGTTTTTTGTTCCATTCTTGTTTGTTTTGGGTTTTTTGTTTTCTTGTTTTTTCTTTCTTGTTGTTTTTGTTTCTTTTTCCTTTTGTTTCATGTTTGTTTGTTTTTGTTTGCCTGTTTTTAGCTTTCGTTTTTTACCCATTTTTTCGTTTGTACATTTTGGTTTTTTGGGTATTTTGTTGGTTTTTTGTTTTTATTTTTACTGATTTTTGTTTGTTTGTTTGTTTTCGTTATTTTGTTTTCTTGTTTTTAATTAATTTTTTAATTAAAGTTTTGTTTTTTTGTTTTCTTGTTTGTTTGCTGTTTTTTTTTCGAGGTTTTTTAATTGTTTTTTTTGTTTCTTACTTGTTCGTACGGTTTCTTTTTTTGTACCTTCTCATTGAATACCCATAGGACTGCACGGTATTGTCTCTTCCACAACATGAAGTGACTGGCGCATGCGCTCCTCGTTGCACTTGGGCGCGCTGGGTGGCCGTGTGACTCAGTGTAGTGCATCCCTCATATCTCAGTACCGCCGAGAGGAGGCCAGATGGTGTTTGCAGTAATGACTCAACGCGTGTCCCTTTGAACTGCTCGCTCTGATTTGTTGCTGCCGGCTGAGCTATTTGCGCGCCCTGGCCGCCGTCGGTGCTGCATTGCGCAAGAACAACAAGTGGTGCAGCGGAGGAATCTCGCAGTGCTTTATTTACGGTCCCTCGAGGCGCCAAGAGCGGAAGTGTGTTCATCAGCGGCAGAAGAGCGGCCGTGTTTACGAGCCGCGCCAGATACGCGAACTGGGCTGACACAAGAGTCCATCGCTGTTCCCGTGATGACCTCGTAAATCAGCCTGCGGAGCGCTTTGATCACTCACGTGCCATCCTCCAATGGCACACAGAACTGATACCGCTTGATTATCTCATTAAACTCAGCAGTATGAGAGAGTTTTGTTTGTTGTTTACTGTAATTCTCCTTGGTATTCTTCTGTATGTTGTGGGCCAAATAAATTCGGCCACAAACGAATGCATAACATAAATTTTGTAGTGGATTGGTCGGTGGGGGCTAATTAATTGCTTACCTAGCATAATTTAAATCGCCACCTTCCACTTCCTTCTGCAAAGCATAAATATTAATTTCAGGAAACAGAGGTGAAACCATTACTTCCGTTATTAGTATTTGGAAAGATCCTAAAATTATGGTTTATTTGGTACTCATGAATGCTTACAGACAGGGGTATTTTTATCATTATTCTTAATCGTCTGTCTGTGCAAAATAAAAAATATATTTTTTTTATTTTTTTAACTGCTTAACGTCTCTCAACAGCGAGGTCTTTAGAGACGGGAAAGGATGGGGGGCAAGGAATGGGAAGGAATTTGGCCATGGCCTTTTGAAGGAAGCATCCCGGCATTTGCCTGAAGTGATTTGGGAAAATATGGAAAACCCAAATCTGGATGCCCGGACGGGGATTGGAACCGGCGTCCTCCCAAATGCGAGGCGAGAACGCTAACCGTTACACCACCACGCTAGGTGCATAAAATTCAACACAATACCTCATCTTACAGTTGCGAAATAGCAAACAAGCAATTATCGTTAACTGAAGCTAAAAAATTGTAATCATGTACATGAATTTTGCAAAGATTTACAAATTTCATATGCAACGGAAGCAAAAACTTTCATGCATATTGAGAGAGATTTTTGTTTTACAATGACAACAAGTAAATATCAGATTTGACAGGATTTTATAGGGCGCCAGGGAATTAATTTGTTCCCACAAAGAATAGTTATTGAAAGTTACCAACCATGGAAGTCTGTCTTTCAATCCAAACTAGAAAAAGAAAACATAAAAGCACTAGACTTTTGGACACAACTAGCTCAGAAATTAATGTCTGGCGGCACAAGAACTCTCACTCATTAGACCGTTAAAGGACTGTCTCAATTATTCGTTGGAGTACACACTGTTTCGTGGGGAATAATTACCGTGTCGGTTTGGCTGCACGAACAAGGGCGCTATCGTCACTCAGATTGCGCACCTGTCCAGGTACTGCAAGGCACTCGTTCCGTCTGCAATCACATGTGATAGCATCGATCGGACTAGGCACTAAATCATCCCAGCTTCCAGAACGGAATCGCCAACACTGCTCTGGCAAGTCGTGGCCAGAACGCTCGTTCTCGACGAAGTGTAGTCTTCTTGTTCGCCAAGAAGGTCCCTCTCTCTTCTCCTCGGCGTGTATCATGGAAAGAATTTGTTTTTTAAATTTCCCAACACGTGAGGAAATAAACATCGGATTGGCTTCGCAAAAGACTTACCTCTTTGCTGGCGAAAGCATTGCCTCTCTTTTGCCAAAACTATTCGGCTGCCATCGGTATTCGTTGGGATATACATCGTGTGAACGACAACCAAAACCACAATTTCCAGTGGCGATCCTTTCTCACCGGGATTTGCGCCCGCCTCGCTAGAGATAACCCCTCGCTTTGTCGCGCACTACCTGACAAGACAGCCACATCCTTCTTAAGTCACTCTCACACAAGCGGAACCTCTCTTAGCTGTACGCGGCTTCCTGTCCCCAGCTCTATAAAGAATTTCCATTTATTTCTTATGTTTATTAAATAAATCAACCATAATTAATTTAAATTTATTGCAGATGACCCATACGAGTCATCTTGCTAGAATTTCAACATTTCCTTGTGATTGTAGCAGGTTTAATCTGATTTAAAGGATATGGTGCTCATGGTAATTCTCACTAATTAGACCAAACAGTTGATAACACATTTATTCAACACAAATACAGTGGACTACAACCCAAAAATCTGGAGCACTGTTGGTTAAATTACTGATTATGAGTACGGAAGCCAATTCGGGAGGACACCGGGTATCCAGATTTGGTTTTTCCATGGTTTCCCCAAATCACTCCAGACAAATGCCGGGATGTTTCCTTCAAAAGGCCATGGCCGGATTCTTTCCCGTTCCTTGACCCCTCTCCCATCCTACCTCTAATGACATCGACGTCGATGAGGCGTAAAGCCATAAGTATAAAGAAATCGGATGCCACCCGTGTTTCTTTCTGACAAATTTGTACGTGAAGACATTTTTCTTCTTCGGTTTCGTGAGAATACCTTATCATTTATCGACAGAGTGTTCATATAACTCAATTACTGACTTTATTTTTTACTTATGGCTTTACACCTTGTCGACGTCGAGGTCATTAAATGCGGGATAGGATTGGGGTCATGGAACGGGAAAGAATTCGACCATGGCCTTTTGAAGGAAGCATCCCGGCTTTCGCCTGGAATGATTTGGAGAAACGATGGGAAACCCAAATATAGATGCCTGGACGGGGATTCGAACCGGCGTCCTCCCGAATGCGATGCCTGTACGTTAACCGCTCACCCACCACGCTTATTGATCGGAATCTTTAGGAAATCGGCAATGGCTTCCGTAAAGAAACGATCCCGGCGGCAATGGTATTCGCATTCTCAGTTCGCAAGAAGGAGACGCAGATGCAGTTGTTGAAGGTATATGGAGTACATTCGCGCGTGCAACTGCTGCCCGGAGACAGTTAAGAATGTTGGCTGCAGCTGTGTCGCCAGATGGTCTGCTCGCCAGAGGACGTTCCGGGAGTTGGGTTCGAGCCCCGTGCGTGGCACGTGGCCTCAGCTACCGGAATAGACTGCCAGCTACATCCAGACGGGTGCCCAGTGCAGCGCAGTACACGGGGCAGTCGGTAAACTTAGTTATCTGCTGGCTGCGTATGGCACGGGTCCCCGGTTAGAGTCCGACTCTTGGCACGGGTTGTGTTAATTAAGCGTGGCATCCGTCCTGTGTTGACAGTCAGTCATATAGATGTTGACATAATCATAATTCAGGTCAGCTAGATTTGTTTTTGGAAAACCGAGCGTGGTGGTGTAACGGTTAGCGTTCTGGTCTCGCATTCGGGAGGACGGCGGTTCGACTCCCCGTCCGGGCATCCAGATTTGGGTTTTTCCATGGTTTCCCAAATCACTCCAGGCTAATGCCGGGATGCTTCCTTCAAAAGGCCATGGCCGAATTCCTTCCTATTCCTACCACCCCATCCTTTCCTGTCTCTAAAAACCTCGCTGTTAAGAGACGTTAAGCAGTATACAAAAAAAATGTTTTTGTAATTTATCGCAGGACCCACTCAGTACCTAATTGATATGATAAAGTAGCTGGATTGGAAGTCGCTGGAGGACAAGAGGAGGGTAAAGAGAGTACAGGGAATGTTTAAGTTATATATTGGTGATGGGGCTTGGAGGGATATTGGTCTAAGAATTAGGAATAGTGCAAAGAAGTGGAAATATGACCATAACAACAAACTGCCACTCTATTTCATGCATATAGAGTTTGAAAACTTTCTTTTGTGGTTAACGGTGTCAGGGATTGGAACAAATTACCAAGTAAAGTGATGAATAATTTACCAAAAACGTTGAAGAAATTTAATATTAAAATTTGTAAATAGCAAAAGTAGATGAGGAAGGAATTTATCACTCAAATTACATAAGATAATTTAAAAAATAAAATGAAAAAGGGGTAACTGGATGACAGGAAATTTCCAACACAACGTTTGCTCCATCACAATTAAATTAATAATAATAATAAAAACAAAAACTACAAAAAGAGTGTTGTTGCAGATATTCGTTGAGTCTGATGAAAGATCAGTGCGGAAGATAAAAACTATAGAAAAACTCTTGTTGAATCTTGAAACTATTGGGAATAATTGTCATTGCTATAGTTGTGGAAGCGAAATTCATTGTGCGAATGAATCTAAAAAACGTAGGCGATTAATGGAAACACATATTTCAGCCGAAAATACACAAATTGATGCACTTTATTAATGCTTGAAGTTAACACGTAGTCCCGATGCACGCGCACGTGCTGTTGCGAAGAGAGCTGCAAAGTGTATTAAAGTTGATGGTGGGTTTTTCTAACATTTAATTTAATCTTTTGTAAAATATATGCGTGTGTTTTTTGCATGAATAAAGTACTTCATTAAGTCATGTGTGTGCTCTTGATCATTTTCTGAGGTATATTTTATTCATAACATCCCAGCATCTGTATCTTCAAAACAAATGGAAATCGGACACATGTTTATATGAACTATTTCACTCAACATTGTTCAACTACCACCTCTTTCAATGTTTACCATTTATCCTGAACCACCCTATATATTCAATAAAAGTAAAGATTTTTAAAATTTATTTATAATAATTTCTTTGCTATTATCTTTACCCCACCACTTCTGCATTCATTGTGAAAGTTTTTCTGTTATGAATGCAAAGATGGAAGTAACAAATCTCCTACCAATAAAGTTTGAGCTCATTATATATTTTAGTTTAAATATACACCGTACAGATGTTGTGAAAGTGCTTAGCTGGAATAAGTTTTTGTTGAATGTGTAAAAAAGCAATGAAAAATGTGTTCAAACATAAACAATAAACGTACTCTATTTCTATACATCGTACTTTACTTTTACCACTCCATAACACAAATTTACCCCCTAAGATAAAAAAAAAAAAGGACTTCCCTATTCAGAACGCAAACAACACATCACACTGATCATAATATTTCATACTTACATTCACTTTCATCACTGTAAAACGCAAAGGAAACAACTCAATTTAATAAGCTGTCACAGAGGTGTAACTTCCAGTAGACTTCATCCCCCCTGGAGGGTCTACCACCAATGCGGCTGAGCGGTGAGGGTAGCTGCCTAATAAACGTGCGTACCTGACTAAACACTGGATTTGCAAAGTAATGTCACATCACTGCCGTCTTGGTTGCAGCTTTTAACATCACATTTACAGTACACTTCTTTATTCCAACGATTAGTATCACTGAAAATTAGGACATGATGGAAAAAATTGCGAATTCTGCTTAAAAATGTGTCTGTGTAGTAAGAATTGTTTCTTGTGTTTTTTAAAGCATCGTGTATCACACTTTTACCTGACGCAGGTGCATTTCTTTGCAATTATATATTCCGGCTAAAATCGTAAACTTTCATGAGTTAGTAAAATTGAGTAAGACGATTCATTTATATCTTTGGTGTGAAAAGTAGCTTCAAGAAGACACCTCAAAAATTAACATACGTTTACAGTTGATACGAGAAAAACAGTTTCGATATACACTGAAGAGCCAAAGAAACTGGCACACCTGCCTAATATCGTCTAGGGCCCCCGCAAGCACGCAGAAGTTCCGGAACACGACGTGGCATGGACTCGACTATTGTGTGAAGTAGTGCTGGAGGGAATTGACACCATGCATCGTGCAGGGCTGTCCATAAATCCGTAAGAGTACGAGGGGATGGATATCTATTCTCAACGGCACGTTGCAAGGCATCACAGATATATAAGAACGCAGTTTTTCTCGGCGTTGAGAGTATAAAAACTGTTCTTGGGTGACTTCACCAGAAGATGGCGACAGCGAATCAGATCGCCGAAATATAGTGTAATTATAACACTCCTTTATCTCTACTAGTCACCCCAGAACAATTTTTACATCCCCACATATGCTCAATAATATTCATGTATGGGGAGTTTGCTGCCCAGCGGAGGTGTTTAAACACAGAAGAGCGTTCCTGGAGCCACTCTGTAGCAATTCTGGACGTGTGGGGTGTCGCATTGTCCTGCTGGAATTGCCAAAGTCCGTCGGAATGCACAATGGACATGAATTGATGCAGGTGATCAGCCAAGATGTGTACCTACGTGTCACCTGTCAGAGGGTCCGGTAAAAACTCAGCCAATCTCATTAAAAGGGAAATGGTGGAGACAATAAAAAACCTGATGTCAACTTTTTATATCATTTTTCTCCTCTTGTTTGACAGAGAAATTGTAGTCCATAGAACACTTCCAGTATTAAGGCTTAGGTATTCAATGGCAATAAGCAAAATACATGAAGATATAAAATACATGTAATTATTTAAGAGGGAGTGTCGCACCTAGTGTTGCAAACTAAAAAAAATAAAACAAAATGTTTTTTTTTCAGGTTTGCGAAAAAAAAACATGAAAAAAACTTAGCACCCTTGTTTTTTTCTAAATTTTTTTTTCCCCCTCAGAAAACAATATAGTAGATAAATTATAGTTTTATTTACAGAACTTACATTTTAAATGTTTGTTTTAAATCTTAATTAATCATTTAATGTCTTCATAAATTCATAAATGTATCTATTTAGGTAACATAATTTTATTCATCCTCTATGCCAGTACCACATTCACTAGTATCAGCACTACCAACACTAGTTCGGTCGGTGTCAGAATTTTCCGTTTCTTCTTCTGTTTCCTCTAGATCCATAACTTCAGAAATAGTTACATTTTCCTTTACTGGTTGTTAGTGTATTGTACGCAAAACGTTTTGAGATTGCAATTTAAAATTGTGAGCGAAGTACACACTGTGCATAAAGATTGTGCCAATAATTCTGTATTATGGTCTTTTAAGTTTGAATTTAAATCATACAAAATAGGATCTTTATTTCTTTTTCAATCGTGGGTTTACACCAACGGTTGTAAGGAAACGATTCATAATTACTGACAATTTAATAACTCAGTATCACTATACGCTGAGAATTTTACAAGTATACGAATATAATGAAAGCACAAGTAGTAAAAAGAGGCAAAGAACTGTAGATAAATTTAAAATTCCTAAATTTTTTGAAAAGATCCGTAGGTCTACAGATAAATTCGTAGGGCTGGCAGCACTAGTTCAAATAGCGAGTAACAATCCAAACAACACTAGTCCCACCATATATTACCAAATCTCACCGTTGGAAAGGGGGAGTCCCAATTTAAGAAAAAACACCTCACGTAATTAGTGGATTATGTACCTTACAGCGTGGGGTTGCACTACGGTGTGTTACAAGCTGAACCTGTGCGGCCGCTGTGTTGTCGCACAGTGTTTTGGGACCCGCCCGCCCACGCCTCGCACGCGCCCGTATCGCACGGCGCGATGCGGCGCGGTCGCAGGAATCTGAACCGGTCGCGGCCCGCCTCACTCGTTATAACCACACACCGCGCGGCTATTTGCATACGCTGCACGTGAAGTGCCAGCGACGAGTTTACAGTGGACCACCAGCCGAGTCTAATTCGTCACTTTGCTAACGCAACTACTCCAGTTACTCATATTCCACAACGTTTTAATAACTCAGTGATTTTTCAGTTGCCAAGGAATTCGAAAAAACATCAACAAAAAAACGTTAAATGTTGCAGTTAAATCTGGATGGCACAAGGTAGATAATGGTATGATAAGCATTACATGAGATAAGAGGAAGCCGTTATCGGCCTCCTACCTATCATTCGGGAGGACGAGGGTCAAACCTCGTTCGACCATCCTGGCTGAGGTTTTCAGTGGTTTTCCTCAGCCACTCTAGCCGAATGCCGGGATGGTTCCCTACAAGGCCACGGCTGACCTTCCATCCACCTTCCCTCCCCGTAGAGTAGAGTAGACTGGCTGAAAAGAGTCTCCGTGACTCTCCAGCAGCCCGCCTCCCAGCCTTCAGCTGGGAGGAATGAAATGTATAAAAAAAAAAAAAAATTACATTAGCAGTGCGTTTTCGCACTACTACTTGCCATTCGGGAGGACCGGGGTTAAACCCGGTTCGGCCATCCTGATTGAGGTTTTCCGTGGTTTTCCTCAGTCACTCTAGGCTAATGCTGGGATGGTTCCCTACAAGGCCACGGTCGACCTTCCATCCCCCCTCCCACCGCGTAGTGTAGTAGACTGAAAAGGATCTCCGCGATCCTCCAGCAGCCCGCCTCCCAGCCTTCAGCTGGGAGGAATAAAATGTAAAAAAAAAAAAAAAAAAAAAAAATACAGGAAAAAAAATGGTGGTTGCACCTTCCCCTAAGGTGTCGCTTCGAATTGAGCCAAGTATGCTTGACTCGGTTCAGAAGGGGTGAATTATCCATTGCGGATAAAGTAATCCCTGCACTTTTTTTGAAGGGGAGGGGGTTGATCTTCTTCGGAATGTTTAACCCCCGCGACAATTGCGTCGCGCAACCGGTCAGAACTACCATTTCCTGAGTCTCGGTTTTTTTTGGTACTGTTGAGGAACTATGATTTTCAATGTGAGATCTGACCCCGTGATATGCCATCCTGATTTCGGATTTTCCATGGTTTCTCGAAATCACTCCAGGCGAATGCTGGAATGGTTCCTAATAAAGACCATGGCCAATTTCCTTCCAGATCCTTATCCTTTTTGACTGGAAAGGGTCTAGTAACTCTACAATAGCCCGCCACAAAAAAAAAAAAAAAAAAAAAAAAAAAAAAAAAAAAGATGGAGAGAGGAAATGCCGAGTATTCGGGAAGAGGGTGAATCGAATACATGTTCGGTTCTCCTGACCACGGATTTCCATTGTTTTCCGCAGTCACTCCAGGTGAATGCCGGGATGGTTCCTACAATAAGGCCATGGCCGACGAACTTCCCGATCCTTACCCGCTGAGGTTAAGTCGGCTGTAAAGGGTCGATGAGATCTTACAGCAGCCCGACTCCCAGTCTTCACCTGGAAGTAAGAAAACCAAAAGAAATACTAAGCAAAATGGTCTAAAATTAAGGAGCTATAGGAATTGACTAAAGAAAAATTAAAACGTTCATATTGAGGCCTTTTGTCCTTAGCTGCTTTAATAATAAGGTTTCTAGTGGTTTTTCCGTCTAGTGCAGCTAAATAAAAACTTTATTTTTGGCATACTAGTTTCGATTATTTATTAAATAATCCCTGGTACCCTGGAACAAGTTTTGTAGATGTCAATGTTGTTAAAGTATGTTTATGTACACAATAGTGATTATTCTCATATTTTATTGAATGTCATAATTATTACACTCTACTGGCAGTTTTTAATTTGCGTTTCCATTGAAGTCTGGGAAAATCCCATCTCAGTGATTCGGTTTTTTTATTATATGTGCTTCACACATGCTCCTGTAACGTCCTCTTTAACCACAGTCATTGAATACATTCACTTCACTAATCAGACAATATTCAGAACACTAGAAACAATTCCACAACCAAACGCAACGCGATAACGTAGGCACAATTTAAAACGCAAACAAACAAGTCGATAACGCACTTTCTGAAAGTAACAAGCATCACTGTATACATCATTATAAACAACAACAAATACGTGCATAGTGGTTGCACAAACATCGCAAGTGGGAAACAATAGTGTGTTTTCAAAATGAAATAAGTTTTGTACTTAAAAGGACACAATAATGCACGCGAAAAAACGTATAATAAGAAAAACGAAACAATGAGATGGAACTTTCTTGATTTCGATGTAAACATGAAATAAAAACCTGTCAGTGGAGTGTAATAGTTATAACGTTCAATAACTGATTAGAATAATTATTATTATGTACATAAACATGCTATAACAACATTAAAACATTTACATAACTTGTTATAGGACACCGAGAATGATTGAATAAATAATCGAAACGCGTCTGCCAATAACAAAGGTTTTTATTTAGCTGCACTAGAAGGAAAAACCACTAGAAACCTTATAAGTAAAAATTAGTGATAATAAACAGAACCGCCGAAAACCAGATCAAAACATAAGAAGTATTAAACACACAGAGAAAAGCATATCCAGACATACCGACACGGCTCCACAATGTAGCTATTAGGACATGCTGTCCCCTATACAATCACGAACAGGCGCAAAAAGACACTAGAATACTCGTTTTACTTAATAGAAGAATATAACAAAATAAAACCAACTCAAAAGAAGACCTCATTTTCAAACATTTTAACTGTTATACAACAATAATGAGAGGAATTACCAAGACTGAGTAAGAGACAAAAAGCAGAGAGTCAAGCCGAAGAAGGTTAAGAATGGAGAGAGACAAAAAGCAGAGAATCAAGCCGAAGAAGGTTAAGAATTGAGAGAGACAAAAAGCAGAGAATCAAGCCGAAGAAGGTTAAGAATGGAGAGAGACAAAAAGCAGAGAAGTCAAGCCGAAGAAGGTCAAGAAAGGAGAGAGGAGAACGGCTATAAGGGGAGGAGGAGACCCATTTGTTTAAAGTGGTTATACCACTTGCCTATAAAACTCAAGGTCCCTGATTAATATCCCGGTAGGGCAAGGGATTTTTACAGGATTGGCTTTGATCATGTATTTATGCCAGCACGGACCATGGTACGGATTCCGCGTTAAGTAGGTATCCACGACAGAGGCTGAATGAGCGGCAAATTGAAACACTGTCTTCATATCGCAATTACTTCCGCTGTTGTTAATGGATGAGAAAAGATTAGGTTAGTTTGTTTTCTTAGGCCGCGTGGTCACTAAAACCCTACTACAAAAGTATTGATTAAAACCATATCAACGTACAGTTCAAGTGTTTCGAGGGGGAGTTTATGGTTTCTGTCACATCCAAAACCGACGGTTCCATCGGCATACAGTGGCCTTCTTGAATTTCCCGGAAGAAGTCCGAAGTATGTTGTCAGAAACGATAGTGTTGTATACCATGAATCGACGGCAAACAGATATCAGAGATTGGCTCGTGGTTTTAGAACTCGTCGACGTCTACATCATTAGAGGAGGGAAAGAACGGAAGGCAATGAACGGGAAAGTATTCGGCTATAGCCTATTAAAGTAACCATCCCAGCATCTCAAACTGGAGTGATTTCAGCAAGTCAATGGAAAACGAAATTTGGATAGCCGGACGTGGATTCGAACTCACGTTCTCTCCAATGTCGGGCACAAATGTTACTACTCACTCACCGAGCTCGGTGCTAACATAGACAAAAAATTTAATTTAAAAAGTATTCAATTAGTATCCATGCAGGGGCGTAGCTACTATGGGGCTAGGCGGTGCAGTGCACCGGGGCCCCTACGCTCAGGGGGACTCCAAACATACTTCTGGGGGCCCCCTCACTAAGAGCCCTCTCACTGCTCAGGGGGGCCCCAACCACTGCTCAGGAGGCCCCTAAGCACAACTCAAGGGCCCCATCCTCAAGTCAGGGGGACATTACCAGCAACACAAAGCAAAAAAAAAAAAGGTCGCCCCTCTGGCCTGAGGGCCCAAAATAAATTTTTTGCACCGGGGCCCTTGTTGACCTAGCTACGCCACTGTATCCATGACGGCTAAATCACTTTTCTGTTGAAAGAATGTTGGCGTTCTCGGTGAAATAGTAAAAAAATCTTCTAGAACATTCCACCAGGAGAGCACGTCCATCAGATGCGACGTTTTGTAGTCTGACTCTGGTGCCATCTTCCGGCAAGATGGAAGATGGAACCAGGGTCAGACTCAGAAATGTCGCCTCTTACGGACGCACTCTCCCGGTGAAATCTTGAGAAGATTTTACTCAGTTTTCAGTTTTTACTGTCAAAGCAATGAGAATACCAGGACACAGCTATAAATTATTGTGTTGTTATCGGTTCTTAAAACGTGTGCACAATTCAAATATTTCGGACGTCTGGAGTGGGTGCAAATAGAATAGAAAGATTCCATTATACTGATGCAAATATACAGGTCAAGCTAATAATAGCGTGTTAATCAGTACATCTCAATAAAATAAAAAGTAGCGCTGGAATTGAATAGATCAGGCAGACATTAAGCTATTGGTATTGATGAATGACACAGATTAAGGAGATTGAAGGACCAAAATTGCTGATTGCCCTCTAAAAACGTTAGGGACCGAGTGTGGTGTTCGAGAAGTTACTCTCTGGCCTCGCGTTGGGGAAGACTCGAGTCCAAATTTCTATTTTCCATGGTTTCTCGAATTCACTCAATGCAAATGCCAGTACAATTCCTTCAAAGAAGAAATACAGATATAGTAAGGTCACAGAGCTCATCACTGTTTCCGCGCAGGATTCACAGAGGTAGAGCTCCGTATTCCCAACTGGACAATCGGCACTTGAGACGGGTGTGTTAGGGTCAGCGCCAGGCTCCGGCCGTTCTTTATCTTCCCGCGGAGTTTCCTCAACTGTACTAAGTGGACAGCAGGCTGAGTGGGCCCGGGAGCCGTTTCGGACGCCCAGCTTGGAGGATAATCCTCGGCGTCGCAGTCCACTAGAGTTGGATACACCTATAGGTGTGCGAAATTAACTTAGTCTGTTATTGGCGAAATTAACTTAATACGATATACTGAAGAATACCAGACGAAATTAACTTCCTCTTTTTAAATAATCTTTAATAATACCTGTATGTATGGGGTTACTTTTAAATAGATTTTATGGGATATAAAAGGATAATAAAAGTTATATTTTATTGCTCCAGAATCTGCTGGTCCAACAAACGAGAGCGACGATAAAGTTGACTTCATATGAAAGGAAATAGAGATGTGTAGTACACCACATTTTTATCCACAAAAATTTATAATTCAAAAAATTTTCAATTTTTGAAACGTATTTAAATTCTAACCCTTTTTATTTTTAATCTGCCATATTGAATCCACCATTTGTTCTTTTTTTGCATTGTTAACATTGGAATCGGTATCAGCGAGCTTATTAAACCCTGTATACAAATTTGTATGACAATTGAAACATTTTTAGACCATTTTTAATTTTTAATCCGCCATATTGGATCCTCTAGGGGGTTTTTTTTTTTTTTTTTTTTTTTTTTTTTCAATTTTGACATTGGAATCGTAATCAGTGTTCTGAAAACCGATTTTGTACAAAGTTTCATTAAACTTGGATAACGTTTCCATATTTTGACCAGCTTTTTGAGATTTCGCCCCACTGTGCGTCGTCGAAAATAGAACCCCGGTCATCCGGGCAGCAGTCAGACGGACTACCAACTGAGCTACGCGGCCGCCAGTAACAAAAATAAAACAAAAACATTTACTGTTTTCAGGGTGGTATAACTGCTACAGTACTATACTCTCTGTACTACCTGCACCGGTTTTTCAGGGATTCCATCATCTTTGAGATGTCTGGCAGACGTGCGTGCCTGAACAGCTGACGGAAGGAATCCGCAAAGTCAGCAGAACTGAAGCCAGAGCCAGACTCGCCAATTCAGCGTCCCTTCCTATCGAGGACGCTACTCTGCAGACAGAAAAAGTGTAAGTCAGCAGTGGTGACTCGACAGCAGGGGCGATGTGGGCCGCGGAAGCCACACACCGAACTTCGTCGAACGCCGAGAATACCACGGCGGAAGGCGGGGGTGTGCAGGAAACGGTGTGTCAATAACCGGGAAATGGAAAACCGACTCGAGGAGATGACGTGGCATTACTGCCGCCGGGAGGTGCTGCGAAGAGAGAAACCCAGACTGCTCTAATGACACTTCTGATCCACCGCGTTATCACCTTCATTGACATCCAATTCACTCATTAGCTGATGACACCTTTTTAAAGTCACGAACTCATACAGCGCTTCAACAGTTTTCTCTAGTTAGACTATTCCCTGTAACAGCTAACTCCATTGACCTGTATGTGTTTATCCTCTAAGTCCGGTGGAATTCCTTTTCGTCTTTGACAGCCTCCAATCTAAAACCGTCTACGCCAACCTGTTATACTTGTTGCAAGCCAAATGGATGTCCCACTTTTTCTCAAAGATCTCCATAACTGTTCTGATGTTGGTAGCCCTCTTCTTTTGTTTTTTGGTGAAATCCCTCACTGATGGATATTCCGACATTGGTTTTGCCCAAAGGTTAGCTAAGAATTAATAGGATATATTTTATAGATGCTATTGCCTTCAAAGTTTATTAAATTCTCTCAATAACCTCCCAAAATCTTTTAATGTTTTCATTGGCCTCTTCTTCATTAGCTTATTGCTTACATAGTGCTAGCTGCTCAATATTTTTCTTTTCTATTTTCTCTCACTTGAAATTCTTTTAAATTTCTTCCGTGAATTTTTTTTCGGTACACCATCGTCAGTTTAGAAGATTTAGTGTTTAGCCAACGACTTTTGTCATTAGCCACATACCCACCAACTGCCATTCCCTTGGGATGTTTTTTACTCGGACGTTTTGAACAAATGTAATGTTTTATTCAAAAATAATTAGATACATCATGAACAAAAGTATCTTTTAATTGAGACATGGTATTTACAGGATTAGGAAGAAGTTACTTATTCTGTAAATATACACTGACATCATTATGAATGTTCTTTTTCTATTCAGGGTTAATATGAATCATATAATGACCATCGAATCAAGTGGCCATACCATCTGCCAGCATAAGATTGTTCTAAAAGCAGTAAAGTTCATTCAATCTTCATGTTTATAGTATCCCAGCGACTCAGTCAGCTGCTACAATACTTACAATCCTATTGCTTCATACTTTTCGTATTTTTAGAGCTTTTTTAGGGCTATATTATACATATACATTGCTATTCCGCTTTTTATTCCTGTTCTTGTGCTTTTTATGTGTTCACGCCGTGCAATCATCATTTAAATAAAGTATGTGGTGGTTAATTTCGCTATCCGATTGTGTAATTCCTAGATATATATAATTTAATGCGAAGTTCATTTAAATCTACATGTTTCTATTTGTTTATTTGTGTCAATCAAATCCATAAATTAATGTAATGATCTATTCTCTGCAACAATCACTAGAACCAGGCGCAACATAACCTAATAATTATTTGATAGTAGGTAAGAAACAGGGAAGTTTATTTAAAAAAAAAGTCAGAGAAAGTTTGCAGGAAATGTAGGTAAATGATCATTATTTGGTTTTGAACTTACAGATCCTTAGACAGTTTTTCATAACAATAAAAATCTCAGTCTTTTGGCGGACTTTGTGGAAGTAATTACACACTAAAGGCAGAGATTAAAAAAAAAAAGTCTGAGTCAATGTGTATTTTGTTTACCTGCCATTTACCTGTTGTGCAAGAAGCGGGGACCGAGCTTGGTGATGTAACGGTTAGCGTTCTGGCCTCGCATTCGGGAGGACGGTGGTTCGAATCCCCGTCCGGGCATCCAGATCTGGGTTTTCCATGGTTTCTCAAATCACTCCAGGCAAATGCCGGGAGGCTTCCTTTAAAGGCCATGGTCGAATTCCTTCCCATTCCTTACCCCCCATCCTTTCCCGTCTCTAAAGGCCTCGCTGTTAAAGAGACGTTAAACAGATAAAAAAAAAAAAGAAGCGGGGAGTGAAACAAGATTTTACTTTGTAGAAAGGTACTTTTCATCACAACTAATGATGTGGTCATCAGTATGCACTTTGAAAATTTGTTACTAGCCACCAACGCTACCGGTGTAGTGAGCTTTACTCTAGTGTAATATAATCTGAACTAACCTGATTCAGGTACGATTGTGTCTTTACTCTCAGCCTTAAACTGCGCGAAATTAATTTTTATTTTTAAACCAGAGTAGTGAAGAACAATTACCACCAAGATATCATATACTCACTGTACAGAATATATTTGTAGTTTGAATCTAGGACAGTGACTCACAGGAATATCATGGACTCATTCTCCTTGTACGCAATAGCCTCCAGCCACACTGGACGGAACAAAGTGCGGAATAGACAACTCTAAATCACTTCACAGCTGAAGCTTGCCAAAAGCCCTAGTCCTGTGATCATAGAGCCGCCCCGCGCCATTAGTCTAGGCTGTCCTCGCGTGTCATAGTGGCTGTGAAACGTATTCCTTCCCGGAACACTGGTGAAATACGGCCTGTCGGGTCACGCTCGCGGTCGCAAAGGCACAATTACCGAGATCTCCGCTGGATTTACGGAACCACAAATCCCGATGTGCGGTCCCTAAACGTCAGCCGCGTTGCTACACAGTGTCCTTTGGTTGGAGGGTCGCTACTTGTCGAGCACGCCCGTCAGCAGCTCGTGTATATACAGCGTCCCACTTTAGAGACAAGGCAACATCAAAATAATCACCGTAACTTATACAGCTCCAGCAGGGTTGATTCGTGTTTGACAGTTTTTCACCTCCCATCCCTCCGTCCACCATTCTTTCTCTACAATTGTGTTTCAGTCCGGATTCTTTCTTTGTGTACCGTTTGATGACTACATTCTTCTGCTTGCCGTAGTCGTCACGCGAGTAATGAAAGGATAATACTGCAATCGCAGATAGGTCCGACTATTTAACAAAATTTTATTTTGTTAAAAGTCTCACCATTTTCGAGATATTGATTTTGGAATGGAATATTAAAGTGATAGGCCCCTACGAGCTGCCACAAACTTTAAAAGGAGAAATCTATCTAGACTTTTTACAAAATCAGGTGTCGAGTCTTTAGGAGGATGTGCCGCACGTAACAAGCGAAGAAATGTGGTTGCTAAACGATGGCTGCCCAGCACACTACGCCCGAGCCATCCGAGACCACCTTAACGAAAGGTTGACCGGGCGGCTCGGTCCTATCCAATGGCCACAATACAATACAATAAATTCATTTTCGATTGATCCCAATATAAGAGACTGGCTCTGTGGGATGTGGAAAGTTGTCAATTTACAGATAAACAGTTGCATAACAAAATAATACGTACACCAGTAGATGTACACTCACAGCATATATGGTATATTAAACAATTCAATAACAAAATAATACATACACCACAAGATGTACAGTCATAGCATAAATGGAACATTAAACAATTCCATGACAAAATAATACATACACCACAAGATGTACAGTCATAGCATACATGGTACTGAAAACAATTTCATAGCAAAATAATACATAGGCCTACACCAAGAGATATGCAGTCATAGCATACATGATAAATTAATTATGTAAAATACATTTACACAAGCTAATGGCAGAAATAAATTCTTAGACAGAGTAGAAGGAGTTGTCAATTAAAAATTCTTTCAATTTTTTCCTAAATTTATTCTTATGATCTGCTAGACATTTAATATGTGTTGGGAGCATATTGAAGATATGTATCCCTGAAATCGAACCCCTTTTTGAACAAATGACAATGACTTGACTTATAATCCTTGTGAAGATCATTTTTACTTCTAGTGCCATAATTGTGTATTTTACTATTTTTTTCAAACAAAGTATATTTGTGACTACAAAGGACATTGATGTGTATATATACTCAAACGCTAATGTTAAAATCCCTAACTTCTTGAACAGCTCTCTACATGAAGTTCTATTGCTAACCCCACACATAATTCTTATTACTCGCTTTTGGGCTCTGAACACTTTGTCTCTAAGGGTAGAATTGCCCCAGAATATTATTCCATATGATAATAAGGAGTGAAAATAAGCAAAATAAACTAGCTGCCTCATACGGAGATCACCTAAAGCTGAAATTGTACGAATTGCAAATGTGGCTGCTCCCAATCGCTTTAGTAAGTCAGAAACATGTACTTTCCAATTTAAATTATGATCAATATACAAACCTAGAAATTTCACACTCTCTACCTCTTGAATGGACTGGCCTGCAAATTTTATGTTTATATCTGGTGTTAATCTGTGTGATGTACTGAACTGCATATACTGAGTTTTATCAAGATCGCCGGACTTGAATCCCCTGGATTTTCTTGTGGAGATGCCTAATAGATTTAGTTTACGCGACGGAAGTAACTTCGATTACATAGCTGCGTGAGAAAATAGAGACAGCTGCGGATCACGTTAACCACATAGGTTATGCTCACCGAATAAAAAGATCATGTATCAAAAGATTTAGGGCGTGCATAACAGCAAATGGCTGCCATTTTAAACAATTTTTGTAACTAACGAAATAAAAAATATTACTGGCATTTATTCTGTCTATTATTAGTATGCACATCATAGCAAAAACCTTTTTTAAAATTATTATCATTTTTTTACTACATGTTTAAAATGCTCAATGGTCTCTTTACGAGATTGAACTACCATTAAACAATCATTTTAAAAGAAGTGTAAAATAATTATACCATTTAAGATTTTTTATAAGGATTTTTTAACGTTTTTTATTTTTAATTTGTAGGAATGGCATGGAATAAACTGAACAAAATCACATGTTTCGAAAAAATATTAAAAAAATCAGTATATCGAAAATGGTGAGACTCATACTAAAATAAAATTTTGTCGTGTAGTAGGAAATGATGTGAACTATCTGCGGTTGCAGGATTATCCTTTCATTCCTGGACAACCTGTATAAGTTTACTATATGGCTCCGTGACGGAAGACCACATATGAGTAACTAACCTTCTCGTCCTCAGAAACCAAGAAACTTGTCTTGCTGCTTCCGCTCCTTTAAACTCGTCTGTAGGATTCACAATACAATCCAACAAACAAAGAAAATACTTCCTTTTATTTGCGTGTATTTCATCCATCTCTAATCTCCACTACTATATACCTCAATTTACATTTTCAAAGAAAACGTCAAATATTCAATAGTACTTCTTATTGTTCTCGATTAATTACACAGTTTTACACCCTTCAAACATGACGATGCAACACTCAGTATCTCCAACAGCATTTCTTGATCGCCCGGCATCAACAATACGAGACAGGCACACTCACTTGCCCGCGCCCGCCATCATTTTTTTTTTCGCGGACTCTCACCAAAGATACTCTCTTCACAGTTCAAAGATACTCAAATACACACATAGTAATCGATATACTAAATACAACAATTTATAATACTTCTCACCAAAATTAAATAAACAGGAAAAATGCCAACATAGAATACACAAACCAAAAAACCGACGAAATACTAGATCAATAGATTTTAGGTGTTAGGGTTACTATAACCGTCTCGTTATGAGCTTGCTACTTGGTCTCTTTTCTTCAGTCCTGACTTCACTCAGCTGTCTTGGCATCCTCTCATCCCACAACCCAGACTCTTCCGCTGATTTTGCCCCCTCAAACATGTTCTTCCATCCGAAACTCATACTCTTGTACATGGTTAGCGATTTTCATCTGAACAACATGCTATTCACAAATTCCTTACCAAGCGTCGTGATTTAGCGGTAACGCTCTGGCCTCACATTCGGGAGGATCAGGTTCGAATTCCCTTCTGTTCATCGAGATTTAGGTTTTCCATTTTCTTCTTCCTCCTTGACTGTATCCTGGCGTAGGCGGTTACCATGAGGGGTATTTGCCCTCAGTGCGAATGTTTGGGAATGGCAGTGTTCGAAACTGCTGTTGTTGTCTGGATGCCTGTGATAGTGTGCGTCTTCAGTGTACAGTGTTTTTTGTGTTGTGGACGAGAGATGATAGAAGGGCGAGGGTGAAAACCAGTGCCAGCCCATTCAGGCCTATTCTTCCGAGAGGCACCACCGGGACCGCCAAGCTTATCGTCCCCATCCGATGGAAGAATCACCATCAGTATACCTTCACTCCATATGCCAGGGGTGGCCAACCCAAATGATCTTGCGGGTCACTTTGGAAGTGCATCATAACTCCGCGGGCCGCATATAAAATTATACATCCTTACTACATACCTTTTTTTTTGGAGTGAAAAATTGAAAGATGAGTTATTATTGTGTTTACTATTATTCTTGCATGTAAACATAGATAATTTAACACTAATTATACTAAACGCAGATTGTAAAGAATTATATAACACTGAAAAAGGAACATAAAAAATATTTTCTATAAGTGTGATGAATCTCGCGGGCCGGAAAATGTTCAAGGCGAGCCGCATGTGGCCCGCGGGCCGCGGGTTGGCCGCCCCTGCCATATGTACTGCGAAGAGGTTTGACATTTAACTCAGGACTTAAGTGCACAATCTGGTGATTAAGAATTGTGCACCACTACTTCTCCTACCCTACCGGCCAGGTACTGATGATGAAAATTTCTTCCACAACCAGAACTGGAACCAGCTAACCCCGTGTCAGTGCCGGACACAACTGAGTCAACGGGATGCGTTCAGTTTTCCATCGTTTCCCGAAATCACTACAGGTAAAAGCCGGGAAGGTTCCTTCTAATGCGGTGGAGGGTTCCTTTCCCGGTCCTTGCCGCCAGTCCTTTCCCCTTTCTATTGAAGTCCGCGAGGCTAAAGCCATTGATTGTTAGATTGATAACTTTCAGACCACCATCGTACAACACGCTATCACTTGCTCGAACACGTCAATTAGCTCTCCGATATACTCTCTCATACACTTACACACGCGCGCTCGGCCGGAGCAAGAGAGAGAAAACGAGAATAAATTTCGAAAGATAAAACTGTTATAATCTCGTTCTGTAGTTTGATTAATGTCGAAGAGAATGGATTGTATCTTTATGTACATATTCGCGTGCCAAAGTCCATGCGAAATTTATTATCAATGAGATAAACTTTGCCCCTTCGCATCGCAGCTATCAAAAATAAAAGCAGAATTTGGTCCAAAGTCTGTACTACACCAGTGTACAAAGTATCTCGAGGAGATCTTTCCGTCTTATCGCAAAGAACAGAAAGATCACCGTATGGAGAAGCAGATATGCTCCAAGATTTATCATGAGTCCAAACTTTAATTGGAGTCAAATAACGTGGCACGCCATTCCAGAGGTCAAATGGTGATTTCATTTTTCTTTATTATTAACCAGCTGTGCTCGTGGCTTCGTGAGATATGAGATTTGTGCTGTTAAATCACTGATAAACTATCAAAAAAATTTGGCTATGCAGGAAAAAGCTGGAGAGAAACTTTTTGGACAGCGTTCTTATTGAAGCAGTTGAAATTCGCCTCGCCTCTGATCTTGTAAACCGCGACTGTGATGCTTGGATGCCTATTACTAAGTCTGCTCGTCGTCACCGTTCCGTGTTTTGTACTCCGCGGGGTGTTATTAACAACTGAGACTCCTGCTAGGCAGCGTACCAATGTCCGTCTTTGACATGTCATTCGATCAACAACACGCTCTTGGCAAGTTATGGCCTTCAGATTTTCTGCACTTTTGCATGAAGATGACGACGAAAAGTACAGTCTTCGAAATATCGTGTGTAAACAACATTTTTACTAGCTTAGTTTCTCGTCAAGACTATGTTAAGAATTGTTGATAGATACGCGCTAGTTTGATCAACGCATTACTGGATATTTTACTGCGCCGTCACCGTTTTCTACAGTGAGGCAAGATAGCTGGTGATTCTACGCGGGAGACGATTAGGGAAAATTAATTCTGCTGACATACATGTCTTGCTCAAGACAGCAGTAAAAAGTATACTAATTCAGTAAAAAATTATTGAGGCAACCGTGACTCGATTGAACAGAGATAATTTTTTTTTTTTTTTTTTTTTTTTTTTTTTTTTTTTTTTTTTTTTTGTAATCGACCTGTAGTCATTCAGCCAGCACTCAATGTATTTTTATCTATCGTTAATGTTAATGAAGCTTTCCAACTTTTTTATGTGAACGCTCAATTTGTAGTACAACACAGGACACATACAACACAAACTTAACCTAAACAACCATGCCCTCGGCCGGACTCGAACCGGCGATCATCAGTACGTGGAGCTTGCAGTATAGCCCCTACGCTACCGAGGCCGGCGACGATTAATTTCTATAAACATTAATGGGAAACGTTTAACAATTGGTTGTTGGTAAAAATTTACACTCAGTTCTAGGTATTGGTATTTTTCCACCATACTTAATAGAAAAAAAACTCAACCTGGATATTAGTACCTAACAAATAAGCAACAAGAATGTAATGTAGGAATCGAAAGAAGTAGTGAAATGAATGAGAGTTGTAGAGGAAGGCGATGAGTAACAGAATCTGGAAAAGAAGAAGGGACTAGAAAGAAATATAATAAGAAATGAATGGAGGGAAGAAAAATTATTTCAGGAAACCGAAATTGGAATTCTCTACTTGTTTATCAAACAATAACGAGTAGGTACACTATTTTAAAAACTGAAGTATCTTTGAATTAGAGGAAATTAGGGAAGAAATATTTTCACGCCTATGAACCCTGGAAAATTGCATTTATGAAGATAATTTTGAATGTAGCAAAACAGAAATTAGATGCTTTATAAAAGTCGATCAAGGAAGAAAATTTCGTCTAAACTTGGTAAAGGCGTCTGACTGGGGATCGGGAGGTCCTCGTTTCGAATCCCTGTCTCGGCGGTGTTTTTCACTGGCCCTTAATCCGACCTTCAACGTTGATACAGCATACTGTGCTATGTGAAATACATTCGGAAGTTTCGGTAGTTTGGATTCCACGTTAAACCACAGATCCGATTTATCATTACGATTACCGGGCGAGGTCAGGTAAGGAGGAAAGGAATTGGTCACCTGATCCTCAATACCAACCGAGCGTTGTGGGTGAGCAGTAACGGTCTGACATCGCATTCGAGAATCTACGTTTGGCCATCCAGATTTTGGTTTCCCTAAATCAATTCAGGTGAATGCCGGGATGGTTCCTTCGAAAAGCCATGGCCGAATTCCTTGCCTCCAGTCCTTTCCCGCCTGTAACGACCTCAACGTCGATGAGGCGAAAGCCTTAAATAGCGGATCCCAGGGCAGAACGGGGTACAAAGTTGAAAATATGTTTTAAAAATACGAAAGGGTTAATTAAGAGAGCTGCAAATTTTTCTATGAATAATTTATAATGTATTAATTACAAAAATACAATAATACTGTGAGAAAATTAAAGAATAATAAATATTTTTATAAAAAACCTAACTGTATGTAAGAACAATTAATTATATAAACATACAAAACTAGTGGAAATGCAGAAAAGTAGAAGTCTGCTACATATTTATTTAGTTTTAAGTGACTTTACAAATTTTTAACTACAATTTTTATTGATTGTGTCCTTTTCTTAAGCCTATTCACAAAATTCACGCATTAGGATAGACTCGGCAGTTTCGCTATCCATTGCCTCACAGGAATTGTGTGCCCATTAATGCCCATGGAACATCCGATGCAACCTTCAACTGACTTTGAATAAAATTCACCGCAATATAGACAATCAAAACGAGATCAATCATCAGAATCGTTAATTTTGGATGCTGTTGAGCTCAATCATTCCTAATTTATCTTCAGGCACATTCCTTTGTTTCTTTATATTCTCAATTTTATTCCCTTTCTTAAATAGTTTTATCTTTGCTTTTTTATTTTTCAAGTTCTTTCCCCTTTTTCCTTAATAGCGATGTCCATCTATTTTTTGTAAGGGGAGTCTGTTAAAATATCGGCCTTTCACCACTTCAGATTCGTCCTTTTTGTGGTTTCTTTAACTTTTGAAATAGGCATCACAATTCCAGGGGAAACATAAAAAGTTCGTCCCATTCGTGCTTTATTTCACTTTTGAATTAGGCTTTAGAATCAAATTAATCATAAAATGAAGAGGCCCTGTTGTCGTCTGACGTGCAAGAGCACACCAAGGAGTACTTCCCCATTCCCTAGGTGGTGCAGAGCTTGGCCTTCAGGGCAAATGGGCGACCGATATTTTAAAAAAATGCTCTGAGGTGAACCTAGATACGCTACTGCTCAGGGGGCCCCCAAGCTCAGCTCAGGGGGCCCCTAGATAATTTTTTTCCCCCAGTACTCTTGTTGACCTAACTACGCCACTGGATTTAGGTTAGGGAGGTAAGATCACTCTAGATAGGTACATAAACAAACATTTAACTACACGAAACTTAAGACAATTAAACGTACTTCATGGAGGTACTAATTTTATTTGCAATGTAAACAAGTATACATAGTTAACTTTGGTTATAAAAACATCAGAAGTTATAATTCAGGAGAAAAAAAAATCATATGACGAAACTATTACAGACTAACGTTCGAGAAAACTATACTAACATGGCTGCCGTAGTTGAGCCGCCATAGGCTGGTCTAGTTCTGCTTATTGCCGCTCGCTCGCTGGCAATACCTCCTTGAAATAGAAAAACATTAAACTTCATTCCGCCCCGTTACCCAGTTGTACCCCGGGTTTCCGTATATATACATAAAAAAAATCTTTCGGGTAGGTCCAACCAGTGTTGCGGCTGAATGCAGTTTGCTGGAATGGTTTTAGTAGTGCAGTGTAAGCAGGTGTGGTGTTACGCTGCTCTCTCGACTCCTGGTGCAGAGGTTCTGAGCGACGGTGAGCCCTGGCTGGCGTCCAGCCAGGCGAGGCGTTATTTACGAAGGTGCATCATCGCGTCCTAACGGTACGACATACAGAGCATTTTTCTTTTTTCGTTAGAGGAATAAATGTTTACTTTCCGATATTACGGTAACGCACATGCCCATTCTGACTTGCAAGAACTGCACTGTAAGAAATGATCGTTTACTCCAGTGTGGCTGCCCGTTGAGGTGCCACCACACTGGATTGGGAAGCTTCATCAAAGCCAGGTACAAGTCTTGGACGACGCGTACCGGAAGTCCTGACTGCGGTTTTTAGCAGTTTCCCCTGTAGTCGGGAAACTTTAAAAGTTAAACAACCAATTTCATCTTTAAAGACTATACATCGAGGGAAGGACTTTCAGAGTTGTGATGGAAGGTGGCATCTCAGCAATAAAGAACATCTCGGCCGGGGTCCCACAAGGGTCAGTTATCGGACCAGTGCTATACAGCGGACACCCCGTCCACAAATCGAGTGAAGAAAGCACTATATGTGGATGACACCGCCCTCTACGCGAAGAACCTTAATGTTAACATCTTACACAGAAGGCTACAGCAGGCCTGCGACAACATGCAACAGTAGGCCACTAAATGGAGGCTAGCTTATAATGCTCCCAAAAGCCAGGCCATAGTCATCACTAGGAAGAATCTTCCACAAATAACACCTTTCGCTCTCTTCGGCGAAAACATAAGTTAGACGAGGACGGAAACATACCTTGGGGTCAAACTAGACAGGAGGATGACGTGGAAACCTCACGTTACCAAAGCATCAGGGAGATCAGGATTACTTTACCCAGTTCTCAACCCAACGTCCAAGCTAAGACCGGTCCTAGGAATCCGTCTATGCATCGCTCTAGTTAGACCGATATTGGAGTACGCGGCGGTAGTGTGGGGTAACACGGCGCAATCGTACCTTCAGCTGCTACAAACAATACAAAATAGGGCCATCAGATTCGCTCACCACCTGCCGAGGGTAGATGACCTACACCGACTGAGTGGATTACCTAAACTTCGAGCCAGATTTTTACCCAATTTTATGAAAAGGCCCAGCAATCCAACAACCCTTTGATCTCTGCATTGGGAGCCGAGCCGACCTTTAATGACAGACTAAGGTGGCCAAAGAAAATACTTGACCACCAATAAGGAAAAAACACAGATAGGGTAGGAAAAACCCGATAATGTAACACAAATATTATGGCAACCAAATAAATCAAATGGAAGGATATGCGCGCTCCGCGCACAACCTTCCCCGCAACCAGGGACCAATGCATTCTCGGTTATTGATGTCTGTCTGTTTAAAGGCATCAGTAAAAAAAATTTAAGAGCCATAGACCTAATTATATTTTAATAAATAGTTTTTGATATAATTTATTGAATAATCAATATAGCGTCATACATACATTTATGCAAATAATATATTCATAAATAATTCTCATCTAAGTGGTAAGCATTTTAATTAATGAAAAAATTGCTTGTATTTGCTTAGAAAGTTTTAGAATACTGGGCTGCGTAGCTTATTGTTTTTAATTTCAAACATGAATAGAAGTTCTCATGAGTTATTCTTAGTAGCCATTTAACTCTACCATTAAAGTAAGGTTAAGGATTAAATAAGAAAAACGCAGATAGTATACCAAATGAATATAAAGATGATACAATACCTGAGGTACAAATGTTTTAAAATCTCAAAGAATTACTAAACGAAACACTACACAATAATAAATAATAGTCCAGGAAAAGAAAAGAACCGCTGTGATCACACATTAGGAGTTGGCTTAAAATTTATATCATTTAATTGGTTGTTATTATCGGCAAGGGTTGACAAAAGAACTTCTGGTAGCCTGCCAGGTCTTTAGATTTCTCCAACGATAATACTGCGGCTGCTACTACTGCTACTACTTTTGTTGTCGATAAAGATGTATTAAAAAATATTATTTAGGAGCCTCAATAATATCCTCATGTGGCTCGAGAGCCCCTGGCCTAAGCCAATGCTGAAACGGTCATCAGCATCAGCCACATAAATTACACATTAAGCATTTTTTTTCCAATGTTTTGTCATCTCGTTACATAGATTCTTGCCTCGTATACAGTAGCTATGAAAGTTTTACGATAGGTTTTAGGGGATCCCAAACTTTCATTTTGTTTTCTGAATTCCGAGTTAAACGAATTTTGCCAGAAAATGTAACTCTACCTCTTTTATGTTCCAATCTAACAAACTGATTATTTTTCTAAGATTACAAAACTGATTGTGCCATTTCTTTTGTGTCTAGGGCTTGAAATCTGAGCGATGAGCAACGACGGTGGATCCTTGATACCTACTGGAAGTATTAAAATACAGAGACCGTGCGTACGTTGTTGGTAGAGGAATTTCATCTCCCGGGGCCATCACGTCTTACGATTTACCGAATCAGAGACAAGTTCGAGGCCGCGAGTTCCGCCGCCAATGCACCGAAGTCTGGGCGACCGCGCACGACGTAGACACAGTAAAATGAGATGAAGGTAGTCCTTGCATTAGTAAACAGTCCAAAGAAGTCAACGCGACGTGCATCTCGGGAGCTGGGTATTAGGTCTGATGCAGTAGCTGCACCTTAAGCCGTACCACCCCAGACTGTTGCATGGCCTAGTTGGGGACGATCCAGACCACAGACTACTGTTCTCTGAGATAATGACTGAGCAACCAGACCTGCTTTCGAAAATCATGTGGACAGATGAAGCCTGTTTCAAATTGTCTGGTCAAATCAACAGACATAACTGTGTGTTTTGGGCCGTTGAAAACCCACATGTCATTATGATTATGCAACTGAATCAGCCAGGCGTCGCAGTGTGGGGAGGCATATCCTGCGAGGGTGTCGTGGGTCCTATCTTTTTCGATGGAACTGTTGATGGCTCCAAATATCTGGACATGTTTAATTTAATTTAATTGCAATGGAGCACAGGCTCCGGTGGCAATTTCCCTACACACCCATCTTCCCCCTATCCTGCACCCACCGACATTTGCCCTCTACAAATTTTATCTTTAAATTCTTTCAAAGTTTTCGGTAAATTATTCATCATTTCTCTTGGTAACTCATTCCAATCCCTGACACCCTTACCTAAAAAAGAGAATCTTCCCACACCCTTGTGCCTGAAATCGAGTGCCAGCTTGTGGTCATGGTCATCTTTACCCTTCCATGAACTACTTTTCATACCTATTGCAATATCTTTCTATGCCTCATCGCCAGTATACGCCCTGTACACTCCCATGACCCTCCTCATCCTCCTCCTGTCTTGCAATGAATCCCATTCCAGCTCCTTTATCATATCCGTCACTGATTGCATTCTACGATAATTTCCAGAAACAAATTTAGCAGCCCTTTTTTGCACCCTCTCCAACTCCTGTATTTGATACGTAAAATGAGGGTCCCATACTACACTACCATATTCGAGCAATGGTCTGACCAAAGTTTTGTAACCCAACTCCCTCACTTCTCTCGTACATCCCCTCATCACTCTCTCCAACCAGTGCAGAACTTTGAAACCTTTTCCTACCACCTGTCCAATGTGTCCTGCCCAGTTAAGCTTGTTATCAAAAGTAATGCCGAGATATTTACATTTCAAGTCTTGACCAAGCAATTCTTCCCCCACCTTATATTCATAATTAACCTTTTGTTTTTTATTTGTGTATCTAATAAGCTGACTCTTCTTTGAATTTATCTTCATTCCATGTTTACCAACCCAACTAGATATCCTGTCCAGATCACCCTGCAACTGTTTACAATCCTCTATCGTTTTGATTCTTTTATACACTATTATGTCATCGACATTGTGGAGCCACAAATGCAAACACGGCCCGACTCCGCGGAATTATTTTTTCAACAGAACGGGGCCCGACTGCACGTTTCTTTGCGGTCCGTAGATACCTAGACGAGGCATTCCCGCAGCGTTTGATTGGGCGACAGGGGTGTATTGACTGGCCACCACACTCCCCGGACTTAACTCCAGTGGATTACTTCTTCTGAGGATTAGTAAAGGATAATATTTATTCCACACTACTACAATTTAAGAATTTCATCGATGATGTGTCTAAGGAAATTCGTTGTAACCGGAATTTGTGTCGCACTGTGTCGGGGACATGTTGCAGGAATGCATCAATGCCAAAGGTGGAAATTTTGAGCAGCTAAAGGATTAAATATGCTGTATATGTAACTGTATACCTACTTTTCGGCCACTCTGTACACAGTTAATTTCATCGCATAATTTTTCACATTCCTACATCTGCAAGCACACGCTCTTATAAGAAATAAAGGACATTTTCTTCCTTAATATAGTTTAAAAATACAAATAAGACAATAATAATCCCATATTAAAAATAAGTAGAAGAAGTGTGTATGAAATATCGTAATAAACATCCAATTTCTAGACGCACTATCAGAATGATGTGCTGTTTCAATTGACAGAATAGCTAGAAATAAAAATATTTCCATTTATTTTAAAGTAATGACACTGCTGTATATTTCTCTGCTGTTATTAGATAACGGAATATACAGGGTGCCAGGAATGAAAGGATAATACTGAAACCGCAGATAGGTCCTACTGTATAACAAAACTTTATTTTAGTAAACGTCTCACCATTTTCGAGATATTGATTGTTTTAATATTTTTTAGAAAGATGTTACTTTGTTTTGTTTATTTCATGCCATTTCTATAAATTAAGACTTTTTGAACTCTTTTTGTTCTTTTTTTAATTTACTCCAAGATATTTGAGTCACCTAAAACAATGTAATTTTTTTCTTAAAGTGTTAAAAAAAACTTATAAAATATCTTAAAAGGTAGAGTATTTTACAATTCTTTTAAAATTGTAGTACAATCTGCTAACGAGAGCATTGTGCATTTCAAACATATAGTAATAAAATGGTGATAATGATTTTTTTTTAAGTTTTCTGAAATGGTGGTGTGCATACAAATAATAGAATAAATGCAAGAAATATTTTCTATTTCGTTAATTACAACGAAGTTCAAAAAGTCTTAATTTGTAGAAATAGCATGGAATAAACTGAATAAAGTCACGTGTTTCAAAAAAAAAAATCAATATCTCTAAAATGGCGAGACTTTTACTAAAATAAAATTTTGTCATATAGTACTACATATTGTGACCTATCTGCGGGTGCAGGATTATCCTTTCATTCCTGAACACCCTGTATAACTATAGATTTTTATGCTGGCGATGAGTTAGAAATTATACTGTGGTGGGTCATCGTTCATACTTTTGTGTCATCACCAGACGGCCCGATATTTTCCACAACGTAAGAAACTCACAATAAGTTGTTGGAAAACAAATCCTGTCATACCAAAGACAACTGTTATCAACATATACAGTATCTCTCCAGATTCCAGAGAGAAAAAATTTGCAGGCGAATATTAGATCCAGCGACGTTCACTAAAAGAATAAAATCGACAAATAGTCAGCAGTATATAAGACAACTGTAAAGCAGAGTAAGTGAGCTTACCAACTGTTAACACGGTAACAATTTATTTTTCCATTTTAAAACTCTCTCATCATATCATTTAATGGATACGAATTCTAAAATCATTTTCTGCATCCTCTGCTTATCTATTCCATTATAACAGTTGCAGGTAAGTTGTAAGTTCAAACATATATATACATATACATACACTCCTGGAAATTGAAATAAGAACACATTGACGCCGGTGTGTAAGACCCACCATACTTGCTCCGGACACTACAAGAGGGCTGTACAAGCAATGATCAAACGCACGGCACAGCGGACACACCACGAACAGCAGTGTTGGCCGTCGAAGGGCGCTAGCTGCGCAGCGGTTGGGCACCGCCGCAGTCAGTGTCAGCCAGATTGCCGTGGCATACGGAGCTCCATCTCAGTCTTTAACACTGGTAGCATGCCGCGACAGCGTGTACGTGAACCGTATGTGCAGTTGACGGACTTTGAGCGAGGGCGTATAGTGGGTATGCGGGAGGCCGAGTGGACGTACCGCCGAATTGCTCAACATGTGGGGCGCGAGGTCTCCACAGTACATCGATGTTGTCGCCAGTGGTCTGCGGAAGGTGCACGTGCCCATCGACCTGGGTCCGGACAGCAGCGACGCACGGACGCACGCCAAGACCGTCGCATCCTACGCAGTGCCGTAGGGGACCGCACCGCCACTTCCCGGCAAATTAGGGACACTGTTGCTCCTGGGGTATCAGAGAGGACCATTCGCAACCGTCTCCATGAAGCTGGGCTACGGTCCCTCGCACTGTTAGGTCGTCTTCCGCTCACGCCCCAACATCGTGCAGCCCGCCTCCAGTGGTGTCGCGACAGGCGTGTATGGAGGGACGAATGGAGACGTGTCGTCTTCAGTGATGAGAGTCGCTTCTGCCTTGGTGCCAATGATGGTCGTATGCGTGTTTGGCGCCGTCCAGGTGAGTGCCACAATCAGGACTGCATACGACCGAGGCACACAGGGCCAACACCCGGCATCATGGTGTGGGGAGGGATCTCCTACACTGGCCGTACACCTCTGGTGATCGTCGAGGGGACACTGAACAGTGCACGGTACATTCAAACCGTCATCGAACCCATCGTTCTACGATTCCTAGACCGGCAAGGGAACATGCTGTTCCAACAGGACAATGCACGTCCACATGTATCCCGTGCCACCCAACGTGCTCTAGAAGGTGTAAGTCAACTACCCTGGCCAGCGAGATCTCCGGATCTGTTCCCCATTGAGCATGTTTGGGACTGTATGAAACGTCGTCTCACGCGGTCTGCACGTCCAGCACGAACGCTGGTCCAGCTGAGGCGCCAGGTGGAAATGGCTTGGCATGCCGTTCCACAGGACTACATCCAGCACCTCTACGATCGTCTCCATGGGAGAATTGCAGCCTGCATTGCTGCTAAAGGAGGATATACACGGTACTAGTGCCGACATTGTGCATGCTCTGTTGCCTGTATCTATGTGCCTATGGTTCTGTCTGTGTGATCATGTGTTGCATCTGACCCCAGGAATGTGTATATAAAGTTTCACATTCCCGGGACAATGAATTCACGGTGTTCTTATTTCAATTTCCAGGAGTGTATATATCGTCTGTATTTGTCACTATATTCAACACCCTCAATTGGACAGACTCCTAAAGCAGACAAATTTTTAACTTTAGTCGACACCCATTCCAAAACCCTCAAATACCATTCAGGTCTTAGAGGAACAAGAATTTACAAGAGAACATCGAGAGAAAAGTTGACAGAACGGGCCTAGCTCAAGTGGAGACAATTTCAGATCCATATGATGTCCCATTGGTGCCAAAACAGGATCCACATTTATGATCCTGGGGGATCTTGTACAATCACAGAAACAATCGTAATACAAAATACATGTATATATTAAAACAAAATAAAAAAACGCAACAATCAGTGTAACAATATCCCTCTGCACTACCTTCTGGACTTGAATGAAGTTCTTAGTAAGTGATGGATTTCTGCCTATGACATAAAATGGGTGACTACAGACTACTAAGTTTGACATCCTAGTACTTGAGGCCTACCCCACATATCAGCACAAAAAGTTCGTTAAGCTTATGCCAGAAGCTTAATTTTTAGCGAGGAACCTAATTCGACACTTCTGTCATTTTAAGCAGAACTAGGGTTCCAAAGATATATCGGTCAACCGATAATACCGGACGAAAATATCGATATTTTTATATTGTCGATATGATAATATCGTTCTGTTGCAGTGAAATATCGAAAACTACAAACTCCTTAGCTCTAAAAAAATCCTAGTAAGCCAAACACTGATTTAGTTCTATAACAAAATCGATAACGTCCTTTCTTACTCTGTTTCATGCTACTTATTGGTTTCTTATTCATTTACGGTCACCGTTTTATTATTTAAACTATTACGTTACACTCGCGTTCGTTAGTTCTTGTTGATCTCTAGGATGTATTACAGTATTCGAACGAGGGTAAAAAATATGACCGCATAACTAATGCAAATGCGTATTTTATTAGTGTCGATAATAGACCTTTTAATGCAGGTGAACACAAAGGTTTTAAGTATTTAATGAAGTACTTATCACCGTTATACAAAGTCCATTCTAGTGGAACTATTAAAAGAGAAATTGATAAAAAGTATGAAAAGTTTCAGAAGTTGTGAAGGAGAACTTGAAAAGAGTGAAACATTTAAAAAATATTATTAATACGTATATGTATTGGAGTAACACCAGCTATTTGGAGAATACGGTACATTTTATTTTTGATTGGTATATGAGTTGGCATAAGATATGTTCAAAATTGCAATTAGTCATTTTCTCAAAGTAGGATCGTCGGTATCTTCTGAACACCTGTTCTCAAAGGCAGGAGCTACTGTCATTCAAACTAGAAGTAGACTTTATGGGGAAAAATCATGCAAATTACTGTTTTCGGGATCTGTTGACACTGAATATTCGCAAACTTAATTTTTTCAATGAACTACCTCAAATTAATTACTTGATTATGATTAAAATACTTATTTTTAATATAATATATACAACTATCGGAAATATCGATATTTTCGATATGATGCAGCCGATATCACCGATTATCGATATCTGTCTGGCATCGATATAAATTTCGATATATTTATCGATATTGATATTAATTTGCATCCCTAAGCAGAACCCAAGAATTTATGTACCAATGTTCAACACAGATGCTAACCATAATAGAAATATCCTTCTCGTTTAAACTACCAAAGCACATGCTTATTTATTTCGTGAAGGTCACATTTCCATATTCATATTCAGTATGAAATAGATCAAACTTAAATTCCTTACAACTTTTTCTTACCTTACAACTTCGCTAAAAATTACGTGCTTCCGGACTATGGTTAGTTCACACTCTTCACCATTGACAGAGAAGACCATCACGGCACACATGGACCAGTTCGGAATGACGAGAAGTTGGTTTTATGCACAGTTTTCTGGATCATACTTAAATTCGAATTTGATACAGTCACATATCGACTATAGGTGCTCTAATACCTCGCGTGCTGTAGTGTATGAGGTGATAGCTACCCCACAGCGTGTAAGCCGGTTCGCCTTTTGACCTTGGGCGTTTGTGCGGCGCGTGCAGGCTGCAGTGACCTTGGCCGCTAAATCTCTCTCCTCTCCTCTCCTCTCCGCGTCTCCTATTCCTGGCAGCCATTAAAACGCCTCCTCCATCCCGCCTCATTCTCTTGGCAGCTCGCTCCCTGCATTTTATGCACTTCTCCTCCCGACCTTGAGCTCTGCGACACAGTTAATGCGGACAAAAGGACAATGGCGGACACTGCAAACGCGAAATGGCTTCCGCACTGCCGAATGGACAGCGAATTCGAAGGTTTCCGGCTGGGGTTGCCAATTTATTTGGAAAAAAATAACGTACATTTATCGGCTCAAGATTAAGTCGCGATACATGACTTCACTAACATGCGATACAGTGATTGTATCAATGCGCGCATCATTCAAGTTTTGATTTTATACCTGTAATATTAGAGGAAATTGAGGTTAGAGAACAGAATGATAACTGAAATTTCTGGTTATAGCATAAGGCGAGAGAAATTTAGTTATTACAATATTAGTAATTTAAGCTTATTTGATGAGCGCCATGTTAGTGACGTCGTGCATAGTGGTCTAAACTGCTTCTTGTTTATCTTTTGAAGAGGAAACTAAAAGCGAATGAGAGCGGAAAAAAAGTTTTGTTAATTTTTGGTATTTAGTGCCCCAAAAGTATTTTTTTTAATTAGCTACTAATTTTTCGTTTCCTTGTAAGAGGGATATCTGGCACCAAATTCGAAATCTAGATTTGTTAATAAATGAGTTAATTAAATTGAAGGACTCTCTGTGCACCATTTTGCTTTCATTAATCTTTCGGTAAAAGCTGAAATGGCGGAAATAGGAGCAGGTAGGAAACAATTATTTTTATTTGTGATAATTATCACGCACCTTTTCACGGATCACTGATTCTTCTACCGTTTTGAAATTAATTACGTAGATTTTCCACGGATTGTATTGTTGCTAGAAATAATTTCAAATGCTTCTTTGCTTGGATAAAGTATACGGATCAAAAATAAGGTATAATACTTTATAATAAAATTTGGTTGGCAATCCTATTTGTAGCTTTTAATGTTGTTCATTTAAAAATATCTTCAAAATGTGAATTTCTACGTTATCAAATGTGCCTGCAAAGATAAACATTGGACCACATTTGTACCATGGAGGAAGGAATATATGAAGACGACGCAAGGGACCTTCACCATGCGTTGGAGTGAAGCCGGGTTGAGAGAAGTGGGGTGGGGAGGTCGCCATATTGGTCGGCCTTAGAAACACGGGGAATAGGCACAAAAACCTCAAGGGAATCATACGACAACCGTGGCACCGCAATTTGATGATGGATTATTACGTAACTTGACGAGACAGACAAAAAATGAAGAATATTTATATATATATATCCTGCTTAGTTCTCGAAATATACTTTCTCAAAGGTGTTTTCGGTTGAAATTCAGAAGAAAAATATCCTTAAAGTCAAATTTGATAATAGAGTATTATGTAACATGACGAGAGAAATTGAAAGTAAACAATAAAAATTTCGATATCTCGTTTAGTTCTCGAGATGTGCTGTCTCCAAAAGTCAGAAGCTTAAATGGGAGCAGTATACATTGTGATACGTGATACACGGTGCGTCTCTAACATGGTGCTTATGAAATTAGTAACAACTAATAATAAATTGTTTTCCCCTTCTGGTACAGTCTGCATTTCAACCTACCCACATTTCCATTAGTATTGTCGCTACAAATTCAAACACTGTAGACACATCTAAACACATGAAATGCATCGCGAACTTAATTTCGGGTAACAACAACGTTTGCTTCATCACGTTTCATAGTTCGCACAGCTCAAATTATCACAATTAATTTTATTGTACACTTTCAGTATAAATGAACTGGACTATAGCATGCAGAATACCCTATTCATTGTAGCGCGATGTAAACTTGACCCGCTTAAATTAGACTTCCAACACTTGTTTACAATAAGGCTAACCTATTATGTGCAAAGTAGTAACATATGCTGATTGTTTACACTATACCAACAAATATTTGAGAACGACATTATCCTGTTGAGAGCAATGAATAAATTTATAACGATATACCGTTATGTTGCAGTTACCTATCAGACACTTCAAGAACAATATAATTACAATGTGACTTAATTATGAAACATTATTCCAGATTGTTTCCTATCTTGTCTGTTTGTACAACCGTATGCAACACAACTTGGCATTATAGAAAACTTTAGAGTATTAGAAAATGAAATATTCACAGCAGCAGACATAGTGCAAACAGCCCAATGTTTTGGGTTTATTCCTATGGCCGCCGCGCATGTGCAGTAGGAGACTAGTTTTTATATGAGGTTTCACAGATTTAGCGTTATTTCTTCTCCATATATTCCTTCCTCCAGGATTTGTACATGAGTTATTATCGCTGGCTACAGATATTCAGTTCTTCCTTTGCTTCTTACCCGAAAAATATATAGTGGTATCCTTCGAAATAGTCTTTCTCATTTTAAATGTTCTGACTTTCCGGTAGTTTACGTATTCATCCCATCATTTGTTTGTTCTAACGTCTTTAGTACTAATTAAAGGAATTTTAATGGCCCCTATATATTCAGGGATTAAAAATCAAGAAGCATAAAATTACTGTATGCTCAATGTACAACCGGAAAAGATATTTACATTTTATTCATTCCACAAACAGTCGGTTATTCTGCGTATAATAATACAATTTTCATTATGTACCGAAAGCATTCCAGGCTAATGCCATGATGGTTTCTTTAAAATGCTGTGTTAGAATTTCTTGGTGTTGGTGTTCTCCAACTTAATACCACCTCTAATGTTCTCAAAGTCAATGAGACGTAAAGCACCGTATTCAATTTTTTTAATTTTTTTTCTCCAATAACGTTTCTACAAGGTTATATTAACATCAAATTCGTCAGTTTCGCTGCCAATGTGGCAAAATTCTCAGCAACCAAGCTAGCTGCAGGCATATTATTCATTTGTTGATTTAAGATTAGTAGCGGTAATTTCTGTTGAATATATTTTGATTAACATTTATCTGAAGGTCTTGAGCTAGAGTATTTAATATTAATTTTTCATGTTTTTCTGTTTCTAACAGGCTACAACAAAACGGAGGAAATTTCACTAAAAAATTAAATATATATTGTAGAACAAGACTACCAAAAAGACATAAGAGTACAAATCCTATCAGATCCGTAAGATAAAACACGCAACAATTACATGGCTCATAAAGAGAAGGACTACAGCACAAAGGACGCAGGAGAAATAAAGATTACGAGATGTATGATGGAAAGAAAAGAACAAAATAAAGACAGTGGAGATAATGTAAAATATTATAGATTGTGCTCTATGACGCAATGCACATTTAACATATTGTAATATGTAATTTAAACTAAAGGAAATAGGCAGCATTCCATCTGTGAAAATTCAGTGGTTGACAGGGGATAAATGGGCGGGCATGTTTGTTCGGGTTCTCCTAAGTAATGACCCGATAGGACGGCGACAAAACCAAGTCACTTTTCCTATCCAAAAACATTCTGCAGCTGTTTTTGTTTGATCGGCATGGGACGCCCTGTGCGCTTCCTGAAACAAACAAGAATGAGCTTGCTGAGGACGTGATTGCTGTAGATACGCCAATGTCACTCACCGAAATAGATGTATTTGTGTAAGAGAGAGAGAGAGAGAGAGACAGAATTGTCACGTGATGTCACAAATGGGCCCTCCAATGAAAGACAAGAGAGAATCTGGAGGCGTGTGGCTTGTGAAGGAACGTTGCTAGTTTCCTCCAATAGGTGAGTGTTTAATATAATGCTGCTAATATTTTTTTAATAATCCATTGCATGTCGGGGCATCTCGAGAAAGCGGGAGATAAGGAAAATCACTGATTATTTGCTGGATAAGCGAAGGATTTTCCCAAAAGACGTAGCTGAGGTGAAGTGAGACCTGTCGTAGACAGGTCGTGATCATTCGCGGTGGACTTCCTGGACCGACAACCTAAAGTGACTTATGAGGCCTGCTCCGACTGCTGATGGACGGTAAAGACAATTTACAGCTGTTCATTCTTTTTTTTAAAAAAAAAAAAACACACACACACACACACAGAAGAAGAATAAGTTGTTTGTGCCCTACAACGACCTGGGCAAAGAAATTTTTCAGATAAGATACGTGTTGTGCCAAACACTGGACCTTAGCTTAGCCGGATGTATTTTCATTAGTTTTTTGATGAGTTACTTTACGTGAAGAAACTAGCGCCCATGGCAGAAAACGATAAGCTAACAATAGATAGTCGTGTCATATTTCGAATACTTTTTGGTTTCTTCCTGTATATTCAATGTCATTTTTTTTTTAAATCGTTACTTCAGTAATAAGGTGATATGTTGACTGTAATTGTTGTTTATTCGCAAGATAAATTTTGTGCTATTATTAGTAGATTGATTACTATAGATCGGTGGTATTTGAATGGCAGAGACCTTTCCATTGTTTAAATTGATTAGATAAATACAACACGTCCATGGTTTGGAAACATGTCAACTGCTGAATAAATTGTCTAGTTATGACTTTCTTAGCTTACGTAAATATCTTATAAAATCACCAACTCATCAAGATTTAAATCAATTAAATTAAAAACTATTTCAAGTAGCAAAAGCAATTAAAGTTTATTAAACCCAGAAAGTGCGTTAACACCTCAATTGTTACTTTATAAAATGGTGACACATAAAGAAACCGCAACAGTCCTCTTCGTATCAACTGAAAAATTCTGTTATCCTTCAACTTCAAAAATATTTACTTTCCATCAATGACTCTATATTTTTAATATTTGCGGATGAACCCGATTTGATCTCGCAAAGCCTTGATTTTTGTCATGGCTAGAGATTAAGAACTGGTCCTATGTTTCAACTGGTTACTTGGAACCAAGGATAATCAGTTCCTGAAGCGATAGGGTAAGCTTAAGTGTTGCAATCAGTTTTCGACCGCTGTAACTTATGATTTCTCTGATATGTGTGTTTTTATTTGTGTAATGTGTAGTTTATGAGGCGGACATTGGGGACCATTTCAGCATTCTCCCAGGTAACTGCGAAGGCCACAATCTGGACGGGCTGTACGCGGGGAACACGACTCGCCGAGCAAATGTGGCGGCGCCTTTAGGGGGCGTCCATTAATTACGTGAGATGAAATGGGGAAGGGGGATCCGGCGAAATCTCAAGATGGGGGCTGGGGAAGGGGCCGGGTCGACGGAAATTTCACATGAAGTTTTGAAATTCTCGCGAAAACCGATTTTAGAGAGGGTATGACCGCCCTGGGAGCATTAAAAAAAGGCTCATAAAACTACGAGGTCGATTAGCAAGGGAGAGGGGCTCGGCAAAATCTCAGGTCATCTAAGGGGGGCGGGGAGACCGGAATTCCGGAAAAACGCCTCACGTAATTAATGGACGGCCCCTTACGTAGCCACACTGTCGCGTCATGTGATTCGTTATACGTACGGAAACCTTTTTATTTGAGCTTTATAAAAAGTGGAATTTTCTCTTCCTTTTTTATCCCAGTATTTCATGTATGCTTATCCTAAGATCTTTTAAATTACTTCTTAGGGGCTTAGGTGGCGTTAATTAATAACGTGTTTTGTGAGATCTGGTAGCACCCCTCCCCCCCTAAGATGACGTGAGATTTTGCCGGGACCCCCCCCCCCCCCCCCCCTGCTGATCGAGCACGTAGTTATCTGAGACTTTTCTTTAGCTCTGCTGCTTTAAAGTCGGTATCTGCGCTGCGTCGATTCTAGTCCTTATACACCCCGTGTCGTTTGTGGAACTTTTATTTTTATGTCTGCTGTCCTTCAAGAATTTCAGAACCTCGCCTGAGATTTCCGTCAAACCCTCCCCCCCCCCCCCCCGCCCTTGGTGAAATTCCGCCCGCCCCCCCCCCCCTTTATTTATCCCTCACTTTCGAACCCCGGCCACGCCCTGAATTTTTACGCACCTTTAAAGTATGCACTTCTGGTGAAACTTTGCCTAGTTCGTGAGTAATAGGCTAGTACGCTCGGTGCTTCGAATTCCACATAAAAATGTAGGACCAGTCTACTTGATAGCATCACAAGGTTAGTTTAAGGTAGCCATGACAGGTGTGAAGCGCGCATCGTTTGAATCTTTCACTTATCTGTGAAATAACCTGTTGGGGTCTCACGCCAAATAATCTCATTGCCCTTTACTTTCCTAGATTCCTATAAATTTTCATGCGTATAATTCAATTGAAAAGTGTTACAGTGTTAATTAGTTGTATACGCTAGCGTACGAGTATACGCCATTTTGTGACTTTCATAGATAGGCTGTCGGAATGGCCGATTAATCTATACTATCATTAATATGTAAGCGGGTTTGCGTCTGTCTACTCCTTTGTCCAGGCATTTCACTAAAATACAGAACCAATTTGTGTTGGTTTTTCACAATATGAAAACTTAAGCTTAAAAATCTGCTTTATATCTTATGACTACGTAGCCTATTTGATTAGGGAACGAAGTAAGAAATGATAATTCGTTCGCATCGAGAACAGACAGAAGCCATAGATAACAATGCATCACAGATGAACACTCCTTTACGAGATACCTACCAAACATCAAGCTACAACACAGATAACCAGTCTACACTTTGGATTCTGTTAATACTGTAGTTTGTCTACCGAAATTCGAATATTTATTTATCCAGTTTTATTAATTATACAGTACATGAAAAACAATGTTAAAACCACTACATCAAAACGAACACTCCAATAAGTGCAACGAAATTGTGGAATTTCATTTTCTGTAAAGTTTACAAGTTTTCTGTAAAGTTTACAAATGTTGTTGTTTTGCTACTAGAAGAGAAACAAAAGGCCATCGCATTATTACGCACACCAAAGTCCGTTCGAACAATGCATTGGGAAAATGCTATTACTCAACATCATCAACCACTGTTTTCAGCTAACAAAAGTCAGTTTTGAATTAAAATAATAAAAACAATAACATTACATAAAGTGAGTTGACTAATAGTTTGACCTTTCTGTAACCGACTCCCAACCCAGAGCTATGTGTTAGTGTGTTCGTCCTTTCACTATTGACTTTTTCCAACAGACAGTTAAAGAAGATTGGCGAAAAGCCGTCTCCTTGCCTAACACCTACTAGTCAACTGCCTGGCGTTCGCAAATGACCTCTCTCCTAGCGTCTAGTGTTTAGGAAGCTATTCACCAACTATCCTCCCTCAGCAACATAGCAGCTAAAGAAGGGTTGAAGATTTCCATAAACAAAACTGAGTTCGTCACCAACTACAGAAGTGCACCCAACTTAATCCCTCCGGGGAATGCAGGGGTACGAAGGTCTAATGCCTTCAAATATCTTGGAGAATGGATAACTCCAAACATCAACGACGACTTAGCCATGAACAGCAGATGCACCAGACTGGAGAGAAGATACCACATTCGTAATAACATGTATCGATCTAAATCCCTCTCGCTTAACCTCAAACTCGGGAACTGTAACACTGTAGTTCAACCATCAGTACTATATGCACCAGAGTCCTTGAACACAGCTAGAAAGAGACAACTCAGAAAACTGGAACTAAAGGAATGTAAGACCTTTAGAGAAGTCATGGGTCCTGTTAAAGAAGAAGGAAAATTTAGACTTAGGCATAATAAGTAGGCCTACCTATACCAACAACTGGAGAGCATTACCACAGATATGAGAAAAAGGAGATTAATGTTCTATAGTTCGGAAGGACAATCATGGGCTGTTTCCCAAAATCTTCAACATGAACTCTAGCGGGAAAGCGACTAATGCAAAATAGACTAGTCAGAAAAGTCTCGAACAACTGAAAATTTACCCCAACGAAATTTACAACAGGGATAAGTCGTAGATTAAAGCATCCCATTCTCTCCAGACACTAACAGTCAAAACATTGCGCCCCGAATCTGGTTTGAAATGGACCCAAGAAAGAAAAGACAACAACAGTGCGAGGATGAAAGCATATTGGGCCAAAAAGAAAGAAGAACTTCGTGGTCCATAGAGTCCAAAACGGAAAAGAAGAAGAAGTATAAATTGAGTTAATAATACTAGCACTGGTGAAGATGATAGGATCTACTGACAATCTAGACAGTGTTAAAGGAGTTTCAGTTGGCATCTTGATCCTCGTCGCTTAGGATGTCTTGTGGAAGGCATTATGATTATAAAATCAATGTTTTGAGCGTTATTTAATAAAAAAATTATTTCATTAAGCAACTGTAAAGAAATGAATTGACAGAACACTAAAAGAAAAGTATGTACTCTGGAAGTTTTTCACGGAGTTATATGTAAATAAACTCCTCTCGGGCTTCCAGTCACGTAAAAAAGTCACATTTGTGGGATGTTTCGAGAGCTCCAGTGACATCTACAGTTGAACATGAGGGCTGAGATAGAAGCCCTCGAAACGTCCCGAAAATGTGATTTTTTTTATGCGGCTGGAAGCCCGAGAAGTGTTTATTTAGTATGTATTTTGTTTGAATTAACATATTTTTGTTTATTTATATTAGTTCGATGTAGATGTTTTAGTGATATTCTGTCCTTAGATATATACTATCATAGGATTTTTTTTTTTAATGCTAAATTTTGATTTTCACCGTGTGTGCGTGTTTTCTCTAGAAGGCTCATTAAGTTATTACGTTTATTGCTTCATTGTGCTTCTTACTGTTCATTTCTTTTCTATGTTTTGTATCTATTTGCCAAGCTAGTAGAATTGTTAGTAACATTACTTTTAATCGTGCCCAGGCCGCTTATATCGCGATAAATGTGGAACATTCTAGACGTGTGACCGTACCGAAAACACGGTAGCGAGCTTACTGTTGCTAGTATATAAAGTTAATCTAGAGGCTGCAGGGAAAGCGATAAGTGCTCTAGAAGCGGTAGCCGACCTGTGGGACACCGCACAGTCATCAGCGGACGGGAATTCCGAGTCATAAACTAGACCGACGCCACGTGCGACCTTCACACACTCCGACCGCGGCTTTTTACGAGTCTGACAGCCATCCATTAGGAACGGTGGCAATTGTCTGAACTATTAAAGTCCTGCCCTACTATCACTTCAGCGGCATCTGGCCAAGCTTCGTCGCTAAAGAAATAACTGCCATTCAAAAATTGAACTCCTTTGCTCCACGCTTTAGACCCTTTCTTCCTTACGGTTATACTCCTAGTCCACGTCTAAATCATTTGTGGCAGGCGAGAATTGTGGACTAGGAACGGGAAGGAATTAGGCCATGGCCTTTCGAAGTAACTATCCCTGCATAGAAAATCGAAATCTGGAGAACTGGAAGGGGATTTGAACTCGCGTCCTCCCAAACACCAAGCCCAAACGATCCCATTCACCAACCAGGCTCAAGATGATGTTAGCTGAGCCAATAACAAACTATTGGTGTGAATATATGGAACTTCCGAAAAACAAGAGAAAAGTTAAGGATGCTAGAAATGAACCATATCGAAAGGATTTGAGAAATTTCCTGTTGCGACCGCATATGAAATGAATCGACAAGAAAAATGATACAATATCGTAGACAAAGACGAAAAAAGACATCTATGGAGAATGCGGATCGAGCCAGGTGGATGAAAGGTAACTCTCGAGTCTGGCATTCAGCAGGACGTGGGTTCGAATCCCCGTCCGGCCATTCTGATTTTGGTTTTCCATGGTTTCCGGAAGTCACTCCAAGCGAATGCCGGGACTGTTCCTTCAGATTACCACGGCCAAATTCCCTCTAATTCCTCGTCTCCAGTCCTCTTCCGCCCCTAATGAACTCGACATCGACGAGGAGTAAAGCTAGAAGGAAAAAAAAGATAAAAACATCACGAACAAAATAAAATCATTATTTACCAAAGGTGTAAAATAAGTTTATAGAAGACTGTCACTGTTTTGACTTTTTGCAGTAAATCGTATGTATGTACTCAAAGTTCACTGAAGTCAAATGAATGTACCCAGTATTGCAATCAGCCTATTCAGACAGTAGAGTAAAAACTGAGTGAATCAGCATCCCAAGGACAAGGTATTTATAAATAACACTGTACACTCTAAAGTGATTATACTTATGAGATGTTAGATAACCAATGCATAACCAGTAGTTGGTTTTGTTATTGGTTCTTTAATAATTATATCCACGGTTCCACATCCCCGGGACTATTTCATTTGGTATATACACTGTAAAGTGATTAAACTTATGACATGTAAGATAACTAGTGCATAACCACTGAATGCTAACGTAACTGGTTTTTTAACAATTATATCTACGGTTACACATCTATGAGAATGATCTTACATGGGGATCGAAGCGAACTTATCTAATTTAACGTTGAAGGAAACAGAAATATTTTGTTTTGTATTCTAGTGAGTATACACTGAGTGTGAACGTTAAGAATTAAGTATTGGCTTGTAATCCAGGTCGCGCACATGACAGATTGCTGACGCGTCCTGACGGTCCGGTTATAGCAGACCGCCGACGTTTCGCTGTGGTGGCGGCGGCGTCTTCGGCTGGCCTACATTCCGACAGAAACGTTGTATCAGCACGCACCGAGCAACCCACTTGGTCCGAGGACAAAGCCGCGGGCTTCCGTTCCGAGCTACCAGAGATGTAGTACCAGTGCAGTCATAGCGAAAACTACTTCAACAAAAGGTCTGAGAGGACTGACGAGGCAAGAGAAGAATAACCTGCACACAATATGTCAGCTCAACGGTCAGCTTACAGAGAAAATTCAACATCGAACAGAAAATTATCTTCTGCTTAAATATTATTGGCTCTTAAGAAAGGAGATAAATATTGTAGTTAACTGATTTACATCTATAGACACAGCACAAAGTTCATTCAAAATAATAGTACTCCAACAAAAGTCATGATTAATAAAAAGGGAGATAGGAAGGGGTTTATTTTCAACACTGGAGAAATTTTACGTGAATAGCCTCAACAAAAGTAGGAAGAAGGTATAATTCCAAGAATCCGCTGTCAGTATTGTTATAACGTTAATAAGCTTAATGAACACCTCTGACGGAGAGTGTAAGAACACTTTTTGGCGGTAAGGGACTGTGCACAAACTACGTGGCTCCGTCCAGGGGAGAGGGGTTAGCTGGAAGGCTACGCTGGGCTACGTGGGGGTAGGGGGGTTGTTCCTCCTCCTAACTGCTTTACGTCTCTTTTTAACATCGAGGTCTTTAGAGACGGGAAAGGATGGGGGACAAGGATGGGGGCAAGGAATGGGAATGCCTTTTTGAAGTAAGCATCCCGGCATTTGCCTGGAGTGATTTGGGGAAACCATGGAAAACCCAAATCTGGATGTCCGGACGGGGATTCGAACCGCCGTCCTCCCGAATGCGAGGCGAGAACGCTAATCGTTACACCGCCCCGTTCGGTGGGGTTGTTCCGAGCCAGGACACGTAGCTTTCCTTTCATAACATTTTTCACAGTTAAAATGAGGAACTGAACTCACAACAGCATGTGAATATTAATTTCCCTCAGTTAATTATCTCCGTATGTAATTTACAATAGTCTGACAAGAGAAAACAGTACAAAAGGGAAAAAAAGCTACGTGCTACGTGCTACATGAGGGGGGGGGGGGGAAGGCAAAAGCCACGTAGGGCTACGTGGGAGGGTTCACAGGAGGCCAAAATGGAGCTACGTAATTTATGCAAGCTCCCTAAGAGAACAGCTTTAGAGTGGACTTTTGTTCTGTTGGCATTTATGCGTTGCAACGTTGTAAAATAGATGAAATAAAGCTTTAATCGGTAAAAGATCGTAAAAACACATAACAATATATTACCGAAAAAAATTGCTGTTACCGCTAGTAGCAAAAAATAAACTCAGCGCAAACCCCGAAAAAGACAAGTAAGGGCAATTTTTTTCCCCAAAAATGATGGCTGCGATAAGTGTGAAATTTTATAATATATTACCGCTCATATGAAATATTTCTATTTGAAACTTCAGAATGAATAAGCTTCAAGGAATAAAATGATAAGCAGTTTCCTCTAGTGGAATACTCATATAACTCGCTCCAGTGTTAATAGTATTTAAGTGACGGTAAACGTCTTTGAACTATGTTAAACGTTTTCTCTGTTTTTCAGCATTTTTCTGTTTTACGTCATTAATCTCTCTACTGGTGTTGTTGCAGTCTGTCACTTCTTCCTGTTCCTTTATAATGTCTTATACTCTATGTACAGTCTTTGACATTACTTTTGGCCGCTGCTGAAATATTCTATCACTCTTATTTTGCACAATCTGGCATCAATGTCATCCCAGGCAACAGGAACGCAATACTGGCTCCGCCTCCTCGCAATTTCATTGGTGGATATTTTATTCAGAGCCATCTATACTGCAGATTTTTCATTTCCTTAAGTCAATGCAGGAAACAATTGGCTAACAGGTAGGAATTAAGCTCCTCCCACTGACGATTCTTATTGGCAGAACAGTTCATCAACCTTCCATTATATTTCTATAATACTTTACCAAAATTCAGATCTTGAAACGTATCCCACAAGTTGTAATTAAGGGGGTTGCATTAAAGTGAGGCAGGAAACAGGCTCAATGCTATATATTACTACGGTTGATTACCATAAAACTATAACGATAAGATTGTTATACTCATTTTGATAATTCCTTCGGATAATATTTCACTCATATATCTGGTCAGTCCACAAACCAAGGGATAATCATGTTCCATTAGGTAGAATTTTTAGTACTACGAAAAAACAGAAACAAGAAATTATTTCGGAACTGTCTCTCTCCAAGATGGATTGAATGAAACAGTCTTACTTCGCTGCGTTGTATACACCTATACGAGGAAAGTAGCACCGAGCGTCCAGTGGTCCTATGGTTAGCGTTCCGGGCTGCTGAGCGAGCGGTTCCGAGTTCAAATCCAAGTAGTTCTTATTTTTTTTTTTTTTTTAATTTTGAAATTTATCATTACTTGTATTTTCTTTTTAAGCGTATCAAAACTGCACATTGCTTATGAGTATAAGGTATCCATGATTCTTTCCTAACTGCGTCAGGAAATACGAAAAAGATCTGCGAAACTACCCAATGTTTCGTAACTAATAGCCAACGTAAGCATGAAAGATTTGCGGCGGCAGAACTGACGAAAATCTACACAGGTTTCAAGCCGCGCCGAAATCATATCATCTGTCCCTTTTCAAAAGACACACATGTGTCCAAAATAATTATTTCACAGTAGAACGATCATCGCGTTTCAGAAAGAAATTTTTTACAAGAGGAATTTTTGCTCTCTTTGTAGGTGGACGATAATGATTATGCACTATATAAATAAATGAGAGTTAATCGCGTAGAACTAAATAATAGCACCGCAACAAATTAAATGACCATTGTCACTAAAAAATTTACATCCAGATTATTATCGTAGGACAAAAATAAATTCTTTTATAACTGGTATAAGTAATTAAAGTTAATTTAGATTTGGGCTTAAAGACAGGGAGTTCTTAAAGTACCGTTTTTCCCGTTTTCTACAATGCTGTTAGTTGTTTTTGACACTATTACTTCATGATCTTTACAGCATTGGGATTTATTAAATACTGGGGATAAATGCGCATTATTTAACAAGGCGTGAAATTACCTGCGTTATTCTTTGTTTGGAATAACATAAATAAATTCAAGCATTTGGCGAATGAGGATGTCGCCGTTCGCGTGATTGTTCTTTAGTCTCCTGTATAAAGTGGAACGCTCAAGTTTTGTCACCCGTCAGCCGTCATAATCGACTCCATAATCGCCTAGGTCTCAAGGATTCAAACAAACACAGTCTACCGGTAAAGTAAGGTTGATAATGACTAAAGACCGGAAGACCGAGCGTGGCGTGTGAGCGGTAACGCTCTGGCTCCAGGCAAATGCTGGGATGATTCTTATAGAAGGCCATGGCCGTTCCCTTCTTTAATAAATTCAACATCGATGAAACGTAAAGCAATAAACAAAAAAAATAAGGATAGGGAGGAGGTATTGTTAATAGATTACAAGCCAGCTGCGACCTCCTCAATAAATTTAGCCAGATCTATTTTTCTATGATTTTACGCCTCGTCGACATAGAGGTGATTATTGGCTGGATAGGAGTAGTGGCAAGGATTTCGGCCATGCCCTTGTAAAGAACCCATTCCGGTATTCATATGGAGTGATTTGGGGAAACCTTGGAAACCACAAATCTGTATCGCCGAACTTGGATTCGAACCTATGTCCTCCCGAATAAGAGATCAGAACGTAAACGATTTTCAGACGACGCCTAGTCATTCACAAGCCGTCACAGCACCGACAAACGCGTGTTCCGAAATGGTAAAGATGTAGAAAAATAGATATTTGTTCAACCTCTAAAACGGTAAATAAATAAAATAAAATAATTTGATTCTTTATCTATGAATGCTTGGGAGACGTTACTTTTTGTATTGCCCTCATGCAATTAACATGGATTCCCACCGTTTATTCAATTACTAGCTGTATGTTGGATAATTGTGAAACCAACAAAAACTTTTGCCAAATGTTCTGCTCGTGTTGAATTATTACGTGTAGATATTATTTACGCGTTATAAAGGTATTCTTCCTTGCCGAAGGAAGTAGGAAACTTAAGACTACTTCCTGGTAAGCGTTGTCATATTTACTTTCTGCGATGTTGCCACGATGTTCTGCGTAGTAGTAGAGCTGTAGCAATTTCCCTATACAAGAAATAGTGTCTCATAGCTGGACACACACATCGGCGAAATGAAAAATTATTTATGTTCCAGTCTCATCTAGAATATTTTCATTTAACTGATTACTTCTCTTGTAACAGTTCGATTCTTTATACAGATTACTATTCAATCACGGAATGTTGTATCTATATGTATATATTTTCTTTGGTCATATAATTGATGAAGCACCAGCTTCTGTAAGTTTAGGTGTCTGAGTGGTAACGCGCTGGGCTGTCAACGTGCTGGTTCTCGGTTCAAGCCCAGGTGCTGTAATTTTTTTTTTTCATTCTTTATCTCCTTTTCACTTGTTGCAAAATACATATCATTTAAGTAAGTTTATATATGTTTCGTGGTCAATTGGAACAGTTGAAAAGAATCATAAAATTAATGTTTTGGCTGAAATGAGAAAGTGTCAACGCATCTTGCGCCAATAGGAACTGAAAGCCAGTTTTCCGATAAATTTAATTTAACCATTACGATTTGTGCCACTCAACTTTACCAATTTTTTTCTAGTTCTGATGGCAAAGGCGGGAGATTGATGATTGGGGTAATGATGGCTGTTTAAAAATAACAAGGACCTAAATCAAACTAATGTGCGGTTTTTGTAGCTAATGTTCCTGTTGGACACAGTGGTATTAGCAAGCAAATCAGAATTGAAAAAATGTGAGTAGTTATTATTACGAAAACAAAAAATCATCATTGACGAATAACATGCTAATGCGAGGTTCCGTATTTAAAAAAATGATGCTCCTACTAGTGATCAGTAATGATATAATTGATGTATATCCTCAATATAATGACATGATAACCTTATTTCCGAAATCTGAAATTGCAAGAAAAAAACAGGAAATTTGAGGAAGGAGGAAAGATAATGCCAGGCTGGTTATAAGTTGATATTACCTTAACTTCTGTCTCTGGTAATCCAGTGAGGACGGTACTGTAAGTGGCTCAGATTCGCGGAGCCATGCTGATCCCGGAATCTAGTGCGTTGTCTCGCGGTTCCACGGTTCGTGTCAGGCCGCGGGCAAAAGTGGTTTCATGAGCGTTATGGTTTTCTGGTGTTGCTTGTACACGGGACAGTGAAAACATATTATACACTTAATGAGAGGCAAAAGCTACATATGTCTGCATTTTCGTTGTTATTCTTTAGTAACGTAATTATTAATGCAATGGCTCGGAAAAAATTAGTTTTTAAGTAATGTAAAAAAAAAAAAAAAAACCGGCCTCTGTCTTTGAGAAGGGGAAATTTCACATTTCGTATTTTTTTTATTTAAAACGAAATTTTGATGACTGGATCGTGAATGTGAATTGAGTACTGTCTCATGTCACTGCTAAACTTTACCCTTCATCCAATTCGTTCGGCTATGAATTAATGTAATATATGATTTGTAATTGAGTCTAAACATTACTGACAAACATTTTTAAAAGTGAGGCTCAAAATTTTTTGATATTAATAGATCAGTCAAACATCCGTATAATTCAATCAATGAAACAATCCATCATTCAACCAAAATATTATTGGATTAATTTCCTATTCGTTTGCTGAATAGTAACGCAAACAAGATTTAATTTAGAACTACTGGTATCTGTATGTATTGACATATTAACCTGTTGTACGCTGAAGTGATGCTAAAGTCAAACACAATCCATTTCAGAATACGGAAATGAGTAACAATCCAGTCTTACAGTACAAATCAGGATACTGGATGTAAATTCATTTAGCCAAAGTTTCAAGCAAGTAGTTTGTTTCCTCATAGTTGTAGAAGAACGATAGCCAGGATATGGACGTCGTAACATCCACAAGGAAGAGGAGTGGTTTTTGTAAATATCCTACGTTTCATTTATTCTAAGCTAAAAGCTATCAGTTTCTAAATTTCTGGAAGATTTTGTCCCGAGATAAAAATCATAAAATAACAGATAGAAATAGTGACACTTATTTTGCGTAACGTTTTGGTAACAGATAAACTACTATGTTGTTAAGTAAAAATTACGTGTCAGCTGATAGATGAAGTTAGCACTATCTAGAGCCACTTCAGAAGACTCGTTATTGGGTAGATCCTCCGATTTGTTTGGAATTCATTGGCTGCAGATCGCGGCCCACCCATATCACTGTAAACTAATAATTACAAGGATCTTTAACGCTTCGAATAATTAAATTCTGACGGTTCGGTTTAACTACTATAGCTTTTATCAGTCCATCGTTCGCTCGGATTCACAGCAGAATTGACGTTTGTGTCTAGATTAAAAGAAATTTGGGTGCATTTTTATTTTCTCTAACACAATGAATATTCGTATAGAATGAATGGATGAATTTTATAAATAATCTATACGACAGTCTTAAAAAATCTACGAGTGAGAGCATTACAGCACTTGCTTCTCATTTAAGAATACAGTTGAATATTGGAGTGAAATAAAGTGTCTCTTAATGCTTGATAGCAGAGTATCAGGAAAGTGAAACACAGGTTATTTATAGAAGACGGACGTTCATAATTTCCTGTTTCCGCATAAGTAGGCGGAAATTTTGGTAAGCACTGGCCTTGCTTTCGATCTTTCCTTCCAGTTTACTAAATGAATGGACTCTTTGTCATTATTGTATATGAATTCTTTTGTATATCACCTCTCATTAAGTGTATAATATGTTTTCACTGTCCCGTGTACAAGCAACACCAGAAAACCATAACGCTCATGAAACCACTTTTGCCCGCGGCCTGACACGAACCGTGGAACCGCGAGACAACGCACTAGATTCCGGGATCAGCATGGCTCCGCGAATCTGAGCCACTTACAGTACCGTCCTCACTGGATTACCAGAGACAGAAGTTAAGGTAATATCAACTTATAACCAGCCTGGCATTATCTTTCCTCCTTCCTCAAATTTCCTGTTTTTTTCTTGCAATTTCAGATTTCGGAAATAAGGTTATCATGTCATTATATTGAGGATATACATCAATTATATCATTACTGATCACTAGTAGGAGCATCATTTTTTTAAATACGGAACCTCGCATTAGCATGTTATTCGTCAATGATGATTTTTTGTTTTCGTAATAATAACTACTCACATTTTTTCAATTCTGATTTGCTTGCTAATACCACTGTGTCCAACAGGAACATTAGCTACAAAAACCGCACATTAGTTTGATTTAGGTCCTTGTTATTTTTAAACAGCCATCATTACCCCAATCATCAATCTCCCGCCTTTGCCATCAGAACTAGAAAAAAATTGGTAAAGTTGAGTGGCACAAATCGTAATGGTTAAATTAAATTTATCGGAAAACTGGCTTACAGTTCCTATTGGCGCAAGATGCGTTGACACTTTCTCATTTCAGCCAAAACATTAATTTTATGATTCTTTTCAACTGTTCCAATTGACCACGAAACATATATAAACTTACTTAAATGATATGTATTTTGCAACAAGTGAAAAGGAGATAAAGAATGAAAAAAAAAAAATTACAGCACCTGGGCTTGAACTGAGAACCAGCACGTTGACAGCCCAGCGCGTTACCACTCAGACACCTAAACTTACAGAAGCTGGTGCTTCATCAATTATATGACCAAAGAAAATATATACATATAGATACAACATTCCGTGATTGAATAGTAATCTGTATAAAGAATCGAACTGTTACAAGAGAAGTAATCAGTTAAATGAAAATATTCTAGATGAGACTGGAACATAAATAATTTTTTATTTCGCCGATGTGTGTGTCCAGCTATGAGACACTATTTCTTGTATAGGGAAATTGCTACAGCTCTACTACTACGCAGAACATCGTGGCAACATCGCAGAAAGTAAATATGACAACGCTTACCAGGAAGTAGTCTTAAGTTTCCTACTTCCTTCGGCAAGGAAGAATACCTTTATAACGCGTAAATAATATCTACACGTAATAATTCAACACGAGCAGAACATTTGGCAAAAGTTTTTGTTGGTTTCACAATTATCCAACATACAGCTAGTAATTGAATAAACGGTGGGAATCCATGTTAATTGCATGAGGGCAATACAAAAAGTAACGTCTCCCAAGCATTCATAGATAAAGAATCAAATTATTTTATTTTATTTATTTACCGTTTTAGAGGTTGAACAAATATCTATTTTTCTACATCTTTACCATTTCGGAACACGCGTTTGTCGGTGCTGTGACGGCTTGTGAATGACTAGGCGTCGTCTGAAAATCGTTTACGTTCTGATCTCTTATTCGGGAGGACATAGGTTCGAATCCAAGTTCGGCGATACAGATTTGTGGTTTCCAAGGTTTCCCCAAATCACTCCATATGAATACCGGAATGGGTTCTTTACAAGGGCATGGCCGAAATCCTTGCCACTACTCCTATCCAGCCAATAATCACCTCTATGTCGACGAGGCGTAAAATCATAGAAAAATAGATCTGGCTAAATTTATTGAGGAGGTCGCAGCTGGCTTGTAATCTATTAACAATACCTCCTCCCTATCCTTATTTTTTTTGTTTATTGCTTTACGTTTCATCGATGTTGAATTTATTAAAGAAGGGAACGGCCATGGCCTTCTATAAGAATCATCCCAGCATTTGCCTGGAGCCAGAGCGTTACCGCTCACACGCCACGCTCGGTCTTCCGGTCTTTAGTCATTATCAACCTTACTTTACCGGTAGACTGTGTTTGTTTGAATCCTTGAGACCTAGGCGATTATGGAGTCGATTATGACGGCTGACGGGTGACAAAACTTGAGCGTTCCACTTTATACAGGAGACTAAAGAACAATCACGCGAACGGCGACATCCTCATTCGCCAAATGCTTGAATTTATTTATGTTATTCCAAACAAAGAATAACGCAGGTAATTTCACGCCTTGTTAAATAATGCGCATTTATCCCCAGTATTTAATAAATCCCAATGCTGTAAAGATCATGAAGTAATAGTGTCAAAAACAACTAACAGCATTGTAGAAAACGGGAAAAACGGTACTTTAAGAACTCCCTGTCTTTAAGCCCAAATCTAAATTAACTTTAATTACTTATACCAGTTATAAAAGAATTTATTTTTGTCCTACGATAATAATCTGGATGTAAATTTTTTAGTGACAATGGTCATTTAATTTGTTGCGGTGCTATTATTTAGTTCTACGCGATTAACTCTCATTTATTTATATAGTGCATAATCATTATCGTCCACCTACAAAGAGAGCAAAAATTCCTATTGTAAAAAATTTCTTTCTGAAACGCGATGATCGTTCTACTGTGAAATAATTATTTTGGACACATGTGTGTCTTTTGAAAAGGGACAGATGATATGATTTCGGCGCGGCTTGAAACCTGTGTAGATTTTCGTCAGTTCTGCCGCCGCAAATCTTTCATGCCTACGTTGGCTATTAGTTACGAAACATTGGGTAGTTTCGCAGATCTTTTTCGTATTTCCTGACGCAGTTAGGAAAGAATCATGGATACCTTATACTCATAAGCAATGTGCAGTTTTGATACGCTTAAAAAGAAAATACAAGTAATGATAAATTTCAAAATTAAAAAAAAAAAAAATAAGAACTACTTGGATTTGAACTCGGAACCGCTCGCTCAGCAGCCCGGAACGCTAACCATAGGACCACTGGACGCTCGGTGCTACTTTCCTCGTATAGGTGTATACAACGCAGCGAAGTAAGACTGTTTCATTCAATCCATCTTGGAGAGAGACAGTTCCGAAATAATTTCTTGTTTCTGTTTTTTCGTAGTACTAAAAATTCTACCTAATGGAACATGATTATCCCTTGGTTTGTGGACTGACCAGATATATGAGTGAAATATTATCCGAAGGAATTATCAAAATGAGTATAACAATCTTATCGTTATAGTTTTATGGTAATCAACCGTAGTAATATATAGCATTGAGCCTGTTTCCTGCCTCACTTTAATGCAACCCCCTTAATTACAACTTGTGGGATACGTTTCAAGATCTGAATTTTGGTAAAGTATTATAGAAATATAATGGAAGGTTGATGAACTGTTCTGCCAATAAGAATCGTCAGTGGGAGGAGCTTAATTCCTACCTGTTAGCCAATTGTTTCCTGCATTGACTTAAGGAAATGAAAAATCTGCAGTATAGATGGCTCTGAATAAAATATCCACCAATGAAATTGCGAGGAGGCGGAGCCAGTATTGCGTTCCTGTTGCCTGGGATGACATTGATGCCAGATTGTGCAAAATAAGAGTGATAGAATATTTCAGCAGCGGCCAAAAGTAATGTCAAAGACTGTACCAATGCAAGACACATTCTGAACTAACTTTTCCGGACAAATCAGCATTTTATTTGTACATAAGAACGACGTTTCCCTCGGCGTTGAGTTTTTTTTTTTTGTTGTTATTTATGGCTTTACGTCTCGTCGACGGCTAAGGTCATTAAAGGCGGGATGGGAGTGGGGACAAGGAACGGGAGGGAATTCGGCCATGGCCTTTTTGAAGGAAGCATCCCGGCATTCGCCTGGAGTGATTTGGAGAAACCATAGAAAATCCAAATCTGGATGTCCTCCCAAATGCGAGGTCAGAACGTTAACCGTTCACCCACCACGCTCGGTTCGGCGTTGAGAATTTATGAAATGCTCTCGAGTAACTAGCCGAGTTAAGGAAGTGTTATCACACGATATTTCGGCGATCACAAGCATTGTCACCATCTTCTGGCTAACCAGAAGATAGTGACGAAATATCGTCTGATAACACATCGTTTGCTAGCTCCGCGTGCCGAAGGTCTCCAGTTCGAGTCCGTCCTCGGGCATGGGTGTTTAATTGTGTCTGTGAATGTCATGTCCGTCCTGTGTAATTAGCTGGAAAAAAATTCCTCAGGCTGGCTGTGTGGCCTAAGATGCCGAAAGCCATAAAAAAAAATAGCTGGGCTTGTTACCCGAGAGCATTTAATAAATTTTTTTATGTCTCTAGTTGTTTTTTCTTACTAAATTCGCTCATCTCCAAATGTGACTGTTAATATATTTTATAAATAAAAAGCCGCCTGCAAACAACTTTTCCGGAATGCTATGTGTATGTGTTTAGCAAACTTGTGTTAATTGGCATGGTAACGTTAACTGTAAGTCTTGTAAAACAACAATTAGCAGAATTTTGAACTGGAACTTTAATAACCAGGTCTGTATAAGTTCTGTTCCAGAGCGGCATGTCACGATTATCTCTGTATACCCACTGATATTCCCCTCTTAATAATGGCACTATCATTAGAACAGTAGATTCCGCTAAATGTCTCAGAGTAACAATTAGTAATAATTTGATGTGAAATGAACAAAGTAAGAACGTAATTGGGAAATCAAATCATATTCTCCGATTTCTAGGTCGTAATTTAAAAAGTGGACTCCTGAAGTTAAATCGATTGCGTACAAACCACTGGTGCGTCAAAACTTAGAATATTGCTGTTCTGTATGGTGCTCCCATCAAAAGGGGTTGGAGAAGGTACAAAGAAGAGCCGCCTGATTCATGACAGGTATGTATAGCTGGAGGGAAAGCGGAAGTGCGATGTTGGAGGGTTTAGGTACGGAAAACCTGGAACACCGAAGGCGTTGATCTCAGCAGAAGTTGATTGGAAACTTCACGACTGACCATTTCAGGATGACAGCAAACATATGTTACTACCAGCAACATTCATATCTAGGAATGACCGAGAAAATAAGAGAAATATGGCTCGGATCCAATTATTTTGCATATTTCTTTCTTCACGAACGATTATGGAATACAATAGTAAGGATTTATTGAGCGAGAAAACTTATAAGCCGATAGGAGTAGGTGTAAATTAACCGTTCCGGCCATCTTGATCTGGGTTTTCCATTGTTTCGCAGATCGCTTCAGGCAATAGCCGGGATGGTTCCTCAAAATATCCCATGGGCGTCTCCTGCCATACCCCGAATATCCCTTCCTATGCACAAACGGTTACACATTAGGATAGGTGCAATGCATCCTCAGCCTCCCACTTTTAGTGAATCGCGGAGTAATAATAGTAGTAATAGCGAAAAGCTCCTGGAGACTAAAAAATAACATACGCCACAACAGTTATTTGAGGTAACGTTTTATTTACAAAATTTACAGCCCCCCCCCCAAAATCGATCAGCTTCCCCCCCAAATTCGATCTGCTTCCCCCCCCCCCCCCCACACACACACACACCGGCCATGCGAAAACGTAAAAGAATTGATACAAAGATTAGGCTGGGATTGTCTCACAGACAGAAAAAAGTAGTTTTCGATTGAATTTATTGATAAACATGCGAACGACACATTTGATCTCCTACTATTCACGGAATACCCTTTGCCACCCACAATTTTGTGATTTGCGGAGTGTAGATGTAAATGTAAACCTCACCGTCATCCACACCACACACATAAAATTCGATCTCAGAGAAAGGTGTAACATTGTTAATATCCTCAAATGATTTGTTTATTATTAATTTTCTGTTATTATTATTAATGTCGAATTATTTTGCATTTATTAATTATAAATATCCTGAATAATTGTATTGTTTGTAACTTGATTTGTGATACTGTTGGTTTTCCACAGACTGTAGTTTGTTCAGTCAACGGGATAGCATAGTGTTGTTATCTAAGGAGAGTAACAATATTTGATGTTGGCCAGCACAGCTGGTCGGGCAGCGATTGTTCACTCGCGGGGCAATCTGTCTGTTGCGCCGCTTGGAGAAGGTTGTATGACGCGAGTTCATGCTATCTGTACACAAGCTAAAATAGATTGTGAAATGTATTTTAGAATTGTTTATATGTAACAGATGTGTTTTAAACGTTGTTCCAAGGAACGGTATTAATTAAATTAAGCAATATTTACACCAGAACAATGACTTTTTTCATTTTCAGGCACTGTAACAATTCCTCTCAATTTGTTTGGCAGCTACATGCCACAAAATTGTAATTAAAACTGTCAGAGATAACGGCTTGCATGTGTTGAAAAAGGAGCATTGGGCCGCTTTGGTATAAATAATATGGCGTAATCCACTAACTGAGGTGGTTAGCTCACAATTGGCTGACCATTTACAAGATAATTGATAGCTTCGATTTGGCGACCAATGCTAGGATAGTTCACATTTCGGTGAACCTGTCAGGACAGCTCATAGTTGGCTACCAATATCAGGGTAGCTCGCAAAGTTAATTTGTTTAAGTAAGCTGCTATGGAGAAATATTTACCTAAGGCAACCACCAAACTTTGGTCATATGGTGGTGGAAATAATTATCACACGAAGGAATATACAGGTGGTTACTTAAGGACTAAATGGTCTGATTCGGTACCATTTAAGCGTTTAATTATCCGTATGCTGCCCAGTCGTGTCCCCCTGAATGCATAAAGATATTCAGGCATGCTGCGGAGTTCGAATTTCGCCGTTGCTTGCATGCTGACAATACGGGAGGGTCATTCACCTTTGCTGGGATGCTATTAAGTTTCAGCTTTAAAAGCAAGGAGAATAATAACGAAAAGAAATCATTACGTTCTGAATATACAAAAAATTATTTTCATGTGTTGCTACTAAATAGGAGCTTTGTTATTTATGTTGTAAAGGACATACATCATGTCAACTCTCAAGTGAGTATGTAAATGCAAATGTATTTTACTGTGTGTATTAATTGTAATAAATACCAATAATAATAATAAGATTTTGGAGCATCCTTAGTAGCAAGAAATAACGTGGACCAAATGAAACCAAATCACAAAGAGAAGTTACATATATATAACAACGGAAGAGATGAATAATATAGAGAGACGGAATGGAAGCGGCAAGAGATCAGCTGCAATAGATGTTATGCTGTGTAGTTGGAATTTAAACTGTCGATAATACGATTTGTATAAAGACCGTTACGGTAGCGGCCAAGAAGAGAGTTGTAGTAGTATGAAAAGATAAGTTAAGTTCAGTTTAATGCATGTGCCCCTGCATAATAAATGTGTATTCAGGTGAAGCTCAAAGTGATTAATATTTACCAAAAAGATAATGAATCTCTCTAAGCAGAGGAGAGAAAGTATAATTTTTCCTTCCGGATAAAAGGAAGTAATACTGATATTAAATTTGATGGAAGATCCCTCATTAGTCGTCGTTAGGGAATAACAGAAGACGCAAATGCTAGGAGGATCGAGATAAATCGATAATAGGTGAAGTAAATAATTGTATTCGTAACGAGAGACAAGTTTGGAGTAATAACTTACGATGACCGAGCATGGTGGATAACCGGTTAACACTCTGGCCTCGCATTCGGGAGGAAGTGGGTTCGAATCTACATCCGGGCATCCAGATTTTGTTTTCCACGGTTTCCCAAATCACTCCAGGTGAATGCCGGGATGCTTCCTTCAGAAGCCCATGCCTCTAATGACTTCAACGTCGACCAGGCGTAAATCAATAAGCAAATAATAATAATAATAATCCAGTGTTGTTGTAGGCCATTTTTCTGCAGTTGCTCAGTAAATCTTATATATAAAAATCAATGTTTGTGGGTTTGTTCGTCTTCTATGCATTCCTATACCATTTATCAGATTGCAATGAAACTTTGGAGAGTTTTCGAGTGTGCGTCTGCGAAGGTTCCTGTGAAAAAAAAATTCCAAAAAGTCACCCCCTATTCCCCATAATTTTGGCAAAACCACATTTTTTATCCGATTTAGATAGGAGTTTGTACACTTATACTTTAAAACAAACATAAAAATACTGCCTACATACGGTTTCCGAATTTTAATCCCCTCGCCCCCTTTCTACCCCCATAATTTTTTCACCCCATAATTTAGGCAATACCACATTTTTTATCCGATTTAGATAAGATTTTGTACACTTATACTTTAAAACAAACAGAAAAATACTACCAACATATGGTTTCCAAATATTCATCTCCTCTGCCCCTTTCCACCCCCATTACGTTTTTACCACATAATTTAGGCAAACCACATTTTTTATCCGATTTAGATAACAATTTGTACACTTATACTTTAAAACAAACAGAAAAATACTGCCTACGTATGGTTTCCGAATATTCATCCCCTCTCCCCCTTTCCAACCCCATTACGTTTTTACCCCATAATTTAGACAAAACCACATATTTCATCAAATTTCAATGGGGATTTGCACACTTATACTTTGAAACAAACAGAAAAATACTGCCTGCATATGTTTTCCAAAGCGCATCCCCTCTCACCCTTTTAAACTGAAAATGAATGAAACAGTTTAAAATTTATATGTAAATATTTTTTCATTTAATCTATGTGCCTACTCAAGCCCAGCAATAGTGAAGCATTGCCGGGTAAGCTAGTTAAATGATAAAATGACGCTAATGCAACTGTTTTTTTAGCTATAATGCCGTACGCGTTTCGCCTCTCATCAGAGGCATCACCAGCGGCGAATCTATTTTAAAAATTTTACATTGAGTATTACAAACTTATTCTATGATGTTTATCCTATGATGTTTAAGCAGAGATGTATGGTTACGTACCTGGAAACCACTAATGTAAATAGTAAGTTGTAAATAATTAGAAAATGTTTCAATTTAGAATTAGGTACATCATAGAATAAGTTTGTAAACTCAATGTAAAAATTTTAAAATAAATTCGCCGCTGATGATGCTTCGATGAGAGGCGAAACGCGCACGGCATAATAGCTACAAAAACAGTTGCATTGGCGTTAGTTTATCAATTAATAATAATAACTTATGTGTTATATACTAAGTAAAAGCTGAGAAAGATAAAATGACTTTTAGCTGTGGTTAACAGTTATAGTGTGGTCCAGTTAAACTATTTATCAGCAATTTTGGCATTCAACAATAGTAACTTTAGCGTTGGAAATTGGTTGACAATGAACCGTTTCCAGTGTCAAAGAAGCAAGGATATCAGAGAGCAAATTTTTCTTTTCATAATTCTAAATTCTGATATTATTTACACTGGATAGAGGAGAATTATCATTGGTCAAACTGTTCTGGAATAGTTCTTCCTGAAGAACCGAATGAATCGCATTGGTAGCTTCCAATATTAATCCAGTGCACTTTTACTCGTTCATAATTTGTACTTTTATTATTATTTAATTAAATTGCGATGGAGCGCATGCTCCGGTGGCAATTTCCCTACACACCCATCTTCTCCGTTTCCTGCACGCACCTACATTAGCCCTCTGCAAATTTTAGCTTTAAATTCTTTCAAAGTTTTTGGTAAATTATTCTTGATTGCTATTGGTAATTTATTCCAATCCCTGACACCCTTACCCAAAAAAGAAAATCTTCTTACATCCTTGTGCCTGAAATCGTGTGCCAGGTTGTGGTTATGGTCATCTTTTCCCTTCCATGCATTACTTTTATTTCTTACACCGATATCTTTCCAGTACTACACTACTCGAACAATTAATGAAATTATTCAGATATGAAAACCTAGGCTTGATGCTACTAATTATAGAATAGCATAGACCCTCTCTGTTTCAGCTAGCATCTTCCGAAAACGAAAAAAAGAAAAAAAAACATCATAGGGAAGGGATGACCTGCAAGTGTGGCTCAGAAAACTGTCAGGGGGAGACAAACAGACTATAGTAGATTTTCAACAGCTACCTCTCATCGATAATGCACACTTAGCTGAAAACAAATACAGTTCAGAGTGACTGATACTCAACAGATACTGGTAGGAGATAGTAATGCCTTTCTCAGCCCCAGCTAGAAATGTGGCTGACAGATATCCAAGAGGTATTTCGATCAGTTAATATAAGATTGATCAGCAGTGTACGACTGCGAGAAAACTAAGACTTTTTTTTCCATTGCAGTATTCATCTGGGAAAGCTTTGGTCCCAAAGTATGGGGAAGTTCTTGCGCGGGTTGCACATCTCCTTCCATATCACATGTTTTTTTTTCATTGCTTGGTTTGTCATTTCAGGATCTGCCGGGTCCGATTGCTGATTTTCTTTGTGTTTTGCTAAGCTGTGGTGCCTTCCTTTGTTTGGTAGTTATTGGTATCAGAAGGTCGTCAACATCTCTGCAGAATGGTTCTTATGACCGGGTGATGAGAGTTGTAGTGAGTTTAGTCAGGGGGCTTCGTGAGATCTGGTGAGACCTGGTCCATCAGACCCTCCCCCCCCCCTCCTCCTGGAAGCCAGCATCGCAACTTTATTGAGACTTTTTTTTTAGGTCTCACCCTTCCAAAAGCCGGTTACACCCCCACTTTTCGACGAAGTACGCCTCTGAATTCGACTTTCGCGTAGACCTTTCTTTTTTTAGCTCTACACTCCAACAATTTTTCCAAAACCTTAGGCGAGATTTCCGTGGGCCCCCTCCCCCTTCCCCTTGGTGAGATTTCGCCGGACCCCCCCGCCCCTATTTCACCTCACGTAATTTATGGACGGCCCCTACGCAGTTCTTTGACTGTAGTAAACTGGGCCCCTAGTGCACTTGGAAAGAACTCTTGCTGGCAGCAGCGGCAGCCATGATTTGGTTTCTTGTTGGTGCGCCATCTGCTGAAGGGTGGTGCCATCTGCTGAAGGGTGTTGCTCCCTGGACTTGGCGAGGAGTTGTGTAGCCCTTATTTTTGCTGTCTTCGATGCAATGTAGTGGCTGGGAAGGTGAAAGATGGTCTGCTTGATTTCGTCGCTATGAACTGGACGCAAGTATTCGGCGTTTAGTAGTTATTTGTTGCTAAGGTGAGGAAGTTTCATTGTACTTGGCGTGCTTGTGCTTGGGCTCGTGCGGCGGTCATTTCTCTGTTTCCTACTGTTCTTGGAAGGTTTTAACGCTGGACAACCCTTATAACAGGCTGCATGGGTTCCATTGCAATTGCAGCAGACTGCATCTTTTCTTAGACGAGAGCAGTCGACCGCCTTATGTTCTATTTTTGAGGGGCAGTGGGCTATATAAAGAAAATCAGAACACAACAGTGTGGCTGCTCGCGTTAAGGAGCCACCGCACTCTGTTGGGACTAGGTTCGAGTCCTGGACCGCTCAAACTGGCCATTCTGATTTCAATTTTTAGGTGGTTTTCCGCAAATCATCTAAGCGAATGCTGGGACGATCTCCAATCGACACCACATAATTTGTTCCTTCCCATTCTTTTAAGTTAGTAAAAACAATATTCATGTTAAATAATAGAATTATCCATTTAAATCTTTTTTCTCTTTTTGCATCTACATTGCCACTTTTGGGGATTAATCAATATCTAATTTGTTATTTTTATTGGCTATAGCAATAATTCTCTTTTTTACGCGCTTTATGTTAGCTTTACCTGTATGATATGTAACGGACTCTTCCAATCAATTTTCACCCACTTCCAGATGTTCGAGTTGTTTGAAAGTTTGCACATAAATTAAGAACAATAATTTCGTAGCAACCAAATTTCAGATGACCGAGTTGTTTAAAATTTTGCACATGTATTGAGAACCGATCATAATACAATAATGTCATAAATATGTGCTGATATTCTCATTATTTTGACATAGATAAATGGTTGAATACAATGGAATCTTTCATTTCAATGTTCACCCACTTCCAAACGTCCGAAATGTTTGAAATTTTGCCAGCAGATATCCGAATTGTTTGAAAATTTGAATATAAATAAAAAAGTAAATAAACTATTTAATAGCAATGTGAACTAAAAAGTTAAAAATAAAATTATAGCTTTTGTTTTTTAAAAAAAGTGTGCTTTTGTATCAATGTGTACTAGAAGGTTAAAAGTAGTTTTCAATTTAAAACTTTTGTTCAACAGGGCTAGGATGGCCTAAAATTGTGTATAACTCTTTTTTAATAAGCTTAAAATAAGAATAAAGTAACTGATTAAAAAAAATAACTTTGATTTAAAAAAAGCGTGCGTGTACTGACTGTACCTTTACTAACAGTTAGTGACAAAAAAATTAAGATTAGTGATATTTAGCGTCCCACGCTTTTTTACATTAAAGTTAATATTTTAATCAGTGACTTTATTCCTATTTTAAGCTTCATCAAAAAAAAGTTATATATAATTTTGGGACATCCTAGCGTTGAGGAACAAAAGTTTTTTATTTAAAGACTATTTTTAATCTTTTAGTTCATATTGATACAAAAGCGTTTTTTTTTTTAAAAAAACTATATATATCATAATACTATCTGTACGTTGTTAAAATTATAGTTTTAGTTTCAATAAAATCGTTTTTAAAAGTGCTGGCTTATTCTAGCACGGACATAAATAAACCCCGTTAATTTTTCCCTAATACTGCGTCATTATTGGGTTAAATCATTACCTAATTGTTATTTGTATTGCCCATGGCAATAACGTTCTCTTCTTTAGTAATATAACTGTCCATACTTTGTTGAAATTAATGTTTAAGTTTCTGTAAAATCGTTTTTAAAAGTTTTGGCACCTATGGAACGTTCCAGCACAGTTATAAACATTCCCTGTTAATTTTTCGTGGTTTCTTTCAACTCTCACTGCTAGTTTTGTTGCTCCTGTTTTCTTCCTTTGGTCACCCCTGGAAATGTCAGCTCTCGTCACGCCACATCCCCTGAGCCCAGTCGGTCAATCGACTTTGAGACCCACTACCTGCGTAGTGCATCTTTACCTGTGGGTCTTTGCAAAATGTAGAAATAAGTCCTAGAGCACTTCCAGGAGCACACCTAAATGCGCAGTCATTATTCGTACATTTTGTTGAATTTCAATCCATATTTGAAAACTCCCGATTAGAAGTAATTCTAGATTTAGAATCATGGTTAAAGCCATCAACCAGTAAAAATTTCATACGCTAAACTGGGGCAACTTTGGGACACTACATTTTTCAGGTGTTTTAAATCTATTGCAGCTGCTAGTTGCGAAGTATAATATTTTTGTTATGGTCATTCGAAGTGTTCATTTTTGCTTCTTTATACCAGCAATTTTTCGGAACTTTGTTCACAAACATTTATGAAAGGTAACCATTTTTAATTTTGAGGCCATTTTCAAAGTGCTCTGTTATTCTGCAAGCTTTCATATGGAAAAGATAAACTAGAAATGGATGTGAAAAAACAGGTAGTTACAACAAGAAATACATACCTTAACTATTCTTTTAAACAATAGTAAAAAATATAAACAATAATATCTAGAAATTTTAGTAATGTTTTGTAATGTCGAGACTTCTGTGTGGCAACTTTGAGACAGTATCAAATCAATTGAACTGATAGTTTACCGATAACTTATGAAGTTATGACGCATATTATATTTTCTCTAAAAGATGATTCATAATCAAAGAGAAAAGTACAGTTTTCAGTGACAAACAAAGTTAATTGAGGTATGTTATTGCATTGTTCACTTATAACCGTTCCAAATTTTTGATTCGATAAAATTGGAAGATCCGTGACGAAATAAATAGCTCTAAATTTGATTTGAACTGAATAGTTATTATATCTGATAGGTTACTAAGGTTGTGGCATTAGATAGCTAATTTTTCTAACAATTATAGAAAGCAATGAAAAAAATTGTTTACATTTGAAGATACGAAATACGTACATTGTAGATCAAGTTAAATATAGACATCTGAAATATTCATTGATAAATCCTTAATGTGGCACATCATCCAAAAGTCCTCTGAAGTCACCCAAGTTTGTCGAAAGGATAGGTAGAAGAGGGGGTTAACATATTTCTGCCGAAGCCTTTGTAGTTCAGAGACAGAAAGAGACACAATACAAATGTGTGTAATGTGAGACAGAATAAAGTGCTTTTACTCTAATTTTGGTAAAAACCACTTTTCCTGTTGATTTTAACCAGGAAATCTACTTGTCCCAGAGTTTCCTCACTTCATTGGCCAACTTTGGTACATAAACAGAGGAATATTTCTGGGTGAAAAATAGTCTTAATTTGGTTGGTAGTACCATTTTTTGAAAGAGGAAGGGCAGATCTAACCAGATAACTAACTTTATTTCCTTAAATTAGTATTTTTTTTTCTGAATTGTCAAAAAAGTAAAAAAACTCTACCAAAGTAACCCCCGTTTTACGGTAGTATTAAAAATGGGTATACTCTGTACGGAAATAATAGATTAATGAGATTGGATGGTGGGATTTCTGCTTACATCAGATCCAGCATAAATTTTACAAAAATTATTGCTTCTGATAATACTAGGGACAAGCACCCAGAATTTATTTTCCTGGAATTCAAGACACAAAATGAAAAATGTTTTTATTTGTATAATTTATAAACTCCTAAATATTGGTAATATAGATTCATTCCATGCAGCTCTATCCTTGCTGGTACCTGAATATGAGTAAGCACTACTAAAGGAAGATTTGAACGCCAACATGTCAAAAAATCTACTTTCCACCATTAATTTAAAGCAAACCATTGAAGCTTGTGATTTGAATATCCTCCCACAAAATACCACTCACCATGTCACAAGCAATCAGACATTAATTGACATTATTATCACCAATCAAAAAGATAAAATTTTTAACAACGGTTGATATCCGACCAGAGATATCAGGAGACATCATACCTACTTCATACCATCTAGAAACTCCGAGGCACCAGCCAATTTAATTTTAATTGGTCGCTCCAGTGGAAATTTCCCTACAAACCCATTTTTCCACCCTTTCCTGTACCCACCAACTTTTTCCCTCTACAAATTTCAACTTTAAATCATTTCGATATTTTTGGTAAATTATTCATCAATTCTCTTGGTAACTTATTCCAATCCCTGACCCCATTACCCACGAACGAAAATCTTCCCACACACTTGTGCCTGAAATCGAGTGCCATCTCGTGGTCATGGTCATCTTTTCCCTTCCATGCATTACTTTTAATTCTTACATCACTTTCTTTCCACACTTCGTCTCCAATATATCCTTTGTACACTGACATGACTCTCTTCGCCCTCCTCCTGTCTTCAAATGAATCCTATTCCAGTTCTTTTAGCATATCTGTTACTGGTTGTGTTCTCTGGTAATTTTCGAGGACAAATCTATCATCCCTTCTTTGCACCTCCTCCAACTTTGATACCCAAAATATGGATCCCACACTACACCACCATATTCAAACAATGCTCTGACCCGAAGTTTTGCAATCCAATTCCTTTACTTCTCTCGTACATCCCTTCATCACTATCTCCGACAAGTGAAGGATTTTGAAACTTTTTGCTACTACCCGTCCAATGTGTCCTTCCGAGTTGAGCTCTTTTTCAAATTTTATGCCAAGATATTTTCATTTCAAGTCTTCAACAAGCAATATTTTCCTCTCCTTATAATCATAATCAACCTTCAGTTGTTTATCTGTGTATCTAATAAGCTGAATCTTTGTTGCATTTATCTTCATCCTATGTTTACCAACGCAACTAGATATCTTGTCCAGATCACCCTGCTGCTCTTCACAGTCCTCTACTGTTTCGATCCTGTTATATAGTATTATGTCATCTGAAAACAACTTCTGATTGTAAACCGAGAACAATAACATACAGAAATTTTTCTACAAAAATTAATCATGAGGCCTTACTAACGGACTCGATGAACGCTGCTTGGAGAGAAATTTAGCCACAGACTAGCATCAACACAAAAGTTACAAAACTGACCGATATGATTATTGAACTGTATGACACACACGACCCACCTTTGAAAAGGAAAGATAATCGTGCTCCAGTACCACGGCTAACTGAGAACGAAAGACAGCTTATTACCAAAAGAGATGCCATTCAGCGACGATAAAAACTTAACCCTTCAGACGATAACTGCCAACAAAGAAACTACACAACCGTACTATGCAAGGCTTGAGAAACACTTAAGTTCCGTACGCTCACAAGGTTATCAGCGAGAAAACAAGTCCTTCGGCTTTATGGAAGAATCTAAGCACCTTTGCAATTGGTAAAAGAAATTACAGCTCAGGAATTCATATATCATTAGACAAGTTTAAAAACCACTTCTCAAGTCTTGCAGTTGAAACTTACCGCATATTAAAAGAAAAACTTCACCAAAATTCGGTATTATACTGTTGTGTGGTAATGTTTTTATCATATATAACACCACAATGGTTAACTAATGCTATTGCACCCAAAAATTTAGTTTAAAAGGCGTAGATGAAATTGATATTAGAATGTTTAGTAGTGTAACAGATGTAATAACATATTTTTAATTTTTCAGAATTCTCGGGAACATACACAAATGTTTGGAAGATAGCATTAATTAAACCATAACCAAAGACAACCTCTCCTTTCGAATTATCAGATTACCAACCTATAAGTATACTATCAACCATTTCTAAGTCTCTCGAATTCATAGTTCATGACCAAACCAATAAGTACTTAATTTAGCTCTTCAACCTCGACATTTCAGTCTGGATTTCGGAGAAACCACAGTGCGGAGAATGTATCGTAAAGGTAACAGAATGCATCAGATTTTCTATGGAAAGACGAAAAATTACCAATAATTCTCGACTTCAACCAGGGAATTAACACGGTCTATCTGAACATTGTCTTGTCCAAACAGAGAGTGTTAAATTTGCGAGTGGTACTTATTTGAGGAGATACCACTGGAGACGGATCTCGATGGGAGACTTCAAACAGTTGTGTCCCTCAAGGGTCAGTCTTGGAACCACTTCTATTTGCCATGTACATAAATAATGTGGCCAGTGTCTTACGTCACTGTAACGCTGACGACTTGCAACTCTACCTCATTGTGCAACGCCAACCGACATAGTCGCTATAATAAATCAAATAAATGTGAACCTAAAATATCATTCTGATTGGGCAAAGAAGTCTGAATTAAAATATTTCCAATAAGTCCCAGGCTATTGTTATTGCCAATTCAAAACTGATAGGCAACAACTTCATAACAAATCTCGCTAAGATGAAACTTCAGGGAATGGAATTAAATTATAGCTATATGGTAAACCTGTTGGGCAGTCAGTTAAACTGGCCAAAGAACACTGTCTCAGTATGTCACAAAGCCTTTTCATCTCTTCTTGCTCTATATAAATGTCTGAAGATTTTCCCCAACCATTTGAAAAACCACCTGTAACAGGTTCTATTGATCCCCAATCTTTAATTACTGTGACGTTTTTCAACAAATTTAAGTTCAGCACATATAAAATCCAATTCCAACTCCTTATGAACTCATGTCTAAGGTTCATGTGCGACCTGCGACTGTACGACCGTGCCTCTTCTTCATATGAACACAATAATTGCGCGTCTGCAATCGATGATGGTGCCAAGTTCTTTGTCTCCTCCGCCGCCTCATACACCTGAAAACTCCGCTCCAACTTCACATACTTAGGGCATTCCCATAATATTAACATCAGGTCTCTGATCTCAAAAATACTAACCATCTCCTCTCGTAGCTCGGAAACCCTTGCCAATTCCTTCATTTCAGTGACTGGATTGTGGAATGATCTTCCCATGAAAATTACAATTAGCAGAGAAATAGGGCCTTCTGATTACGCTTTGAGAATGTCTCTTCTTTCATATATAACTTATTCTTAGAATTCAATTGTATTAAATTATATTATTTTAACATATTTAATCTGCCTTCATTTAAATCAGTTTGTGCTCTTTTCACACGTTTCTCCAGCCTTCATTAGAGTTTACTTTGTACCGATTTTTCTTGAGACTTCACTAACATTAGTTTATACCACTTACTTTCTTATTTAGCAATTAAACATTAATGTTATTAAAATTTTGATAAGTTTTTATTTATCAAACTAATTTAAACAAGTTGTGAACAAGTATTGTTGGTGTTACTATATGTAAAAAGAAAATTGTGTATTATAAACGGCTGGTAAGATGTAAGAGAGTGCTTGACAGTCTTCCGGTATTAACATCACGACATTTCTTCCTGTCTATGGTTGGAAAGTGTGAAATCGATAAGAGGCACACGTTGTTTGAATTAAGTTTCTTGGAATTTCCGTCTGAATTGCACCTTTATTGAAACCATGAGTGTTAATGAAAGTTTTTGTTGATGCTTTAATGTCAGAAGTTTGGTTCATTGCCGATGACACATTGTTATATCAAAGGGTCAAAACGATAGAAGGCTGTAAACAGCTGCAGGGTGACTCGGACAGAATAGCTTGCTGGATAGGTCAACATGTTAAGAAGATAAACGCAGAATCAGTTTATAAGTTCCATAATTAAAAACTAGACGTTGATTATGATTGTAATGTAGGGAACTAGTTGCTTGTTGAAGACTTGAAATGTAAATATCTCGGCAAAACGTTCGATAATAAACTAAACTGGGCAGGATACATTGGACAGATAGTATGAATGGTTTAAAAATCCTTCACCAATTGGAGAGAGCCATGAGGGAAAAGCGAGGGAACTGGGTTACAAAATTTAGTTGAAGCCATAGCTTGATTATGGTGGTGTAGTAAGGAATCCACATTTTGGGGGTTAAATACGGTAATTGGAGGGGGTGAAAAGAAGTGCAACTAGATTTATCTCTGGAAATTACTTACTGAAAATCACGATCGGTAACTGATATGATAAAATAGCTGCAATGGGATTCACTGGAAGAGAGGAGGAGGGCGAAGAGAGCTGAGAGAGTTTATAAGGCGAAGACTGGTGATGAGACGTGGAAAGATATTAGTGGAAGAATAAAGAGATGTGCACCGAAGGTAAAAGATGACCATGATCACATGCTGGCATAAGATTGTGAGAAAATTTTCTATCATGTGTAATTAATTAGGAAATGGAATAAATTACAAAGGAAATTGAGGAATAATTTACAAAAAAACGCTGAAAGAATTTAAAATTAACATTCGTATAGAGCAAAATTAGGCGGGTGCAGGAAAGGGGGGAAATAGGTGTGTAGGGAAATTGCGGCCGGAGCGGAAATTAAATTGATAACAGGTACTGGTTGTTCGATTCCCGTCTGAAGTGTAGTGACAAGCGGTGTAAATACACTGGGTCGGCTGCTCGCGTGACTGGATGCACATGTGGAAGGTGTCGGAGACCTCCAATACGCTGACGGAGCAGCGAGAGCCAATGACCCGCGTCACGAGAAAACAGCACTCCACACTCACTCAAACACTTACAAGTTCCAGAATATCATCGGTTTTGGAAAAAAAAACCCTTAAATCTGGTCGAAACGATGGGTGGTATTTTTAGAACTTCTAATGTTGAGATTGAGAGTCTCTTGAGATAAAATGTTCCAGGAAAGCGTTTAAAATCCAACTGAAAATTTCGTATGTTTCATAAACAATTAGCTGTTTACCTGCGACATCGTACGCGTGGTTTTAGAATTTTGTTGTTAGAATTGGATAAAATACACATTTATACTATATAATAACTTTGTGATTATAGGAGATGGACTATCACCCCTTTTGTTCAATCTTGTTCTGGACAAAGTAATCAAAGCCCGGGAGAAAGAAGTAAAAGGAAACATTGACAGGCTACTCAGAAATAAACTTCACTTGCGGTGTTTGGCCTTTGCAAATGATCTAGCAATTCTCTCCTACAACAGGCATGAGGCAGTTTACGGCCTTGAAAAACTGCATGAAATTTCAAATAAGTGTGGTCGCCAAATCTCATTTGTTAAAAACTCACTTTATGGAAGGATCTTCACGGTACCAAGATGGACAACCCTTAAAAAGGCAATTGTCAATATCACTCACGTAAGTAAATTCAGATATCTAGAAGAAATTATTCAATCTGCAGGACTAAATCGTGAAGAAAACAAGGAGAGAATAATTAAATTACAAAAAGCCTACAGAATCACCTGGAACAGATACAACAAAAAGTCAATATCCCGAAATGCCTAGTTAAAACACTATAACAGTGTAATCAACCCAGAGGCATTATACGCATCGGAAAATTTGATTTTAGGGGTCAGATCGTTGATTAAGGATATTGACGACCAAGAAAGAGAATTTTTAAGGAAAATCTTTGGCCCAGTTTGTACCACAGGAATTTGGATGAAAAAGAAATCATACGAACTCATCATTCGGGAAAAAATTCAGACACATTAAGGAAAAGACGAATTAAATTCTGCGACCATATTATCAGTTTAAGTAACAACAGACTAACCAATAGAATTATAAGATTTGCCATTTCAATGAAAATCAAAAACAACTGGCTAATTGAAATCGAAAAGGATCTCCAGGAAATTGGAATAGCAGACGATATCATATAGGACAGACGCCGATTTAGTAGCATGGCCAATAACCACCAATTTGCCAACAGCCAGTATATTAGAAGAAGGAAAATTTGGATGGAAGAACGTAGGAAAGAGTACAGTGAAAAGATGAAGAGATTTTGAGAACAGAGGAGAAGTTCACTCGCGCTCCTGTGTTGGGCACAACGATGGAAGAAGAAGAATTTGTATCTGTACGTGAAATTGACAGAGAGAGAAACAAAACCTGAGCGACAGATATTAAATTAAAGAGACTTCACCCGCTATTGTCTGTCACCGTTTGGTTGGTTTTCAAAATTTCGTCACAAAACTTAACTTTCATCAAGATCGGTTTAGCCGCTCAGTCAAGAAAACGTAATACTCAGAGAAACAGAGCTACTTTCGCATTTATAACACTAGTGTAGATTTTGGGAAGAACATTAATAGCAGTTTAAGATCGTTCGCTGGTAATACAGTGATCTATATGAAGGTAAGTAATCCTGCCGATTGCTTACAATGAATTGCTAAAAGCATTTGGCAATCTGCAAAACTAACAAATATAATCCATTTGTTCGGGAGTACAAAGTAAAAAAATTCAGTTATTGACATGGTTGATTCCCTGAAATATCTGAGCTTAATAGTACAAAGCGACATGAAATGGCACCTGCACCTAATGTCGTATGTAGAGTTAATTCTAGGCTGGGACTCATAGGTCGAAAAAACCAGTGAAGAGCCGCTCGATTCGTGACTGCTAGCCGCAGTTCTTACGAAATCATCACAGAATTGATACACATATTGCATTGGGTAATGTATTGCAAATTGGCGACTTGGGTTTCTTTTGGATTTTTTCGAGAACATGCAAACGATATCTTTCCTTTACGAGTGCGATTAATTACTTCGCCCACCAATCTACTTGAATCGCAATGATGGGTGCCGTACTGATAGTTATATAAATGTTTCCTTCCCTCGTGCTATTCGGGATTGGAATGCACACAGTTAGTTTTGGTGCAAAGCAGTATCCGTCACCCACAGTATAAATGTAGTTGTTGAATGAAGCTATATGCCAAAAAGAGTCGGCTTACTAGATACACAGACATTAAAATTAAGGCATTGTGCGATTATAAGTTGTAGGCGGAATTACTGGTTGAGAAACTTGAATAGCCCAACATATTAGATAGTAAACTTTTTGTTTTATTTTATTTTTTGATAGCTTTTTTACCCCTCGTCGCTGTCGAGGTCATTAAAGGCGGTAAAGGACTGGGGACAAGGAACTGGAAGGAATTCGGCCATTGCATTTTGATGGAACCATCCCGACAGTCGCCTGGAGTGATTTGGGAAAATCATGGAAAATCCAAATCTGGGTGGTCAGACGGGGATTCGAATTCACGTCCTCCTGAATGCGAGATAATAAATTTAAATGTTTGGGACACAATGGGCAAGAGGCAAGAAGATGTTACGAAGTCCCGCATTTATTGGAGCGGATGATGAGAGTTGTACTGGGGAAGTGAATTTTTGTCAAATCGTAGTTTGATTTTGGTGGAATGGTGTGAGACCCAAATTTTGAATATCAAATACTGAAGCTGGTTGGGATGCGAAGGAGGGCAGATAGATTTCTTTCCGGAAATTACCGTAAACACGGACGGTACCTGATTTGATAAAGGAGTTGGGTTGTGAATCACCGGTGAGGAATTAAGGCAGTTCTGCAGGTGTGCAAGGCGTGTATTGGAAATGAGTTCTTCATATTACCGAGCGTGGTGGTGTAACGGATAGCATTCTGGCCCCGAATTCGGGAGGACGGCGGTTCGAATCCCCGTCCGGGCATCCAGATTTGGGTTTTCCATGGTTTCCCAAATCACTCCAGGCAAATGCCGGGATGCTTCCTTGAAAAGGCCATGGCCGAATTCCTTCCCATTCCTTGCCCCCACCCTTTCCCGTCTCTAAAGACCTCGCTGTTGAGAGACATAAAGCAGATAAAAAAAAAGAGTTCTTCATGGTTACTGGGAGAAGAACCAGGCGAAGTTCAGGACGAAAAAATTTGCGATCACGGTACCAGCTCAAGAGCTCTCAGAATATTATACTCGTAATATTATTTTTTAATGTTTGTTGTACCATTTGAAGCACATTGTGACGACATTGGTTATTTCATTGCCACTAAATGTAATGGTACATGTTAATTCTGCCGATGCACTTATACCAGAGATGAAAAAAATATTTCCCATTAAAATGAGACTGAAAATGTACCTGTTATTATAAACAAAAAATAAAAAGGCTGTTCAGCCAATAGGTTGGTCTATTGATTGTCAAGATATTAGTGGTATACATATCTGTAGAAGACTTGCGGACATTTGTGTAAAATTCGTTTGTCAACAACAACAAAATATTACACGATGTTGATGAACGAGTTGGTACCACAGAACTGACAGTGGTACCAACTTTATTCTTAGTTTCTTTCATTAGCCATCGTCATTTGATCAACATTGCAAAATACAGCCAACTTTTTACATTTCACGACTCTGTGGATAATAGTAACTGACATTTTTAATTTAGTTAGTTATGGAATACATGTAACACAATACACATAATGACCAAAGATTGTGCTGATCTAATTGCATTGCGGCAGATCCTTAAATTTAGGGAGATAACCAGGACTTCACAATGTCTGCTTGCTCCCACTATCAACCACATTCTCAAACAAGAGAAGTTAGCAGATATAGCTGATATAGAGGAACCATTTTTCACACTTAAATACGTCAACATTGCTCAATACTTTTGTGCTTGCAATTAAAATCTTCTTTGTATCGTCTCATATAATACAGGTGGTCTTATAATTTGAACTTAGCTCCCAATAAAACAAACAAATGATAATGTTGGTAGCCCTGCGAGATGCTTGAAACCAGAGACTAACCTTCTCAGTCATTCAAGAGCCAGAATGCAGAATTATTTGTTTTACAGCAAGTTAAAAGTGAGCCCAACAGTGGAACACTGGTTTACTATTAAACTGTAACAACAGAAAGCATGTAACCGTCAGAGAGGCTTAAAATCAAGGAATAGCCGGGAAATGATTTAGACATAAATGTGTATCCATCAAACATGAAAGGTGTCCAGAATGAACCGCATTCACGATGTTAGAAAACATACACAGTGAAAGTATTTTTCCATCCATACGGTTGGTAATAGAATAATGGTGTTAGGGTGCCTAAATGCATGGAGAGTACAATGAAAAAAAAAGGGCGCAAAAAAAAAATCATGAATAATAAATAAGTGTTTGTCATTCATACGTTATGATTGTCATTTGATATAGTTATGGATCTTAATTTTTACTTGTGATTTGATAGACTTTGAATTATGTGCTGTGTTTTAATGGGACTAAGGTTCTAATTCCGCTCTTGCTCTAACATTGCCCCTTTTCGAGTAGTTTGCCTTTCAACTTGACTCCAGTCTGGGTTCTCATATTAAGTCTACGACGCTTCTTTGTAGTTACAGCCAACGGTGTTGGAAATCGGTGCACGTTTCATCCCTAGCGGCAGATACGCAAAGGAATCCAAATACTGCACTGCTACAAGAATGTAATGAGTGATTTATGAGCGGCAACAATTCGTTTCAGACCCCGTTTCTGCCGTTATGTTCGGATCGTGCTGCCTGGTGAGCGAACGATTAACGCTGTGGCCTTCTATTCCGAAGTACATGGGTTCGAACTCTGGTCGGGCCATCTAGATTTCGACTTTTCCGCTCTCACAAAATCATTCCAGGCGAATGCCGAGATAGTTTCTTCGGAAGCCGTGGCCGAATTCCTTACCATTCCTTGTCCCCATTCCTTTCCATACTATCGCAACTTCAGCGTGTTGTAAAACTAATTTTTTTTAAATCTCTCTTCTGTTTCTTAGCATCAGTTACGCAAAAGGTACTGGACACTTCAGGAGCCTTAATACCACAACATGTTACGTTTCGTCGACATAACTTGCTAATAAACTTGTAATATTCTGCACCAAATGGATCAGTCACATTCAAATATGAAACAATAATTAAAAATAACATAACCTCACACTGCCTCTCAAGATACTTCAAAGGTTGCTATAGCAATGCCGAAAAGAATCATCAACTCAGCATCATCCGTTTCCACAGTGGTGTTAATGGCCTGCAAATTCCTTCGCTTCGATCACACAAGGCACTAAGAAGCAGCCGGTTGTTCTGCCTAGTGACAGGTCCATTCACGGTACAGCCCTATTTTTCACTCTGCGTATCTTCTGGTATTCTTATCTATAACATTTATATTAGCCCGCATACCTTCTTCTTCCGCTTCCTTGACTACGTTCATCAATAGTAGAATCACTTTTTTCTTTTTTGGGAGGGGAAGGGGGGATATGCTCTTCTCAGATGATTCCAGAAAGTTTCTTTTTTTTTCCTTCAGGCTTTACGCCTCGTCACATCTCCAATGCGTCTGTTTTTCGTTCACCTTAAGATCCGAATTTCTTCTCTTGTAAGATGTAACTGCCCACACTCCTACAATATGTCATATGCAGGACTGAAATGTGTTTCTCTAAGATTCACCCTGAATGTTTACAGCAAGATAGCTCTTACCTCTCACACTAACCTCTACCAAACGAATCACCTAACGTATCAGTTTTAGTATATACTGTTGACAGAGGAAACTGAGTTCTTTGTATTTGTCTGTTACCTGTCATGTGTCTCTACATTGTTTGGAAATCATAATATTCCAGCGGTGAAGAAAGTTTAGTTTCATAAGCTGGAATGGGTTGAAAAAATGACTGAAAAAATGCAATCCTTTATTCGATTGTCCTACTACTGAAGTAATGTATTATTTCCATTTCATATTATCCTGAATAGGAGTGCCAGTAGCCACCACCTCAACTTTCAAAACTGTTTTAAACGTTTTGGTAATCGACGTTATTTTCCACTTATTCATTTCTGATTCCATATTTAATTCACAGCATTCTCTTCTAATTATTGTTATTCTTCAAAAAAATTATCCTTTTTATCGCAGTTCATAATCCTCTTATAATCATTTAAAAACAACGTTCTTTACACTATTCATTCCATTTTAATGTTACTAGATATTTATGTATCAATTAAATCACACTGAAAACATGAACGCATGAAAATCAGTCACCCTGTTAAACATCTCGATTATGTGAAACGATTCTTGAGAGAGTATTTGTTGTTTGGCATACTTAAGAGTAATTTCATCTCCCACGGCTAAGTGGCAGCTGATCCGTCGGACTGATAAAGATAATTTTCCTGTCTTTCTACATTGTCGGGAGGTTATATACGATTAATATGAAAGAACTACAGTGATCAGTTAAAACATTATGACCATCTGTTTATTAGTGTGTTGCTCTATCTTTGGAACGCAATACTGCAACGATTCAGCGTGGCATGGATTCGAAAAGTTTTTGTTAGCTTTCTGGAATCGTCTGGCACCAGATGTCTACGCACAGGTAACACAATTCCCATAAATTACTGGCCTGTGGTTTGTGGGCGCGGCGCCTGCGAACGAGCATCTCGGAAACGGCGAGGCTGGTCGGCTGTTCGCGTACTACTGTAGTGAGCATCTACACAGATTGGTTCGAGGAAGGTGAAACCACGACTGGGCGACAAGGTGGTGGACGTCCACGCCTCATCACTGAACGAGGAGGTCGGAGGCTTGCCCTCTCTGTAAAGCAGGATAGGGGGGGGGGGGGGAGTGATCTGTGGCAGATCTGACAGCAGAGTACAATGCTGGTGCAGGCACAAGTGTTTAGGAGCACACTCTGTTTTCTGATCTGCACACAAATCATCGCCTATCCCGCTTTACAGAGCGGGCAAGGCTCCAACCTTCACGTTCTGTGATGAGGCGTGGACGTCCACCACCTTGTCTCCTAGTCGAGATTTCACCGATGCTCACTACAGTATCACGAGAACAGCAGACCATCTTCGCCGTTCCCGAGGTGCTGGTTTCCAGGTGTCGCGCCCACAATACACTGGCCCTTAATTTAAGGAAATTGCGTCACCTTTGGGTAGAAATCTGGTGCCAGACAACTACGGAAACCTTACAAGAACTTTTCGAATCGATGTCACACCGAATCGCTGCTGTATTATGCCCCAAAGATGAACTAACTAATAAGCAGGTGGTCATAATGTTTTAGCTGATCAGTGTACTTTAGTAGATGATAGATTTCAATAAATGTACATCACTTGTTGGGTTATGCAGTGAGTGAAATGATAATAATAATAATAATAACTCGTGTGTATAGCGTTTCCGTTTCTTCGTTTGCCCACAGAGTAGTCCAGATACACAGTAGCGAGAATGATGGCTTTCGCCTTGACCGCAGCAGGAATGCTACTGCGTCCTTTTACGAGCGACTCGGAATTATCTCGTTTCGTCCTGGTCGCACGGTTGTAAAGTCCTTAAATGGACGCCACGAGTCCTTCCTCGACGTGCGCACAGCTGAGTCCGTCTAATTGGCAGCGCTTCCTGTGTCTCCAAGGACAAAGCAAACTGCAAATGTGGAGTAGTTGTCACGCTGAAACTATTGACACCTCATACAGAGCCTCATACTGAAAGCAATGACACACACTTTTCTTTTTCCACATCGAAAGCTGTCATTATAATAAATCTGAGAGCATAAGTCTACAGATAGAACCCTGTGGTAATTTAGTCTTCGTTGCCAATTGATGAAGTAAAAAGACAACGTTTTGTGGATGTTCTCTGTCGTATTCATCAGGCATCTGCTGTTCGAGAAATCCAGGACAATACTGTCGAATCGTTGTCGTTTTATGACACCATCCGGCTGTACGCAACATTGCATTGATACTCTGAGAAAATCTGTGTTCAGATTTGGGTTTTCCGTGATTTCCCAAAAACCAAGGACAACCCAAATCTGGATGGCCGCACGGGGATGCGAAGCGGCGTCCTCACAAATACAAAACCAGAGCGTTATAGCTCACCCACAGCTCTCGGTACTTTAAAAACATGGAAGGACAAAGCAAGGGTTAGTGTTTTTGAAGCTAATTACTACAACTTTTTTTTGTTAAGGTATTAATTGTGTTTTTGATGCCATTATTTTAGTGAAATTTGTTGTTTTGCAGTGTCAGTATCTGTCATTTAAGCGCTTATCTATATAAGTATAGCATCCAAAAATATGCACAACAGTGTGAATCATTTCATCAATGTGACACCTCACCATGTTTGCAGATTATAATCCTGCCTCCGGCTATTGCCCATGTGAGATATGGCGTTGACGAAATGATTCTCACTGATGAACCAGTAATTTCATCCTGTGGCTTGATCAAACCTGTGAATACTCTTGTTCTTTATACTGCGGTTCTTTGTGAGTGCGGAAGCTGTTGTATGTAACTCCGTAAATAGGTCGAACCCAGTCCTTATACGAGTACAACACACGGCGACCTTCCACGCGTCAAGAATTACAATAGAATCGCACTCCATGCGAACAAAGAGTGAGCCGTACTAGGAGTCGTACTCCATTTTAGAGACAACCAGTTTGCCGTCGGCTCATCAGATAGGTCCGTATGATCATTGGATATGCCTTGCGTTTTAACTACCATTTTTTTCATAAATTAAACAAAAACTCCAGTTCTGGTCATGTCGGGTGTTGAGAAACCATCAACATTAATTTACTTCGTAACTTTTGCTTGTAATTGTTTCTTTTTTTATATCGTTTTCCGAGCTGATGACTCGTCGACGTCATCTACCAAGGTTTGAGTCGTTATTATGATAACTAGCGTTTTATGTGACCAATAAGTTTGAGTGTATCGAAACTGCTACTCGAGGCGTTCGGTAAATTTAATTTAAGATTTTGCGTGGTTTGGACAATCATCTGGTATTATGATATACAATTAGTGTAAATCTGTACTGTCTCACATATGCTTCACATGCTCAAATTCTTTTTTTTTTTTTTTTTTTTTTTTTTTGAGACAGAACAATTTCAACATATTAAAAATTAAATTACGCCAAAGCAATTGACTTTTTTGTATTTATTGGTCTCCCGTACGCGTTTCACTTCTTTTGCAGAAGCATCTTCAGCGGGTTTTTTCTGTTAATTTTTCTGTTAATTACATACAAAAGTTTTAAGCAGCTTATGTTGTGTTTGGTACAGTGGAATGAATTATTATCTAACTTATAATCTACTTACATTTTGTGTTCTATTGGAACTAAAAGAAATGCAATAGACCACAAAATGTAAGTAGATTATAAGTTAGATAACAATTCATTCCACTGTACCAAACACAACATAACCTGCTTACAACTTTTGTACGTAATTAACAGAAAAAAACCCGCTGAAGATGCTTCTGCAAAAGAAGTGAAACGCGTATGGGAGATCAATAAATACTAAAAAGTCAATTGCTTTGGCGTAATTTATTTATTAATACTATCAGCAATTGAGAAAATGATCCACAACATCCAGATAATTTCAACGTAGTTTAGAATCGATTATTCACTTTAAATGCTTTGAAGCATATAACAATATCTCTTTTAAATTCTTTTAGTGCACCTTCCCTTCTCACTAATCATTATTAAAATCTTTCATCGTATGAGGTAAATTTATGTCTCCTTTCCATTTTTTTATTTGTGTAATAGTAACCATTTCTGTACATTAAAGAGACGGCGCAAGACAGCGAATAACCAGCCAGATGTTGTGAGGGAGGTGGGAGGGGAGATGTGGTTGGTCCCTGTCATTCAGGAGGAAGCTTCTTCAAATCCCCATTCGGCTGTCAAGATTTCGGTTTTCATGGTATGCACTTGGCTCAATGTATCAGTATCGTCCAGAGAAAACTTAGCTATGATGGCGTGCCACTGTACTGGAGATGGCTAACATTGTGTTGCCATCTGGAAATATCTTCTCAATGGGCTGTGTTGGGCCCATATTGCATCGATGCCCAGGCAGACCAAAGCGATAAATCGCCACTATCAACATTTCAAATAATAACTAACTTCCTATCGAATGTCACTAAAGTGTTTAGCCTTAGTACAAATACCATCTTAATGCGGTTACATGTTCCTGGTAATCTGACAACTAAGAAGGCAGAGAAAGTATTATACACGCCTCCATACAGCAAAAACTGTATACCTACACTAATAAGGGACCGTGCACAAACTACGTGGCTCGGTCCAGGGGGGGGGGGGTTGGCTGAAATGCTACGCTGGGCTACGTGGGGGGAGCGGGGGGTTCCGAGCCAGGCCACGTAACTTTCTTTTCATAACATTTTTCACAGTTAAAATGAGGAACAGAACTCACAACAGCATGTGAATATTTATTTCCCTCAGTTAATTATCTCCGTATGCAATTTACAATAGTCTGACAAGAGAAAACAGTACAAAATGTCTTCTGGAATCAAAAGGGAAAAATGCTACGTGCTACGTGGGAGGAGGGGGGGTGTAGAGGCAAAAGCCACGTAGGGCTACGTGGGGGGGAAGAGGGGGTTCACAGGAGGCCAAAATGGAGCTACGTGGTTTGTGCACGCTCCCTATTATAAATGCGAAATAAGTCTGTGTGTCTGTGTGTCTGTCTGGTTTTACGTTTTCACGACTAATCAGCTAAACTGTTCTTAATGAAAATTGACAAGAAAATACTTTGTATCATTAGAAAGGACATGGCATACTTATATTGGTATAAATAACATATTTTATATTGAAATTTTAAAAAGGTGACAGACAGACGTATAGGGGGTTAAGTCTCCGTAAAGTTATCTCTGTCACTAAGGCTTTGTTTCTCTCGCACTCAGTATTTGGGACACGTTTGACGTAACTTATAGCTTTACATTACTGATTCTAGTAATAACGAAGCCGTTGGTAACAACAAGTCCAACAATATTTTAATTATTTTATAATTTCTTATTACAATTTTTATTCTTAGCAGAAGTGACGTGCCATAAACAATATGCCACGTGAAAATATTCAATGAGCAAATAGCGCTTTATCAGTAACCCACAAATTTAACTTAGAATTGACGCAAAAACTGATCCACCTGATGAAAGAGGAGGGACTGTGTATCACAGAACATCCACACTGCACCATATTGCGCAACTTTGTCTCAGCTCTCCAATTCACACAAACGTTCTGCAATTTCTGTCTCCAAAATGTTCCATACTCCCTATTTACACAGTTTAACGTGTGGATACAATCGCTAGGTTTTGTCTCGTAGTGTGGATTAGACTACAGCACGGTCCTCCTTTTCCCCTCCTCCCGTAACTTCTAGCAGCCTATGTTGATGGCATCTCTCTGTTCATCGATATCACTGTCTTGAGTTGCAGTTTCTGAAACATAAGCAAATCTATGAGCATCAGTTTGGTTTCACTAATATATAAATGCATAATCATTTAATGAAAATTAACAGCTATTTTCAAGCAAAAAAGATAATATTTAGAAACTACATCTGCAAAAAATAAAAGAGAAAAGAATAATTTAAGCTGTGCAGTTAAGATACCAGTGATGGGCAGTTTAAAATACTTCCACACAGAACAACGAAAAGTACGATTTACGCCTTTGGAAATGGGTCGAAATTTTCACGATATTATGTTTTAATTTTTCGATATGGCTGAGGCTTTTTTTATTTTATTTTGTTGAAAACTGAAGACAGGTCGCTTCCAGGATGCTTGCTACTTGATCCAGTCGAATTTGCCTCGTTGTCTCATTAATGGCCACCAACAGCTTTAATTCTTCGGGTGAAAACTGCGTGGAGGATACATGAGCTGAATTGCCACCTCTATGTTTAGCCAGTAAGCAGCCCGCTGTCGTTGACCCGGTGAGTCCAGACGCCGTCAATGGTCGTCGTTAGCTGACGACAGCTAACGAGAAACTGATGACCGGCCTTGACAGACTACTGGCCCCCGCGACGGAGTTCCCAACTTTCGGTTTTCAAACAACTCGCTTATTTGGGTACTAGCGCCGCGCTTATTAAGTCAGCAAGTGGTAACGTTGTTCAACCTGCGAAAGTAAATATGTCTCTCCGTCTATTTGTTACGTTTACACGACTAAACGGCTAAATCGATCTTTGTAAAATTTGACAAGAAAATACGATGCATTGTTAAGAAGGACATAGAATACTGTTTCTCCAAAAATAAAATATTCTGTCACGAAATTTTGATAAAATAACTGAACGGTGACAGACGGATAGCGTGGATAGGTCACTCAGACTTTTTTTTGTCTATAATCTGTTCATATCTACATCTACATCCATACTCTGCAAGTCACAAACATTGTGGGTGGCAGAGGGTGCTAAGCACCAATACTAAACCCACGCATTCCAATCCCGAATAGCGCGAGGAAAGAAGGAATACATAAAAGCATCCGTACGGCATCTTATTTCTCTAATGTTATCCCTCTGGTCATTACGACCTAAATAGGTTGGCGGAAGAAGTATTTCATTGCACTCGAAATTTAAATTTTTTCTCATATTCTCTAATAAATTCGAACGCAAGCTACGTCGTCTATCTTCCAAACTATCCCAGCCCAATCTATGTATCAATTCTGTGACGCTTTGATAAGGGCCGTAGCAACCAGTCACGAATCGAGCGGCTCTCCTCTGCACCCTCTCCACTGAGTCAATCAGAACCTTGCGATACGGATCCCAAACTCCACAACAGTAATCCAGATGCGGACGCACTAGTGTTCTATACGCTATCTCCTTTGTATGAGTTTTACAATTCCTCAAAATACGACCTATGAATCGCAATTTAGAATTCGCCTTGCCTACGACGGAAGCTATGTGCATGTGTCATTTCATGTTGCTTTGTACTATCACCCCCAAATAATTAAGGTATATTTCATATATAGACACAATTTATTATATAGATTTTGATTTCATCCAATTTTAGCAATAAATTCTAAGTTCATGCGTGCGAAGACTCGTGTTACAGCTACGTAATTCTATTTTAATGGGAACGGAGCATATCCACCGGTGGTCACTTACATGCTCACCTAATTTCTCACTTCACAAATTTTTAATTCACATTCTTTCAGACTTTTACCATGGGAGCATTTCGTTGTTTTTAATGAATTAAATTCCTTCTTTGTGTACGGATAGAAACGTAATATTTAAAAGATAGTTTTCAAATTAGAAACGAGTAGCAAATATTCCCAAAAATCAGAGTAAATGGATTTGGATACAGGTTGCGGAAGCGAAACGGGACTATCAAAACGGAATGATCCAAGTGGGTGAGTGGTAAGGCTCTGGCCCCGCATTCTAGAGGACGCGTGTTTGTATCACCATCCGGCCAGTTCGCTCATCTGATCATAATAGTTGATTCATCCCCTAGGAAATCTGATGAGTTATATCACATTCTGAGAAAATTTTCGAAGTGAAAACTTCTTTACGCGTGTTAGATGATGTTTGGACGGGGGAAAAATCTATGAGATCGCGACTTCCAGTCACCGACATGCTGCGTATATGACATGAGAGTTGGACGCGTTTTGGATGGCTAAAATCATATGAGTTTGCGTTACCAACATGCTAATGTTAACACTGTATCTGTAGCTACAAGTATGACGTATTGCGCGTATGATATTAATAGTTTTCAGTTTTCATTTATATCTTCAGTCCCCAATAACAGCCAACTATTTTATTTTTTTTTTTTTTTTTTTTTGCACGATCAGAAAATCAGAATGAAATTTTATGTACACATTATCAGAATGAATAACATTATACTGATTAAGAGAATTCTCGACTTAGCCATCTCAATGAAAGTGAAGAACAATTGGCTGCTTGAAATCGAAAGGGATCTCCAGAAATTTGAATCATAGGTCTTATCGTACAGGACAAATACAGATTCAGAACTCTGGCCAACAAATCGCATTTAGAGGAAGGAACACCTGGACGGAGTAATGTAAGAAGGACCTCAGTGAAGGGATGAAGTATTTAGGAGAAAACACATTATAAAACATTCGCTTTCAACATAATCGTCGCTACCTGGACTGGAGGACACTGCGAGATATTAAATTCTTTATCGAACCAGCTCTTACCTCCCGTTCGAGAGAACGTGGGTTTGATACATGATCTAACAACAAGATTGCGGTTTTCTGAGTTTTTCATAAATCACTCTAGAAATCGTTTCTTAAAGACGCTACGGTCGAATTGGAGCTTAGAGGATGAGCAGTTAATGTTCAAACTTTCCATTCGGAAAACGTGGGTTCAATAAAAGACCTGACCACCACGATTTCTGTTATGTGTGATTGCCCAAAATCTACATATATATCGACATATATACTCTGCAACTCACAAAATTGTGGGTGGCAGAGGATGCACCAAAACTAATCTCTTTGCTTTGCATTCCGATCCCGAATGGTACGAGGGAGTAAATAATTCATATAAGCATCAAGTTTGCACCTTATTTCTCTAATCTTATCTTTCCTGTCATTGCGACTCAAATAGGTTGGTGGACGAACTATTTCACAATGTTCAGACGAAACATGCGTCGTCTATCTTCACTCTATGGACGGTTTCTTCAAGAGGCCATGGCCGAATTGGGTTGTTTTTCTTGATCCTAATCCTCTACCAGATCTAATAACCTCGATGTAGACTGACTGAAAGTCCTAAAGACTTAACAAATATAAGTTCCTTATAATATCTTGTAATTTTTTATTTTTTTTTATTATTTTTTTTATTTTTTAAATCAGAAAAGAATAAATTCAAAGGAGAGCCCGAAAATTTTTCAGACCATCAGACAACCTTTTTTGGGAATCCAATTGGCGAGTACTGTCTTTGATAGTTATCATTAACGCATATAACTCTGTTTTTGTTGTTTTTCGGCTTGGTTTCCTCTAGAAACTATTCGAATGCTCATTCTTTATTCTGAACCAGGGCCGTATTTAGGACCTGTAAGCCCCTAGGCTATACCTGTGGGATGCGGGCCCTTTAGAGTCTGTGGGCCCTTAGGCCATAACAGCGGTGCGGGCCCATATATATATGTAACTGTAACAAGCAATATCAATTACTTTTTATTAAATCTATAAACCTTTTTAATGCATATTAGATAATTTATTGATAGTAAAAATGTACGAGGAAAACTTATTGAAGAATCGTATATTCCGTATCGCACGTTCAATATTTCTATTAATGATCGATAGATAAGTTGCTTCTTATTGTAGTTGTGTTGTTGGAATCAAACACCCACACCAAAATTCCGCGGGATTACAACCTAAAAAGTTTTAATAACAATATGAAAGATTAGGCCTACTTATTAAGATCATCGAAATATGCAATAGAAAAAGATTAAAAGCACTATATTGATTATTCACACACGCAATTATAAACGAATGTAATTTCTTATTAGTAGTTCCAAACAAAACATTAAAACTTGGATAATCCACCGCTACTCGCTATTTATATTGTATCTTATGTAATCTTCTTGACATAAAGGCTAATGAATTTTAGTTCGTACTACAGGTGTTGACTTCAATCTACATTCATACGCCCTGACCACACTATACTGGAACCTTACGGTACAAGAGTTATAAATTCCTCATCGTTGAGTCGCAAAATTGTTAGTTTTGGGTATAAGTGCACTGAAATGTTATTTTACAATACATCCGTACTTCAAAGGATTGAACTGCGCATGTGCGAACATTATTTTCGGTGTTATTGGCTCGGGTGCCTTGGTAGCTAATTACGGGTTGACAATTAGCGTAGTTGTGTGTGTTATCTAATAGTGAAATGCATGAGAAGCATTTCCGTCCGTCACACCCAGAGAATGACTAAATCGTATTGAAGAAGCTTCCGCGTTCAAAGTCCGAGCATACTCGGGCGACATTCCGCGCACATGCAGTGATGTGTTACTGACTCGGCAGGAATGGTGCGTTTGCACTTTCAGCCACGTCTGAAATGATGACCGTCGCGGAGTTCGATGACTTCGTATCCTTGAAAATGCCGAACACAACCGACGGCGGAACACAGGGTACATCAAACGCCATTGCACCACGAATTTAAAGCGCGGAAAGTTTTTACTATAAAATTACCATATTACAGCCTAGGAAGGAGAGATTTTATTAAAGAAGTAGACGTAGAAAATTGAACGAAATATCAAATGTAGTCACTTATCTATTTATTTATTTTTAATTTTTATTTTTTGCTAATGACTTCACGCTTTGTCGACGTCAGGGTCATTAAAGGCGAGGAACGACCGGGAACAAGGAACGGGAAGGAATTCGCTCTTCGCCTTTTGGAAAAACCACTCCGGCATTCGCTTATCTGGATGGCCTGACGAAGATTCGAACCGGTGTCCTTCCGAGTGCGAAGCCAGAGTGTTACTGCTCACCCACCACGCTTGGTGTAGTTACTTTAACGAATATGTTTCAATAAATTTTCCTGGTGTTAAAAATAATTTAGTGTTTAGAGTAATTTTTATGAAAACCAATTTGTAACCCTACAATTAGCAAATAATAGCGAACAAGATGGCACGCGAGAAAAACGAAATTGATGCTGTCAGTATGAGTCGAAGCTGGAACCTTATAAGACAACAATACAACACAACATGAAGCTATTCAGCTATACTAATTTAAAGGCTTTATACTGAAACAAAATGAACAATTATCAATTTACAAATTTAAGTTTCGACTTCTCATAAATGCATGGCATAAGTGCGAGATACCAGAGACGTAATACTAACTACGATACCGATTATTCAAGAAATCAGTGGCGCAAAAACTTTTTTCTGTCTACGGAGTTTCCTCATCACAGCGCTCACTGCTATACAAACAAGAAATGTGGACCAACTACAAATTTGCACGTAACAATTCTCTTCTTGTTCAATACTGTAGATGACTTGGTAACAGTATGTCTATCTAATTAAAGTTACATAAAACTAAGTTAAAGTTAGACAAATCAGTGATAAGTATCAACAATACCAACAGAATCCTATTTCGATAGCACTCCATAGAGAAAAATATAGGATCTGTTGCTATGAAAATCCAATGTTAAATTTAGTAGGTAAAAAATTGTAATGCTGCAAACAGCATTTCTTGAGCCTTAGCATGGGAACTGTGCGCCTTAGTGCTTGCAACTGTTTAGCAGTCATCGGTTAAAGGGTTTCATTGCTTGTATACACTGACAAGGGGAGGCCATCAATTGTAAAATTCAGATTCAATAAAAGCTCATGACCAGAGGTGTAATGTGGCAAAGCAGTAACATGTGCTTCTTCGCCGTTGTCGAGGAAATTGTCATTGAAATATTCCATTGGTTTAAATACTTTCTACCTAAGATAGATTTTTCTTTTTTACGTATGGCTTTACGCCTCGTCGACGTCGAGGTCATTAGAGGCAGGATGGGAATGGAGACAAGGAACGGGAAGAAATTCGGTCATCGCCGTTTGAAGGAAACATCCCGGCATGCACCTGGAGTGATGTGGGGAAACCATGGAAAACCCGGAAAACCCAAACTGGATGCCCGGACGGGGATTCGAACCGGCGTTCTCCCGAATGCGATGCCAGAGCGGTAACCACTCACTCACCACCACGCTCGGTTCCAAGTTTGTGTGTGTGTGTGTGTGTGTGTGTGTGCGCGCGCGCGCGCGCGCGTGTGTTCAAATGGGTATACAGATGATTCCCGGCAATCAGTTTCAACAATTACTCATAAGTTTTTTAGATGCCGTTTGTTGTGAAAATAAATAACGCTTTCGAACTTCAATATGTTTTTCGCAAACAAAGTTACATTTCAAAAATAGAAATATTTGCTGCGGCGTGTATGAAGTACAAATACCGTTACTCGACCATTACACTTGAAACACAGATGTCCATTCCCGAGGGTTTAAACGAGACGCCATCATTTTTTTTTTCATTTTTTTTACACGAAAAGACATTTTCAAAATCTCATTATATGCATAGTTGTTGAAACTGATTGCCAGGAATTAAATGTATACATATTTGAAAATGTAAATAAATAATAAAAAGCCGTCCCCAGCTAGATTTGATACGGTGACGATGTGTCTATGAAGCAGAGAGCTTAGTCGCTGTACCAGGCACCCGTTGAACCCTATCTAACATGGAAATCATTTGAACGGAACGGAATATTTCAATGCCGGTTTGCGCGACAACGGCACAGATGCACATGTTACTGCTTTGCACATTATACCCGTGGCGTTAGGCTTTTATAACACACAGCATGAATTGAATCTGAATTTTACAATTGGCGACCTCCCCTTGTGATCATATCACAGATGTTCTAACCATCGATTTCTCATAAAAGTTGATCCACCGTGACGAACGGCATGTGGGTGACATAGCTGAGGTGTTATACGACCATACTCATGTTCGCAGAGACTTACAGAATGAGAGGAAAAATAATGTTAAAAAGTTGAGGTTCAAGAACCGATTTTTATTTTCCTACCACGCCGCTAGTAAGATTTTAAGTGGAATACTAAGCTTTCAAACTACGAAAACCCCACCAAACCTATTTAGCAATTATTGTGAATCTGCGGAACAAACAGATTTATCATAGTAACTAACTTTTATCCGCGTAGACTTTATTGTCTGGACGAATATACAGTAATATAGTACGGTACGATCGGAAATTAACGAGGAAAACCGGAAACATATATTTTTGCTTAACATGGCTGGTGGCCCAGTTGGGAAGGCAATCTGACTGGGAAACGAAAGGTACCGGGTTCGAATACCAGTCTCGAGTTCAATGTTCCCGCCGGGGGTGTTACTCAGTGGTAGAGTGTCTGCTTCGCATGCAGAAATTCCTGGGTTCAAATCCCAGATCCTCCGCGGATTTTGAGGAATCGGTAGAGTTTTCTTTTGTAGATAAGGGGAGTCAGGGGATGGAATAAATTACCGGAGGAAATGGTGAACAATTTTTCATAAACACTTAAAGAGTTGAAAGTTTGAATTTGTTAAGGGCAAAAGTAGGTAGATGGTGAAAAATTATTTGAAGGGAAGGTGGGGTAATTGGAACTTTAAACCGAGATGTGTGCGCTCCGTTACAACTGAGATAAAATTAAAATTATTTTAATGAAATGCCCGTGGTATGAAAACTAAATTAGTATTAAGGGGAATTCTTTCAAAGATTTATATATATATACGAGGCGCGTCCAGAAAGTAAGTTCCGTTTGGTAATAAAATGAAATTGTACACAGATACAGATACAACTCTTAAACTACTTTTCCACATAACTGCCGAAATTTTGCAGGCATTTGTCATAGCGTGGCACCAGGTTTTGTATACCTTCTTCGTAGAAATCTGCCACCTGTGTCTTCAACCAGTTGGAAACAGTTTCTTTCAGCTCGTCGTCATTGGTGAAGTGATGACCGCCAAGGAAAGACTTGAGATGTAAGAACAGATGAAAGTCGCTAGGAGCGAGGTCAGGGCTTTACGGAGGATGGTGAAACACGTCCCAGCCAAATCCCTGTACGAGGTTTCTCGTCACGTTTGCAGTGTGTTGTCGTGCGTTGTCGTGAAGCAAAACAACACCTTTTGACAGCATTCCCCGGCGCTTATTCTGCACGGCGCAATTTCCGAAGTGTCTCGCAATAAGCATCTGCGTTGATTGTTTGACCACGCGGTAAGAAGTCAATGAGTAGGATGCCTTTCCAGTCCCAGAACACTGTGCACATCATTTTCCGAGGTGTCATGATTTGCTTCGGCTTAACCTTTGGTGGGGATGAAGTGTGCCTCCATTCCATTGATTGCCGCTTACTCTCAGGGGTGTCGTAAGAAACCCACGTTTCATCTCCTGTGACTATCCGTCTCAGAAATTCTTCGCCGCTTTCAGCATAACAGGTCAAAAACTCAAGTGCACTACCCATCCGTTGTGTTTTGTGTTGCTCAGTGAGAATCTTTGGTACCCAACGTGAGCAAAGTTTACGGAATTTCAGTTGTTTGGTAACAATTTCATGCATCAGTGATCGTGAAATTTGGGGGAAGTCCATAGCGAGAGCACTAATTGTAAACCTACGGTTTTCCTGGATCTTGTCATCAATCGCGTGGACCAGTTCTTCTGTAACCAAAGGTGGACGCCCACTTCGTTCTTCATCGTGCACATCACTACGCCCGCCATTGAACTGTCGGACCCATCTTCTCACCATCGAATCACTCATCGCATTTGGTCCGTAAACATCACAAATTTACCGATAAATTTCACTTGGTTTCACTTTCCTCGCATTCAGAAACCGAATCACAGACCTGATTTCACAGGCGGCGGGATTTTCAATCAACGCCGACATATCAAACAAGCACAACAAAGCGTACATAACTGACAGCGATCTCCAAATGGCGCACGTTCTTCCCCTTGATACACATCGTCTACAGCGCATGTGCCGAACTGCAATCGCAGCGCTGCAGCGAAGATAAATTGAAATGGAACTTACTTTCTGGACGCGCCTCGTATATATACTACACATGCGAAAGTAATTCTGCCTGTCTGTTACGTTTTCAGGGCTAAACGGCTAATCAAATTTTGATTAAATTTGACAAACAGGTAGTATTTGCCATTAGGAAGGTCATTGGATACTTTTTTTCTGCATAAAAAAATATTCTGCCATGAAATTTTGAAAACTAACTGAACGGGGATAGACAGACGCATAGCGTGTGTAAATTTCCTTAGTAGTTAGCTGGAGAGCGGTGTAGTGGCTTGATGGTTAAAGCGCTTGCTTGCTTTCAGAAAACAGGGCTGGGTCTCCACATCGAACTCCCGTAAGAGCACCAATTTTTAACTCTTTATCATATGAGCCACGCCTGGACACTACTTTGTACGGATTCCACGTTAAACTATAGGTCCAGCCGGGACAGAGGCCGAAGCTCTGTGACGAAGGTGGCAGGACAAACCTTCGGGATGTTATGCGTTTAATTTTTATGCTATATCGATTACTCAGGTTTTTTTTCTCTCGCAGACAGTTTGTGTAAAATCTATACTAATAATATTATAAATGCGAAAAGCTATTTTCTCTGTCTTTTTTTAAAGTTTTCACGAGTAAATGGCTATATTGTTATTGATGAAATTTGACAAGGAAATACGAGGTGTGTTAGAAAAGTAATGAGACTGATTTCATACTAACCAAAGTTTTTATTATTTTCAAACAACAATGTTATCCCCTTCAAAGTAGTTCCCTTGGGCAGCTATACATCGGCGGAGTCGTGATTCCCACTCTTGGTAGCAGCGCTGGAAGTCTTCAATTGGTATGGCTTTTAACTGGTCGGTCACAGTCTTTTGAATGTTCTCTAGAGTTCCAAAATGACGTCCTTTTAGGACATGTTTCAATTTCGGGAAGAGAAAAAAGTCACAAGGACTTAAATCAGGTGAATAGGGGGGTTGAGGAACAACAGTAATGCATTTCGAGGTGAAAAATTCACGGATGAAAATGGCCGTGTGACACGGAGCATTGTCATGATGAAGCATCCACTTGTCTGCAATTTCTGGTCTCACACGGATCACTCTTTTCCTCAACTTTTCAAGGACACTTTTATAAAACACTTGGTTGACAGTTTGTCCTGGTGGAACAAATTCTTTGTGCACGATACCCTTCCTGTCAAAAAAAAAAATCAGCATGGTCTTGATCTTTGATTTGCTCATTCGACATTTCTTCGGCCGAGGAGATGATGGAGTGTGCCATTCGAGACTTTGTCGCTTTGTTTCAGGATCGTACTCAAATATCCAGGATTCATCACCAGTGATCACACAATTGAAAAATTCTTGGTCAGTAGCAATCCTCTCAAGAAGATCAACGCACACGTTTTTTCGAATGTCCTTCTGTTCAGTTGTGAGATTTTTCGGCACCAATTTGGCACAAACCTTTCGCATGTTTAAATCATCTGTCACAATTTGATACACAGTGAAAGTGTTTAAATTAAGCTGTTCACTGATCATCCTTATTGTTAAACGACGGTCTGATCTCACAAGAGCCCTCACACGATTAATGTTTTCGTCAGTTTTTGAAGTTGAAGGTCTCCCTGAGCGAGGTTCATCTTCAACGTGTTCTCGGCCTTCCAAAAATGATTTGTGCCAGCGGAAAACTTGTGCTCTCGATAAGCACTGTTCCCCATAGGCCTGTTTCAACTTTACAAAAGTCACACTCGCGGATTCACCAAGTTTAACACAAAACTTTATCGCACAACGTTGCTCTAAATTCCGATGCTCCATTTCTGTGACGCACAATGAAAACACAACTTTATTAATGGCACTGTCAAAACTAATGTGTTAACTGTATGGAGTTGTAACTCAGACTGAGGAAGTGGAAGGGATCAACAATCAGATTTAGCATCAGCCAGTAGACACAACAATGCCAGATCTCCCGCAGTGTTGCCAATCTCATTACTTTTCTAACAAACCTCGTACTTTGCTTCATTAGGAAGGACACAGGATGCTTTATTCTGGATAAATAACATTTTTGTCATTGAATCTTGGAAACTAACTGAATTGTGCCCAACCGATTCTGTATTGTTATATCGGTCGCGCAAGCTGTTTTTCTCTGGCAGTGTGTTAGTGTGTGATCTATCATAAATTTCGTTCACAAACAAAACATATTATATAGCATAGGTGTTGGTTTTCGCTGCACCAAACTATTATTTTGTGTTTACCTAAAACTTTCTGTAGTCAGTATATTTTCTATTCTTTTTTGACATGGCTCGTAGAGCACGAGCAGCTAAAGTTATTAGAAAGTAAGAAATTGAGACACATGCCGAAGATAAAAGGACAAGCTAAAAGACAAGATGCCCACAGTCAAACACTCCCTTAGTTTATTGCTATTTTTTAAACTTTTTGATAATTGATTCTCTTCATGAGACATGCCTTCGAAGTCGCGGGTAGCGGCTAATATATATATATATACATATAATTTTGCAGTTATGTATATAATATACATAGGGATAGGGAAATTCTTCCTAACACCAACACCATAAATGACACGTGCAGCACAGTATTTCGTTGCTGAATTCTTGCAAGTAGATTCGCTTGCATTTAGGGAGTATCACACCGACATCTGCTGAGTGAATGGGGAACCCAAGTACCAAAGCCAGCGCGGCTGGGGTGGTGGTGGAAGAGGGCGAGAAAACGCTGTACGTGGGTTCGAATCCCTGTCCGGCTATCCTGATTTCGGTTTTTTCCATGGTTTAACCAAAATCACTGCAGTTAAATGCCGGGATGGATATTTCAAAAGGCCACGGCCGAATTACTTCCCATTTCTTCTAAAGTCTCCCCCTAATTTTACGACCTTGAGGTGGATTAGGCTGCAGTTATACTTTAAATAGGTGTAGCGTCTGTTCCTCAAGACACCATAATTTAGTTATTCGACCCCATACCCACGCAAGTATACAGTGAGTTGTACTGGACAGAGCAAATCTCTGTTTGACCTTTTCCATGAAAACATATCCCTCTGATAATTCTAGCTTGTCCCGGATCCTTCCCAAATTGTTTCCACTTTACAGTTACTGTACAACATTCCGTTTCACCTGTCTGTCCCAATCTGGTGACTTTAAATAATTGGATGTCACCGACAGCGTCCCCGACATGTTACAAGATTTTATTTTTAATTTCTTCTGTTTATTTACGTTAAACTTGACGTCTAGCGGTCCGTGTGTTGCGAAATAGTACCTGTAGAACGCGGACCCAACGACCTGACTAGCTAATAACGGAGCCTAGAACCACGGGCCCGGCTGGAGCCGTCTGGAACGTCGACTTCTGGTTCACTGGACTGAACGACCTCAGCTCACTGTATCACGCTGAGTTTCGTTAAAATGTTCTTCACTACCTTACTACGGGAAACAACTCGTAATAAATACGCGCTAGTGTGGCTCAGTGTGCTATGCTGCCACACACTGTGTAGGGGAGGTACCGCAGGGTTGGATAGAGTACTGGTCCCCGTGTACCAGCCGTCCTGATTGGAGATTTTATGTAGTTTTTCACAGTGAGATTAAAAAAAAAAGTGGCGGTCCCCAATCACCGCCTTATAAACTATAAATTAGTTACGTATACTGATCAGCCAAAACATTATAACCACCTACTTAATAGCGTATGGGTCCATCTTTCGAACGCAATACAGCAGTGATTCGGGGCGCCGCATCAGATTTCTACGCACAGGTCACGAAATTATCTTAAATTACTGGCCAGCCGTTTGTGGGCAGAATTGTGACTCTTGTGCTATGAAACACTTGTGGAAGCACCAGAATTGTACTCTTACGTCAGATCTGCCTCAGATCACCACCCTATCCTGCTTTAAAGAGCGGGCAAGCCTCCGACCTCCAAGTTCTGTGATGTGGCGTGGGTGTCCACCACATTGTCATCTACTCGTGGTTTCATCGTCCTTCAAACACTTTCCATAGATGCTCACTACAGTAGCACGCGAACCACCGACCAGCCTCTCCATTTCCGAGATGCTCGTTCCCAGAGCCGCGCCCACAAATCGCTGGTCCCTAATTTAAGGGAACTTCGTGACTTTTGGGTAGAAATCTGGTGTCAAATACCTCTGGAATCCTACCAAGGACTTGTAGAATCCATGCTACGCCAAATCACTGCCGTATTGCGTTCGAAAGGTGGACCAATATGCTAGTAAGTGGGTGGTCATAATTTTCTGGCTGACCAGTGTACTTACTTTCTCTTCATGGATAGGTCAAAAGCCTGTTCCGAACTCAGTTTACCAATCATCTCTTCATGGCTCTACCAATACCTCTTCATCCTGCAGGATGGTAATGCACCTCCAGTTTCGTAAATTTGTCGTACCCGTTCTGAGAACATGGTTCTTCCAATCTTCCCTTTTTTGGAAGAATTCTGTGACTCAGAGAGGAAATATTCAGCTGTTCCCTTATTTCTTCATTGCTCCTTCTATCATTCAGGCAGAATGAAGTGTATGACCGCCTATGAGCGGTCCTCACCTTGGCGTTACCGCTGACTAAGCAAGATTCTAGGCGGCAGACCCGGCCACAAGGACGGTCACATTTATGCATACTTATGAGTGTTCCTCGAGTCTCGTTAGATAACTGGCTGTAACCGGCGTCATAATGGTAATAGATTTTCTTTAACAAACACAGGTCATTTGCTGCGGTATCGACGAAAACAATCTCCCTAATACCAATAACCATGAGATAATTTCCTTAAAATTCACATCACGCTCATTGGAGTGAAATCGATTTTAGGCTGTCCCATTTCCTTCCAGTACTGGTATGATTAAGAGACTGATTAGTATTGGCTTCAGAATCTGGGTCAACTATCGCCTCTAAACGAATCTTGATGCCCGAGTGCAATATAGCTGTCGCCACTCTTATTTACTTGTTTTTCCTAACGCGCAACTTGTTATACAGGTTACATTTACTCGCAGTATAGATTACATCGCTTGTTGGCACATGTTACATTTTTTAAACCCGTTCGCCTGACTTTCCTTGAATAGTCGAAAGCATCTGAAAATTGTTTAAGTGTAAAATGCTACGCGTGATGTATAGCTCAGTCATATTGGAATACTGATCAGTAAGGAGACAGAACATAATCTGAATAGAGAAATGGTTCAATGTTCTGTTGCAGTTTGAAATCGAAAATTGGAAACGATTGTGGAAGGAAATAAGACAATTAAGGAATTAAGAAACACTGACTCATCAAATAAATGACACTCGAGGAAGAAATTTGAGTGGATGACGTGATTCTGTTTCTTAGGAACAGAGGGACCACTAATTGATAGTTGGAGGCTGAAATAGAAAAGACAATAAGAATAATGTGTTTATGGACATACACTCAAAGTGCAAAAAGAGGGACAAAAAAAAAATTCTTGTAACATTAAGTGTATTACAAGCCATTATACAGGGCATATATTGGTGATGGGGCTTGGAGGGATATTGGTCAAATAATTAGGAATAGTGCATGGAAGGAGAAAGGCAACTACGACCACAACCTGGCGTTCGATTTCGTGCATAAGAAAGTGCGAAAATTTTCTTTTGTTGGCAATGGTAACGGGGATTTGAACAAATTAACAAGTGATAAAAAAATTTACCATAAACGCTTAAGGAATTTAATATTAAAATTAGTAAATGGGAAAAGTAAATGGGGAGAAATTTAACACTTCAATTACAAATGAATTTTTTGAAAAAAGTATAAAAATGGGTAGTTAGATGGCTACGAGAATTGCCATCAGAGTGTTAGCTCCATCGCGATTAAAATTGATAATAATATTGACTTAGGGTTCTGAAATCTGGACATAGGAGATGAGAGATTTTAAGCAGACTGCAGTAGGTAGAGATAAGGTTCCTGAACGGTACAGGAAACGTCTCCAAACGGCCCACTTGTATCTTTCGGAATAGTAGGCCTCAATGGGCTTGAACCGGGTTTCACCCTATTCTTTCTTTCATCTTTCAATTCTCACAACATAAAAGGAACACACTACACTCAATACACACACACACACAGTATCACACCTACAATAAATATACGAAGGTAACCGCAGTTCTTCTTCACAAGAAAGTTTCACCGAGCGTGATGTGTGAGCAGTTAACGCTCTGGCGTCGCATTCGGGAGGACGCAGGTTCGAATCCCCATCCGGGCAGCCAGATTTGGGTTTTCCATGGTTTCCCCATATCACTCCTGGTGAATGCCGGGATGCTTCCTCCAAAAATACCATGGCTGAATTCCCTCCCCTTCCTTATCCCCAGTCCCATCCCGCCTCTAATGAGCTTAGCCGTCGACGTGGCGTGAAGCAATAAGTTAAAAAAAAAAAGAAGAAGTTTTCTTGGAGAAGTACTTCCTCCGTCGTAACTGCCCACGTCCGGAATCGTGTATGGCATCACAAGAAGAGGAATGTCTCTCTGTGTTCAAACTGGGTAAGATTTGCTCTAGTGAGGGTTATGTTATTTCGCCTACTCGACCTGGATTTTTGAGATGGTACTTCTGTACTGTATCAAGATTAGCTAAGATCAGTGGTTCCAAACTAGTTTTTCCCGAGTACCACTTCGAGAAATAGCTCAGCTTGGCGTAACACTTATATCTGACGTGATAAATGATAAAATATTTACTAAATTTTAAGAAAAAACTAACGCCACAAAATATCAAAAAATGTGAAAAAAAATATATTTTGGCGAAAATAATGCTTGCGTATTTTTTTTTTTATTAATTACGTTAGTGATTACCTTAGCTGAGAGATTACCGCTCGTACTCCTTAAAGCAACTTTACGTACCCCTGGGGGTACGGGTACCACTATTTGAGAACCGCTGGCTTAGATAAATACAAAGACCTCATATAAAACGCCATAAATTTGACCGCTACACCGGTTACACGCCTCATATCTCTACATCTTCGGTACGGCAGCTATTCCTGAGTTTATCAAAAAATAGTGTAATGTTCTGTTACTGCACTTCCAGTGTAGCTCAATACGTTAAGGTGCTGCGCACTGCATCGGGGAGCTACAACGGCACAAGGTTCGAATCCTGATCCCCGCGGACCGGCGGTTTTCAGACGGTTTGTCGCAGTCATATAGGTGAATGCTCGAACGGTCCCCAGTCTCCACCTCACAAACCACACATTTCACAAACAAAAATACATTAAACATACAGAACACAAAAAATTAGACCTCTCATAGACAGATGGCAACACAGTATGTTAAGTACACTGTTTCTAATAAATGCGGTTAGTACTCAGGCAGGACACGAGTCTTTCTCCCCTCTCATGTTTCACACTGGCTACCTGTCTAAAACAAGGTACCGGTGGTAAATGGTTCTTAGTTGGTAAAAAAAATAGTAGGTACTGTTAGACAGTCGCGGATCTGAGAATTTTCCGAACCGGGGCAAAAACTGTGAGATTGCCGCCTCTTCTAACATTATTTTGCCCCATTACCGCCACCCCAAGTGTTGTCGCCTTCCAATTAATTTTTGCCGCCCCCCTCAAGTTGCCGCACGGCGCAAGTGCCTCAGTTTTCACCCTTCCCCTCGATCCGGTACTGCTCCTACATTAAATATAAGCATTCCACCTTGTATTTTAAAATTCAATCAGCGACAATTTCGTATTTTTATTCTTATAATTAGCATTTTGACGTTATTTTGCCCGTGCGAAACTTGCTGTGCTTAGTATGTTTTTTAGCTTTATTTGGATTGTATCAGCAAAGCACAAACGTTTGTAGTGTAGAATCTTTGTAACCTTTACCACAAATTAAAGTCCACAATATATTTATTGAAGTGTTAATCTCTGATTTAATGGTTTGATTAAGCACTTCTAATGAGCTATATCTCAGAAGACTGAAGAAATGAATCACCAAAATCGCGAAGTCGAAAACATTATTTTAACAAAACGCAAACGGTGAAATATTTACTAGTGTTGTAACTTGGTCTTTGATATGTATCTATTAAACGGGTGTTCATCTAAGATGCAGTGAGGCACCTGATTGTTTCCGGTACGAACGAATTACCATTTCTTACTTCGTTCACTGGAGACTTTGAATCATGGGATGTACCGAGCGGTCTGGTGGCTAATAATGAAGAACAAAAAAGCCCGGTTAGGGGCGGGAATTTTTAAGAGTTATGTTGGATCCTATGGGTCACGCCAGGACGTTGTATGGTTCAGATTGCAGGTTAAACTGCAGGTCCTGTCACGATATAGGCGAGATGGTGGCAAATCGAAACGTATACGGCGCAACAATTATTCGGGATCTCCCAGCCAACAAGGCCTTACATGTTTACATCACCTTACTTTAAGGTATACCGCAGAATTCAACCTAGACTATAAGTTTTCAAATTGTGAAAACTCCATTTAAAATGGTTGTAGTTTTTGCATGTTGCCTCGACAAATGGAACAGAAGGAAGCACCGTGCTTATTTAATACTATAGACAATGCATTTATTTATTTCATCATTACAATTATTGTGCTGCATAGTGCAGATGGTAGATAACAAATAAAACATTTATAATCAGTAATCACTCACACCCTAGGCAGAGCTCGAAGCGACAACCTTGGGTTCAGGTGTCCAGCTCTGTGACTCCTCCATTGTTATGAAGGATATTCGTCAGATGCTCACAGTGTATTGCGATATAATCTCTGGAAAGTCACCAGTTCTAGGCCGTTCAAGGACACGGTTAGTTGTATTTAAATGTTGAGCGTGTGAGTAAGTACCGCGCCTGTGTTGTATTGTATCCAACCTGACAATTTGTCACGGCCGAATTGAAATGACGTCAGCAAGTTTGTCTTAAAATAACGTACACTGTCGTTTTGGCCGCAACTATTACTGATTCTTCTTCAAAGACCGAGCGTGGTGGTGTAACGGATAGCGTTCTGGCCTCGCATTCGGGAGGACGGCGGTTCGAATCCCCGTTCGGGCATCCAGATTTGGGTTTTCCATGGTTTCCCCAAATCACTCCAGGTGAATGCCGGGATGCTTCCTTCAAAAGGCCATGGCCGAATTCCTTCCCATTCCTTGCCCCCATCCTTTCCCGTCTCTGAAGACCACGTCGTTAAAAAGGGACGTTAAACTGTTTTAAAAAAAAAAAAAAAAAAAAAAAAAAAAAAAAAAAAAAAAAAAAAAAAAATTCTTCAAAGAACGAAGACAATTAATCGGAAGACATTACTAGACATTTCTTTCTTTACACAGTTCCTGCCTTTACATTCACTACGACGAATTATAAAATCTTCTCGAATTAAAAAGTCACAAATCTGATTCGTTTTGGTTGACCACTTCTCCTTCATCCTCAAATAACTGATGCGAAACACCGTATTGGTGTTTTACATTGGATGGTTGGATTGGCGGCGAAAAAATGGTTCCTTGAAGGATCCCAGTACTAATTTTTTGACTCGACAGGAAGCCCAAAAACAATTTACCATTTTCACTCTTACTACAACAAATATTCACAATGCTGGCAGTATACGGCATTGTCGGCAGTCTCGGCAGAAAATCCAGCACATCACATTTTAAACTTAGATAGGACCGACTTTTGCTGTACTGGTTTCGACAAAACTTAGCAAATCTAACATCCGTAGAACTGTTACAAAAAAATCGGGACAGCTCCTCTTGAATATCCAACAGCGACAGTGAAGTTTTGGAAGTTTAAGAACTACATAAGCTGACATTGCAAATTAAACTAAGGTAACAATGAATGGTATTAACTAAAACAGTAAACAATGATTGCTAACATTTTTTTTTTAACTGGAAACAAAGGTATCAATTCGCAGGTAGAAAATCTCAACAGCCAGTCACCAAACATGTATTTTTTTTTTTTTTTTTTTTTTTTTGCTGTTGTCTTTAGACTGGTTTGATGCAATCCCAATCCTCCATCCCTTCCTATCCTGTGCTAACCTCTTCATTTCTACATACCCCTTACAAACCACGTCCTCAATTATCTGCTTCATATATTCTAATCTCTGTCTTCCTCTACAGTTCTTACCTTCGACTGTTCCCTCCATTAACAAATTAACCAATCCTGTATGTCTCAGAATATGACCTACCAGCCTATCTCTTCTTTCTGTAAGCTTCTTCCACAAACTTCTTTTCTCACCCACCATTTCCAAAACTCGTTCATTTCTTACTTTGTCTGTCCACTTAATTTTCAGCATTCTTCTGTAGCACCACATTTCAAATGCTTCAATTTTCTTTCTTTCCGGTATTCCTAAAGTCCATGTTTCGCTACCATAAAGTGCTGTGCTCCACACATAGAGTTTTAAGAAGTTTTTTCTAATTCCTAGATCAATATTTGAAACTAAAAGGTTTCTCTTTTTCATGAAGGCTCTTTTTGTTAGTGCTATTCAGCTTTTAACATCATTCCTGCTTCGGCCATCGGTTGTAATTTTGCTTCCCAAGTAACAGAACTCACTCACTTCTCCTATTGCATCAGATCCTATTTTCATATTTAATCTGCTAGTATTGATGTCATTTCTGTTACATTTCATCACTTTTGTAATAGCTAACAATCAATTAATTAATTAATTTAGAAATCATAACAAGTGTTGGTTCAAGAAGTCAAAAACTAAAATATTTTTTTAAAAATTGAACAGTGGATGAAATTACATGATAATTTTGCGCGGATAAATATTACTCACGCCATAAATGAGGGTAACAGTAATTTTTTTATCGATCACATAGTTCAGGAATTCATCAGGACAGAATGCTTAGACAACGGTTTGTAGCAAAATCATTTAGTTTTCCAATAAGCAGAATGGAGGGTATTTTTACATGTTTTACAGACTAATAACTACATTATGTTTAATACGTGATAAGTTGTCGATTTAAAAAAAAAAACAGAAAACAAAACCAACAAAAAATAGAAGCAAAAAACAAGGTAAACAGCAGTTATTAAAGATCATTCTACCTGTCTTCTTTCTCCTGTTGGCTAGCTGACAAACAAGGTCCCAGATCTTTTTTTTTTTTTTCTTATTACTTTACGCCTCGTCGACGTCAAGGCCATTACAGGCTAAAAAGGATTGAGGATAAGGAACAGAAAGGATATCTGGCAATGGCCGTTTAAGGAACCAACCCGGCATTCACCTAGTGTGATTTTGGGAACTCATGGGAACAGAAATCTGGATTCCAGCCTACGTCCTCCTGATTGATTGCCTAAAATGTTAACACTCACCCACCAATAATTTAACAAACAAATCTCCCTTATTTAAGGCGGCCATACACGATAGCTCCATCCGGCCAAAAGGAGTGACGTTACTACATTATTGCCTCGTCTGTGGGGAAACTGATGTGGATGACGTGGAATGACAGGATTATTTGGATATCCGGACAGTTCAATATCCATTAGTTTCGTCCGTCATGCCATCAAGCCGACTGACGGTGCGAGGGGAAAAAACCACGTGGAGTCATCACTCCAGTCGGCTCGTGTATGGTGAACCGCCATCCAAACACCTCTCATTCAGTCGCTGACCACCGAGCATAAAACATCAGTGGCTTTAGTGCATTTTGCCATTTCTTTTTGTCTGGAATCTGGTATAGAAACATCTGTTTTACTACTAGTTAAATATTATTTTGAATGTAGTTTTGAAAATAATAGTTTTAAATATTATTAAGTAACAACTAGGACGAAATTATTTTCTATATACATTTTTTTTATAAAAATATAATGTCTTTGAGAAATATAAAGACTTACCACGCCGCGGCAAATCCCTAATCCTGACTACCCTGATAATATAAAATGAAATGTGAAAATAGATCAATTGCTCGTATTATTATTGTGACGGTCCGACCGTCTCTGTGCTTAAATAGCAACGAAAATTATGAAAATTTAATATTTTAATTTTAGATCAAAATTTCTTGTATTGATATCTTTTAAGCATTTCATCTTGGCAGGGAACTGAACAGATTCGCTCTGAACAAAAAATTAGTTATAAAAGCAAACATTTATTTTAACATATAAAACATACCTTTGATTATAAACAGAATTTACAATTATTTTCTTGTACATGATGATAAAATATAAAACAACACTGTATACCATGGGCGCCTCCCTACATGAGACTACTGTATGCTTATGCTTACACGCTGTTAATACTCAATACAACAATTTTCCGACTAGCTCAAATAATAAAAACAATTTTAATAGCATGAGAAGTTCTTAACTGGTGAATTGCTTCACGCAGGAACGTTTACTGGAGTCTTGATTCATAAACATTTTCAGTGGTAAAATTATAATCACCTTATCACTTAAATTTAATAAATCTGTTTTTTAATCGTTTTTTAGCGTTTCGGTAAGTTTTCGTAACATCACAGAGCTTATTTTCGTCATTTCGCACTTTTATGGACGTTTATTTAATTTTCAGCATTTGTATTCAGAATTCGATAAGTTTGAATATACTTTAAAATTAATTCAGGCTCATTTTATTTAATGGTTGGCATAACTAGATTGTTGTATAGCAAATTTATAGCTATTTGTTGTTCTCTTCTCCTAGTTTTTCATTGTTGTCACTGACTGGAGTGATGGAATGATGGTGTATGTGCTACGCCTATGGATGTCATCCGAATGGTTGTAATTCATACGGATGACATCCAAAATGAGTGATCGTGTATGGCCACCTTCACTCCAAACATCCTATCTATTCCAAGCTCATGCATTTGATCACCCATTATCCTCGGTGGGTCCAGGCTTCGAATATCGGTCCTTGCAATGTTGTTCTCGTTTTCTGAAATACGTGTTCATAAATTTTGTTACACTTGCTAAGTACAACCACGAAGAGACCATACCAGGCGAATGGTTAGTTGATCCTTCAAAAAGGACAGGGCTGAATTCCTTTTCATTTCTTTCCGCTAATACTCTCCCTCTTATAATGACAACGACGTCGACGAGGCGTAAAGACATAACCAAAAAAAAAAGAAGACTAGTGCGTGTATACACACGCAAATAGTGGAATTTCTATGTATTTTCTGTGTCTTTCTATTGCGAATTTTTTTATGTATCCTTCGTACTCGAATGGACGAAGGATGCTACTTTATTGAATTTTTACAGTAAATATGAACTTTGTCCATGTTATTTTCGTAAATAAATGAAACGAATATTAATCAATAATAGCAACTAATAAACAACAAAGCAAGTACAATCATTGGTGAGTGTAACAGTGTGTACTAATGGCGACCCCTCCGGATGTAAATATACCGTCTGACGTCATCACGTGATTTTTCAGTGAGTATTAAAACAATTTAAGCTTTAACATTTTTATACAGTCCGGCTATACTCTTGAAACACATACATACCAACTTATATACATGCATAGAAAACATTATGCATAATGCGAACTAACTCAGAAACGATTTAGTGAATACTCACTGTTCAACATGAGCTTAAGTGACAGCGGACTTCATCGTAGCAGCTTGCATCGAGGTTGTAGGGAAAGCGTAAATGCGATGTTGAAGGAAATAGGTTGGGAAGACCTGGAACACCGAAGGCGTTGCTCTCGACAGAAGCTAATTGAAAAATTCACGACTGACGTATTTCGGAATGACAGCAAACAAATATTGCGACCAGCAACATTAATATCTCGGAATGTTCGCCAAAATAAGATAAGAGAAATCAGGGCCAGAACCCTTTCATATCTGTACTCATTTTTCCCGCGAGCGATTAGGAAATGGAACAGAAAGGATTTACCGGGCGAGTAAACTTAAGATCCGACTGGAGTAGCTTTCGATAAAACACTCCGGCCATCCTGATCTGGGTTTTCCATGGTTTTCCAGGATCACTCCAGGTGTATGCTGGGATGGTTCCTCACATTAGCCCATGGGTGCCTCCTGCCATATCCTGTATATCCCTTCCAAACTATTACCCCTTTCGGATAGGTGCAATGCATTCTCCGTCACACACTTTTAGTGAATCGCGGAGTAATAATAATAATAAAGTATCAATAAGTGCGCCTGCGTAGAACGTAAAGTGCGTATGCGCATAACGTTAAGAGCGCATGCGAAGAACGTTAAGTGGGCATGCGCAAAACGTTTAGTGTGCATGCGCAGACCGTTAAGTGAGCATGCGCAGAACTTTAAGTGCGCATGCGTATAACCTTAAGTGCGCCCACGCAGAACGTTAAGTACGCATGCGTAGTACTTTAAGGGGGCAATACCTTAAGTACGCATGCGTAGAACGTTATGTGCGCATGCGTAGAAAGTTAACTGCGTACTTAACGCGTAGCGGCGAAAAAAAATTTCTATCGTGCCCAAAGAAGTTTGTGTTGTTTACGCCTTGGGGAGGTAAGGGTGAAAACCTTTTACTTCTTTTTGTATATAAAAGAAACCCTAGGCTACTAATTTATTGGGTACTCATAATGGCGTACAGGCGAGGCTTATTTATCGTTAACATTGACACATTGAAATATGATAAAAAGAACTATGCAAAGCCTCTTCTTACAATTGCCAACACATATTAACAAATAAACAAAGCATTAAAACACAACCACCTTTACATTAATCATTAAACAAACTCCCAATGTTAATTGGCAAGCAAGAAAGCTACACACTTGATTTGTTTAAATGAAAGCTCCCGTCACAATGATCGGGAACCATAAATCAAACACAGTATTGACAATTAACTGTATTCGATCTCAAATGCCGGGCGCCAGGATAATTCAAATTATCCACCAAGTGTGGCTTTAAGAAAGTCTGCCCCAGCTAGCTCAATATTTGGGGGTGCGAGAACTCCTAATCATTCAGTGGTCGTTACAGGGCTGTACTCAATGACCGAATAAAAGTATCACACTGCACTTGTAGAATTATTACCGTGACGGCGATGTATTTCCCGCGACGGCATAATTACTATAGCCCCTTGGCTTTAGTGGACAATGCACCACGTCCGTGCAAGCGTACTGGATGCGTGCACAGTGACCTCACTGTACAAGACACGCTTATTGACCCGCGGTTCGAAGCCAAGACCGAGCGATCTCCAGCTTCGGAAGATCCGCTCCTTCTCGTCTGAAGGCTTGGAGCCAAGTCCTCTCCAGCGTCCGCCGGAAAAAGCCTCCTCTCGTCGCTTGTGGTTTACATAGAAAAAATACACCATCATTACAAAATGCAAAGGAAAGTCTCACTCGATTGGTTCTGCCATTTTTAAGCTCCTCCCTTCGGCTGTCACGATAGGCGAACCTTGTCTTTCTCGATTCGTGTGAACTCGGGATAGCCTCGGACTTTTTCGTCACCTGTGACCTCCAAAACTCCCCGTTCAAGACCTGGGGCTTGGGTAGTTTGTTCACCTCAGTGTACCGTTTCCCCGGAGCCAAGGGATTATACGCTTGACCAACTGCGTGAGAAGGGTAGCTGGTGTCCATTGTCCCTGGCCGCCGCCGGCCTGTCGCGACCCTCTGGCGCGTCTAGCTCAGGTGCCACAAACACACTGACAATCCTCTCCGATAATTCCTTTCTTATTCTTTTTATATATAAAAATATGCAAAATAATATATATAAAAATGTACGGAATGACCCATATTTGGTCATTCTGCTACAAGTTTCACATCAAGAAAAATTATATTGCTTGTATTAGTGAGTGCACGCGCAAGAAATGAATCGTATATGATTTTTTTGTGTATTTTTTTTTTATATTTATTTTTATTTTTATTTCGTAGTCCACCTGACGAACGATACTATCTTTATTGTACTTGTATAGTAAATTGAAACTTTCTCGCAATTATTACAATAATCAAATGAAAATTATTAAAACTTTAAAGCACATTTCACTGGATGATAGTGTATTGAATAGAGCATTAGTCTTTATTTTTGTTTAGAGCTTTTATATCGTAGGAAAACTTGGACAAAATTATCTGATCAGTTAATAACTGTTCTTACAATCAATTTTCTTCAATAACTACCTTCTACGTCCATAAAAATTGACGGTTTGAACACAGATTTCTGGCTCATAACTGAAATAATATTTCATTAGCTAAAATAATTCGTTCCCTCTGCTGTATAGGCGGATGCTAATATTTCAGCACTCAAATGAAAGCTATTGTCACGCGCGGATTGATACATTAACTGTATTGCATTAACGTAATTCCGTGTTACTTTTCTCACTGTAACAGCGATCAGAGAATTCAACCAACCAAACAAGATATTTACGCAAGACAATGTATGGAATACTCGCTGTTTAACATCAGCTTAAATGACGGAGCACAATGTAGTTGCGGTACAAAGCGTACTTAGTTATCTAACATTGTAGCTGCTAGCATTAAGGTATCGTTAAGCGCGCATGCTAAGTTCTTCTTCAATTTCTTCAAGTCTGTCATTACTGACAATATATCTACAGTGCCAGATATACTTCCATCTGAAGTCAGTTATGCTATAGATAACATGAAAAAAGGAACTGCAGCTGGTGACAACGGTCTCTCCGTTATATTTTGAATCTAGTTGGCAAAGAAACTATCAATCACTTAGCTAAAGTCTCCTCTTACTGCCTACACAATGCATCCATTCCTTCTTCATGGAATAAAGCTAAAATCATTCTGCTACACAAAAAGGGAAGTATTCATAACATCAAAAACTACAGACATATATGCTTTTTGGCTGTTCCGTACAAAGTTTTTACAAAGATCTCGTTGAACCGAATCAGTTCCACCCTCGATTCTGCCTAAACCATTGAGCAAGCAGGATTCCGCAGTAGCTTTAGCACAATCGACCACATTCTTGCCCTGCGAGAACTATTTAGCCGTGTAAACGAATACCTGAGGCCTCTTTGTGTAGCCTTTGTAGATTTCGAAAAGGCAATTGATTCAATAAGTCACTAGGCTGTACTGCAAGCCTTAACTGAACATGGCGAGGATACCGCTTATATCAGAGTGATCCATAACATCTACGTTACCTCCTCAGCCTTTCTCAACGTTAGAGATCCAACTACTGAGTTCCGCATCAAAAGAGGTGTTAAGCAAGATGATCCCATCTCTCCAAAATTATTTCAACTGTCTTGGTGATGGCAATGTCGAAGATAGAATGGGTGGAAAAGGGAATTAGAATCAATAGTGAAGACTTAACAACTTGAGATTTTCTGATGACATTGCGCTTGTTGCTAAAGACCTTGATGAATTCCAATTCTTGTTACCGACGTCGCTTCTGAGTGTAAAGCCTTAGAAAGAATCTATCAAAACAAAAATTGCGTCTAATAAATGGGCTACAGAGGGGAATCTACAACTAAATAATAAATCGTTAGAGAATGTCAATGAATACATTTATCTTGACCAGCTTGAAAATATGAGAGGTGATGTAAGACCCGAAATTTTCCGTCGCATAAAGTTGCGATGGGAAGAATTTGGGAGACATTCTATTATCCTGAAATCTAAAATGTCCACAAATCTAAAGCAATCCTTCCTATGCTGACATGTGGCTATGAGACCTGGACTCTAAATGAATTTACAAAATGTAAAATAAGGACTGCCCAAAGAGTTAGGGAAAGATCCATGCTAGGCTCAGCGAAAAAAGACAAGAAAAGAGCAACAGACATTACGTCGGTTACAAATGTCAGAGACATCTTAGAGGAGACAGCATCCTTGAAGTGGTGGGGGGCGGCCATATTGGGAGTAGAAAAGACCAGAGATGAACAAAAACAGTGTTAAAGTGGAGCCCAACAGATCACCACAGACCCAGAGGAATACCACGAGACTGATGGGACAAGCACATACGCAGAGTAGTCGGAAGATCATCCAAGATCGTTCGACAATGAGGCAACTGCTCAAGTTCTACCTGAAATCAAGATTTTAAGAGGCCACATCAGTAAATGATTGAACTGACTGATAATGAAGTGCGTAACTCGTGACGCTAGCAAATTTCTCCCTAAGTCGCCCAAAGAAGTTTCACTTCAAAAAAATCCTACGTGCTGAGAAAATGGCTAAAATGTAGATGCAACTGTCTGAAAGTAGAAACGTAGCGGAACCAAATCGCAGGTGCCTGAGTGCGCGCCAATCCTGGAGGTCGGCTTGTGAATGACTCCCTTCAGCGCGCGGGCGTGCCACCAGTATCCTCTCCTCCTCCGTTCTGTTTACGGAGCCCGAGCGCGGGACGGCCGACGCCCACCATTGGCCGGGCGGCGCCGTGACGTCACGCCGACGTCACCGGTGCGGGCGGCAGGAATGCGGCGGCCAGGCGGGCGCGGACACGCACGTGCGTCGGTCGCGGCGGCGGCAAGGACACGAGTCGCCGCAGGAATGCACGGCCGGTATCTGCGCTCAGCGCCCAGCTCAGCGCTATAAGGACGTCACAGTTCAAGCAAAACTGAACAAAGTGAACCTTTTTATTCAAATACATACATATGGAATACCCTTATAAATATACGGACTATGAGTGAGTGAGTAAGCTTTGTAGCTTCGAATACTTTTTTTAGCTGTCATCAGGCCCCAAAGATGACGTAAGATTTTGACAGCCCCCCCCCATCCCCCTCCTCATACTCATCAACCTAGTATTTTTTTTTTGAGACATTTTTTTAGCTTTCCTGCTTCCGAGGGTGGTTATACCCTCCCTAAAGTCGGTATCGGCTACGATTTCAGACCATGTACCCCCCTAAAGTGGTCATCCGTGTCGGACATTTTTTTTTTTTATACTCTCCTGTCCTTCAATAATTTCGAAAACTTACATGTGATTACCGCCGACTCCCCCCCCTCTCACGTAATTAATGGGCGCCTCCTTTCGACTGGTTTGATGCAATCCTCCATCCCTTCCTAACTTGTGCTAACCTCTTCATCTTTATATGTACCTTACAACCCACGTCCTCAATTATATGCTTCATGTAATATATATATACATATATATATAAAGAGAGAAAACTTGCCTTCAGCAAACGGATGCGAGAATACTGGAATGGCAAAAGAAACTCAGACAGAAAATTAAGACTACGTTTTGCGTGATCTGTATAGGTCTATTCGCATAAAATAAAATATATATATATATATATTTGGATCTTTAAACGTTTTGTAGTGCTGAAAAGGACTGATAAAATTAATATTCTTGGGGGTTATGAAGAGGATTTTATACGAGGTTTGTTCAAAAAGTAAGATGAATTTTTTAATTTCGCCGGATCCATACAGTCGGTTTTCGTTTTTTTGTTTTTCTTATTTTGGTACACTCTTCCCGCACATATATCCACAAACTATATAGCATTCTTTGCATTGTTCGTTAGAGGCATAATTGTTAGAAGTCTTTTGTGTGTTCGGATATTTTCTGCTGTTGAAAAAGGTGGATCAAAGATTTTGCATAAAATTGTGTGTAAAAAATGGAATAAAGTGCTCTAAAACACAGTTTACAGTGCCATACGGTGAATCTACTTTGAGTAAAAAAAAAAAAGTTTATAAGTGGTACAAGCTCATCCAAGATGGCTGAGAAGGTGTCAACGACGAACTTCGTTCTGGACGCCCAACACGTCAACAACTGATGAAAACGTTGAAGAAGTGAAGAAAATAGTGTTGGAGAATCACCATCACCATCACGGGCAATAAGTAGTATTACCTTGAAGTTATGTGCCATTTGCGAGAAGCAACACGAAAAAAAACATCGGGATTTGTGTGAAAAGAATTCATGGCTTTTGCACCACGACAATACACCTGCTCACCCATCGATGTTTGTGAGTGATTTTTTGGCCCAAAACAACACCACAATCATTCCTCAGTCACCATATTCACTGGATTTGGCCCCCTGTGGCTTTTTCCTGTTCCCAAAACTGAAAATACCAATGAAAGGAAAAGACTACATAGCTGAAAGAGCTCAAGAGTGCTTATCAGAAGGGCTTCGAGGATTGGAAAAAAACGTTAGCACAAGTGTATTATATCTGAGGTGCATTACGTTGAAGAGGACAACATTGATATTGATGATTAAATAAATATTTTTCTATAAAAATAAAAATTCACCTTACTTTTTGAACGAACCTCGTATATGTGGAAAACAGTAAATTCTACTTGGATGCTATACATTCCGTGTCATAGTTTCAGCCACCGCCATACTCTTGGCCGATACAATGCTGTGCGTCTGATTGGTAGATTCTGCTGAGTTATATACAAATTCCCCTGGTGCATCAGCTAGTTGCTGGTCAGGCGCGCTGCTGATTAGTTGCCGGACACCGCAGAACCACATGTGGTGCAAGGACAGAGCTGACCACAATTCGCCAGACGGCAGCCAACCGGCACCTGGCTCACCAACCGAAACAGGCGCCATCGAAAACTGCGCAGTTCCCAGCAACGGGCTGCCTAAACACTCTCCCACGAAATCCAGTTCCACAAGACACAGAAATTGTAGCCAAGAGACCTCGAGGTAACAGCATTGTCCAAATCTAAATAATACCATTCAGTGATGGAGGTATACCATAAGTCCCGAGCATTGAGTTATGGTTACAAACAAAAATTTAATTTTATCTCAGTTGCGTAGGCCCGTACACCCTTCCAAAGAAATGATTTTTCAGGATCCATCTACTTTTGCCCTTTACGAATTCCAACTTAGACCTCCTTCAGTGTCTGGAAGTTGTGGATCAGTTTCCTCAATTCCTGATAGTACTGATTCATAAAAACTGTCAAAGAAATTAAATGCTTGTTCGTTTATTTACTTTTTTATTTACTTTCCGAACGAGTTTCACTTCTTTAATGAAACATCTTCAGCGATTTATCCTGTTGGTTGCGTATGTATGATATAATATGGTTAAGTATTACATTTTGAATACTGAAGTTTTCATATAAATTATAATCGACTTACATTTATGATGCATTGCTCTATTTATCCACCATTATCATTTATGCGGCAGTTTTTTCTGCTTGCTTTTTGGATTGTAGGCCATTTTATGCTTATTATTGCACAAGTAAACTAGCCAGTGCAATGTAGTAATAGATTACTTGTGCAATAATAACTGCAACTCAAAAAGCAAGCAGAAATCACTGCTAAGAGTTGTGGATAAATAGAGCAATGTACCATAAAAGGTAAGTAGATTATAATTTATATAAGAACTTAAAAATTCAAATTAAAATGCTTAACTACATTGCAACGTTTATACTCAATCAACACGATAAACCGCTGAAGATGCTTCATTAAAGAAGTGAAACGCGTTCTGAAAATAAATAAGCGAACAAACATTCAATTTCTTTTGCAGTTTTGATTTATCAATCTGCTGCAGTATTTTTGATAAATTGTTCAACAACTTTCTTTGTAATTTATTTCAATCCTCGACTACCTTACCTACAAAAGAAAATATTCCTATTCCCGTTCGCCTTAAATCAATGGCCAGTTTATGGTCATGATCATCTCCCACCTGCCATGTACAACTCCTAATCCTTTAACCAATGTCCATCTATGTGTCATCGGAACTACGAGCTTTTTAAAATCCACACATTCTCTTTACCCACCTTCGGTCATCCAATGATTTCCAACCCAGCTCTTTTATCACAGCAATTACTGATTGCGTGCTATGATAATTCTCACAGACAAATCTAGGAGCTCTCCTTTGTACCTCCTCCAACTCCTGAATTTGATACACAAAGTGTGGGGTCCAGCTCACCATATTCAAACAGTGGTCTGACAAAGTTATTGTAACCAACTTCCTTCACTTCCCTAGTACATTCCCGCATCATCCTCTCCAGTAAGTAAAGGATTTTGTAACCTCTTCCTAACATCCGCCATGTGGCCTTCCAAGTTTAGTTTATTATCAAATGTTATGCCAAGATATTTACAGCTAAGTTCTTTCAGAATCAGTTCCTTCCCCACCTTTCATCAGAGAAAACTATTACGTCACACGTTAAAAAGGGGATGAAAAGAACCCACAACGAGTGTCATGGCGTGAGCAGGTGGGAAGGGGAGGAGGTAACAAGCTGGGTTACGTCACGATAAAAGCGACTGTTTTAACTGATTTATAAATTTAATATTGAGTAATGTGTGACCAAGGTGCGATCCACATAGTGTGACATGCATGACATGCCGTTACATAACGTGACTTGTCGTTGAAAGGCGTGACATGACGAAAATACGAGCGGGAGGGATAGGGAACAGGGTTTGTCCTCTCCTTTCCATCATCCTTCATCCATTCACAACGCACTGCACTGAACAAACACACATCAAGAGAAAATATTAACACGTACATACACTTCTATCATTAGAGAAGGCTAGGGGAAATAACCTTGATTAAATTTCCCAGAAAAGTAGCCATGAAGGGTTAGTTTCCTCCAGGGCACTACATCCTGGATAATTAACGCCTGTTACATGGCTGTCTTACATATTCTGAGTCAGATGCTGACCATATTATATTTAGCAGCAGGCATGGAGAGGTCACCACTATCACTAGATGTCTTACTGTCTCTTCTGTTTCTTTCCCTTCGACAAAATGAAGTACGATTCTTCCTGGACAGATCTTGAACGTTCAGTGGCGGCCAACACAAATCACTTGAAAGCGCTTACGAGATAAATGACGGCAATTAGCAACCCCACGAATATCAGGATTCTTTCACGAGGCTGTATGTCTTTAAGAGTTCGCAAACCATTCAATCTGCTACCAAATGAATGAAGAAAAGTGAACTCCGCGGAGGTTAACGTGGCAGGAATATTGTGCTGACATCATGTCTACTCCAGCGTACAGGTATCTGGCAGGAATACGGTGCTCTAGCTCTACCAGTGTCACCCTGGGGGTGACCACATAGTATCTACAGTGCTTACGCCTTGTCTCGAGATAAGAAATGGCTACGCCGTAGACGCCGGCGGAATGCGTGTAATGTGCGGTCAGATGTAGATAGCTGCGACCAGTGTCTGCAGACAGGGGCTGCCGTCAGACCAGTAACGTCCGTGAAACCAGAGGCGGCCGACCTATGACCTCCGTAAACAGGTTGCTGAACCCGGAGGACGTGCTGGTTACCTTCGTCACTGTTACCATCACTCCAAAGGTAGTAATGCCTTATCTGGTAGCGAAGCGAGACGGTGGCTGTAAGACTGGGGTACATATTCCTATACAGCTATCCTATCAAGCTGGGTTTCAAAAACATATTGTGACGAAAGTGGAGATGATTACAAAAACAACAGAGAGACAATGTCCTTTCCCATTCTTCGGTAACAGTCCTGTAAGGGAGCGTCCATTAATAACGTAAGGTGTTTTTACGTAATTCCGGACCCCCCCCCCCCTACGTGGCGAAATTGTGAGATTTGGTGAGATCTGGCCGGACATCCAGTCCTTCCTATAATGACGTGATATCTTGAGGGAACACTCCCTCCCCCCCCCTCCCGCTTACCGACCTCGTGTGCATACTTTTTTTTTTTGGCTCTACTGGTGATCAAGAAATTAAAAAGATGACGTCAGATTTCCGTTGCTCCAAAAACTGATAATCCCTGGTACCAACTACCCATTGGGAACATTGGACAATTTCTTAATTTCAAGAATTACAAGAATCAAGGCTTTGCGTGATCCGAAAGAGTCCAATCGCAAATAATAATAATAATAATAATATATATATAATTCGAGAGATACTTACACACATAGTGAAAAAAACTTTTTCTTAAAATTTTTTCTCAGGCCCAGAATATATTTATAACCGATTTTTTTGTATTTTACGTGTATATATGACATTCGAAATACAATTACGCAAAACGAGTAATAAAGTACAATTGATACTGATTTTTTTTTTTTTTAAAAAAAAAAGGTGTTTTTAAAAGATTTTTTTTTTTTTATTTTGTGTCTTATAATTAGGTTTCCAGCGAGAGAAATAAACTCGCTCTTGACGATTTTTTTTTTTTAAATTTATGATCGTTTCTTGCAGCTATACAATATGTAAAGGACAACACGTTATAACAAGCCAACTGCACAGCCCTTGTATGAAATGTTATTTGAAGTACTGTATTATGTATAACAAGCTGAGAGTTGATTAATAATGGTTTTGTATATTTTTCGCGTAATTAATTGTGAATTTGAATATTTGTCATGTAAATGAACAATTTTTTTATTGAAAGGAACTATGTAATGTTTTCAAGCACAGTGTTATGTATGAATCATTAATTAAAGGCTTGTAATTTTAAGTTTTGGTGCGAGTTATGATGTTTGGAGGATGATTAGCGACGGTTTGGACTGGTTTATGTTGATAATTTTGAGTGTAAATACCTCTAAATATCTTTAAGTTTCATTTCAAGATGTTTTCTAATGATTGTGAATGACTTTGTATTAATTCTAATTGTTTTAATGTGATTTTGATTGTTAGCTGGATTGTCACCGTTCGAGAAATATCGGAGGCGTCTTTCTCTGTGTTAATCTGGAATTTTCTGTAACGTCTATATAAATAAGCGGCAGAGACGTGTTAGTTGAAAGTTGAGTTGTCAGTCTGTAGTTTAATAGTTGGAGCATTTGTGAGTTGACGTTAGTATCTTTGGATCGAGAAGATGGCTTGTTGTGTAATGTTATTTGTAGATCAACACGGGATAATGAACTTAAGTGAAAATTGATTCGTCGGAGTTATTATTTCAAGCAACAGGATGCAACAGGACAAGAATAATATCTTTTTAAAAAATACTCATTCCCGCCATGAGGCTCAAACTCGGTATCCCTGGAACGGAAGCAGAACGGCTCCTCAATGTGCCGTCGAGACCGGCAGATATATATTTCTTTTTTCGACTTGCAGGCTGATGCATGGAAGTAATTTTGCTGCTTATAGGCAAGCGAATCTTGTGCTGTAATGCCAGTTGGTGTTATCCTTCCGATATAACGCGCAGAATGTTGGATCCAGCAACTAGCGACTCATTAAACAAGTGGTCAGTTGTCAAAGCGAGAGCGAGATGAGGCGAGCGATTCCCATTATTCGGCGGCGTTATAGAACTTTTATGGGTGCCATAAAACAGGCGACGATGTAAAAAAAGAGGTGATGGCGTTATCGTAAGCTGCGGGCTATTGCTGTCGTTATGAACAAGTGGCTCATACCACACTTGTATCCCTCAACAGACATGACCTTATACGATACGGCTATTTAAGCTTTCGTTGTCATTGTGGCATTATGGCACTTCTTTAGTCTCGAACTGTTGGCAGACAGCTGCAGCCAACATAAAAATCCACTATTTCTTCATTTTTCTTACTCTGATTCTGGACTAACATTATTAACGTGAAAGTAAAACGTAACTCTGTTACGTTTTCACGACTGAGAGTCTAAATAGATCTTGATGAAATTTGACAAGGAAATACTATGTACCATTAGGAAGGACACAGGATACTTTTTCTAGATAAATAATATATTTTGTCATGCAAACTAACTGAACGGTGATAGACAGACGGATAGCGTGTGTAGTCTCTATAATGTTATATCGGCTACTCAGGCTTTGTTTCTCTCGCAATCATTGTGTCTATGATCTGTTCATAAATTTTATGTGAATGTTCGTAACTTACAGCTTTCTGTATAAAATTCTAACAATAAAATTTTAAGACCAAGCGTTCGATATTTCTTTTATAGAGACACTCCTTTAAATTTGGAGTCTGTGTTATTGTGCAGATGATAAGGGGAGGGTCCACAGTTTTGCACCTATTTGAAATGGTGATGAGGCGATATACCAGGGAAACAAGGGGTACATTACCTCGATCAAGTCTTTCTTTGACTATGGAGGGATTGTATGAGACCCATATCATATGGAGAGTATGAAAAGGAGACCGCGTATAACATAATCAGTCAGGGAAATTATAAAGGAGTTGGATTGGGAGTCATTGGTGGATAAGGCATGCATAAGTGATGAATCCTAGATGAATATTGGATTGAAGGGAATGTCTATCATGACCATAGAATAGCTCTTGATTTTAGGGATAAGAGAGTGCGAATATATTAATTCTAGCAGAAGTACTTAGATACTGGAATAAATTATCGACGGATATACTAACCTTGTGAAGCAATGAAAGAGTTTAGATGGTTATCCATACTAGAAGAAGGTTATCATATTTGAGCTTAATGTGTACTATACTATACATAGACTTCCCCTTTAAATAACATCTTGTTTAAAATACAATTTGTTCTTCTTTTACATTCTAGCAGAAGAGGTCCATTTTGGATCCTTTATAGCATCTCAGAAGACGTCGAATATAGGCTCTCCCTTATGTAGATAGAAATATGTTTATGTTGATTAATTTTCGACCTTTTAATCCCTACTGTTTACAACGATGCCCACTTTCTAACAACCATTTATTTCTCAGTGGTACATTTACCAAACTGTACTTTCTATTACAACTTCAGATAATTAATTTGAATTTCTCGTGGCGTGGTGGTTGAGCGGTAACGCCCTTAACTCGCATTCGGTAGGACCGGGGTTCAAATCCGGATCCAGTCTCCCAGGTTTGGGTTTTCCATGGTATCCCCAAATCACCCCAGGCTAATGCTGGGGTGGTTCCTTCAAAGGCCATGGCCAAATTCCTTCCCGTTTTTTGTTCCCAGCCCTACCCCACCACTAACAACGAGGCGTAAGAACATAAAAAAAGTGTCCATCTTTCACGACAGTATTTCGCAAACTGTCTTTTCAGGAAATTAAAAAGTCATTCATTAAACAACCACATTACAGTTTTGGTCTCTCCTTAATCCTTGGGAACCAACCGCACTACTCTTTGCCCGCCACGTATCCTCCAACGCAGCATCATTAGCAATCATTTTCTCATTAATTATTACACTCACAATAATACTATTGTAATTAAGATCAATATTTTCTGCCTTACAAATTAGAAGTTAAAATTCGTACAGTTTATAAATACATCGCAGGTATGTTGCAAAAATTTCGCTATGCCATGCGTTCAATCACACCTACTTTCATAATGTTAATTAAATTGCAGATGTATTCATAAATGTATGGCGACCCAGTACCGGATTAACCACGTAGCAGGTGGTAGCAAATGCTACGGGCCTCGCGCCTTCTGGGGGGCCTCGCGCCGTCTGGGGGGCCTCGCGCCTCCTAGGGGGCCTCACGCCTCCTAGGGGGCCCCTGCGCCAAGGTTAGATGGTAGGCCGCTCTCAATTTTCCCCCGGACGTCAAAAATCAAGGGCTGTCTTGATCCGGCTCTGTGGCGACCGCGTACATCAGGAGATGGAATGTCAACGGTCCGGATAGCCGGGTTTTGATCCTCACTTAAACCGAGGATAAATCCTCGAAGTTAAACGTCCAGAACGGCTACTCAGACCCAATCGGCCAGCTATCCAATGAGTGCCGTGGAGGAAACTCAGCGGGAAAGTAAAAGACGCCTTTTACATCCCTTCTCGTGCCGAAGGCTGGAAAGGGAGTTCGAAGCTCTATCTTCGTGAATCCTGTGGGAAGCGACAGGAGCCATAGGAACACCTTTAACTTATCCATACATATCCATAAATAGTGGTTGGTTTGTGAAATATGTTTACCTTGATTAGTGAGGCTACAACCATTCCGAGAGGATGATGTGAAGATTAGGTTTATGTAATAATTATTTTTTACCTACGTGAAAGGGTACTTGTGGTGTTTTCATACTAAATTTTGATTCTTTGTTTTCCTCACTGAGTGGTTTTCTTTTTTTTTTTTTTTTCTTTTTTTTTCTTCTTTTTTTTTAACTTGTCAATGTCGACGTCGGGATCATTACAGGCGGAATGTGACTGGGGACATAGAACGGGAAGGAATTTGGCGTTGGCCTTTTTGAAGGAAACGTCCCGGAAACCATGGAAAACCCAAATTTAGATTCCTGAACGGGGATTCGAACCGGCGTCCTCCCGAATGCGAGGCCAGAGTGGGTGTTCTAAAACCGCGTCATATCTGTGTACCCCTCTCATCGTGTTAGATGAAAACAATTTAATCTACTAAACTTTTCGATATCAATTATTTCATACCAGAAAACTTAAATTATTTGTAACAACTAAGCTTCTAAGCCAGTCAAAAACGACGTGATGAGCATACTATATTTGGAATTTGTTTCTTCGCTGTTGGTTTAACTAAATGCAGTTGTTATTAAATAACGTTCATAACCTTAACCCACTGCAACAGTGATATATTTGGACAAACAAGTGTAAGAAAATATCTACATTGAACGTATGTAAATAAACAATAGCCGCTAATAATATATCGATTTAAACAAAATACATCCTTTTCTTTCAGTGTTCTGACAATTAATGTATTCGCAGTTGTTTAGAACTGAATAGAATTGTTAGTAAATATCGCTCACAACCCCTATTTCGTAAAAACATCTCTGGTTGTTGTTAGACCTGGTACGTGACCAAACCAGTCCTTTTATTAGTATTTTTTGATGATTGCTTTGTTTCTCTTTATTTCTGATCTTTCTCCTGTTATTCATAACATTTTAAATTGGAGGTATACAAAGCAACGAGATAATACTTCGCAATGCTCTTCCCTTTATTTCTCGGTGGCGGCTTTAGGGCGCGTCAACATCTTGGTTATTAGCGTTTTTATTTCTACGCGCCAGTTCAACAGTAGAAGTAATCTAATGAGTTAATGCTTGTTTTAAAGCTGTCCTGCTGTAATACTAACATACGAACAGTCCTACAATGGACGTAGAGCACTGAAATAAGATTGTTAGAAAATTAATAATTAATTGGGTTGGAGAACGCTTATTAATGAAATTAGGTCTCAGCCCATGAGGCCGTTCACTTGTTGTTTTATGTGGGGGCCATATGCTAATGCGCAGTCATTACTTTCGGTTCTTGCATGACACGCAATCCTGCATCGAGTTACCCTATTCTTATTTGAAAACGTACTACATCACAACTCATACTACTAACGTCCCTGTCACTACCCGATAAAGTTTTTTGTTTGGGCGTTAATGTCGACACACGCCTTAAACCCTATCAGCAAGTCGATCGAGGGTCGCTTCAACCACCAATGGAATAACCATTTTGCTGTTGTAGGTCATGGAAATAGTCTGTTCGTATATTAACCGTTTTTTAGACACTTGTTGAATATTTTTTAAAAACAATCTGCACCATATTTTTACATTTAGCAATTGCCTGTGACTTGTCTTAGGCACTTCGTTGTGTAAACTCCATATGCAAGTTAAAATATTTGGCATAGGTAATCTGTGATTTAGAAACTTGTGAAGTGGCATACGATGTTCTTAATAGGAATCAATTATATGTGCTGTTCTTCAAGGATGCATAGTAGGCTCACAGTTATTTATATTTTACATAGTTCCGAAACACCAAATTTAATGTTGACAACAATCATAATTGTTATAAAATTTGATACTGTTTGCAGGTGTCATGTTCCCACTTATTTTATTGGCTTAGCGCTGCATCAATGATGCTGCTATTGACAACGTTTTGGCACCAAACCTGCCGCCTTCTTCAAACGAGGGGGTGTAACCAGCTGTCAGCAGCCGATACATCAGCCCGAAATAGCCCTGAGGAAAGAACCAGGTTGAGTATCAAAACGTTAGCAGTAGCAACAACATTAAAGCAGCAATAAATCTGCAAAGTAAGATGAATTTTACTATCTTACTATCTTAATAATTATTTACAGCAAATAATATGCCTATTTGAATTAAAAAATGAGTGGTTTATAACAATTTGTTAACGTTCAATTCTTACGACAGTCAGTTTATCCAGATCACTATATTCTGTATTCTTGCAACATAAAAGAGAAAATTATTCAAGTCGTATCCATAAAATAGACTTTTAAATTTGTAGGCGAAAATAACTTAAACTTTATAATGTATGTTAATAATGTAATGAAGTTTATAAGAGCGGCAGTCGAAATCTGATCGTATTAGCAGATCTTGGTTCAAAGGAATTAATATACTTAAGTTCCTTAAATTTTAAGTTATCACGTAGATAAACGTTTAGGGCAATCCAAGGGAGAAAATCTTGAAACACGGAAGTGTTTAGTACGAATTACTTTGGGTACGGAGTCCAGAGCTCTATAAGGAAAACATTCAAGAAATCAGCCCCGTCTCTAAAGACCTCGCTGTTAAGAGATACGTTAAGCAGATTGTGTTTGTCTGGAGGCTCAGCACAAGCATATCGGATACTGCACGAATTGTCGGCTTTTCGAGGAGTGCTGTGGTGAGTCTTCAACAAGTGGTGAAACCACATCCAAACGTCGAGGGTTTGGGCGGCCACCCGTCATTACAGATGTCGGACGTCGTAGGCCGGGCCGACTGGTTAAAGAGTTGTTTGTGGTTTAAAACTATATCACTTTATAGAGACATCTTATGTCAATACAGTTTTACATTCAAAGTTTTTTTAGTTTTGCTGTCCTTTGTTAACATATTCTGCCCTTGAGAAAAACACGTCGTTTCTAAGTTGTGTCTGTGAAATTTATAAACACATCATACACAAAGTGACTGAGAGAGAAGCAAAGCCTGAGTGACCGATATAACATTACAGAGACTTACACACCGTATCCGTCTGTCTCTCACCATTCAGTTAGTTTACAAAATTTATTGACTAAATATGTTACTTATACCGAAAAAAAAAAAACATACTATGTCCTTTCAAATGATACATAGTACTTTTTTTTTTTTCAAAGTTTAGCTGTGTAGCCATGAAGACATAACAACAAGAGAAAAGGAGTTACTTTTATAAAATACAGTTGTTACCCACGCCATCGTACGGTTAGGCTTAAAATTTTATTGCTAATATTGGATAAAATCCACATCTAAAACTATATGAGCAGTTGTGTCTGCATGTGAAATTTATGCGCAGATGATACACACATTTACTGCGAGAGAAACAAAGCCTGAGTCAACGATACAGACTTAAACACACTATCCATCTTTCTGTCACCACTCGGTTAATTTTCAAAGTTCATGACAAAATATGTTATTTATGTCCTTTCTAATCATACATTGAGGTTTCTTGTCAAATTTTATCAAGATCGGTTTAGCCGCTTAGTTGTGAAAACGTAACAAACATACAGAGAGACAGATTTACTTTGCATTTATAATATATTTGTTGTTGCCGGCGAATTTGTATGCGAGGACTTAAAATTTTATTTCTAGAACTGGATATAGAAAGCTGTAAGTAACATAAACGTTGTCCAAAAATACACGGAGTCGGCATAATGTGACTGTGGGAGTCGGGATAACGTGATGGTGAAGCCATTACCATACCATTCCACAATTGAACCTGTTTCATGAAGAGTACCAAAACAAAGCATGAATGACCGATGTATCATTTCAGAGACCGGGCATCCAGATTTGGGTTTTCCATGGTTTCCCAAATCACTCCAGGCAAATGCCGGGATGCTTCATTAAAAAAAAGGCCATGGCCGAATTCCTTCGCATTCCTTGCCCCCATCCTTTCCCGTCTCTAAAGACCTCGCTGTTGAGAGAGGAAAAGCAGTTTAAAAAAAATAAAAAATTACAGAGACTTACAGACACTATCCGTCTGTTTTTCACCATTCGGCTAATTTTCAAAATTTCATGAAAAATTTATTATTTATTCTGTTTCCTTCCTGGATTTCCTTGTAAAATTTCATCAAGATCAACTTAGCCGTTTAGTCGTGTAATCGTAGCAAACAGACAGAAAGGAAGAATTACTTTTGCATTTATAGTATTAGTCTAGATTGAAATCATTTTCATTTATCAAAAACCTGTCACAAATATGAAAAATACACAAATTTACAATTAACCACTACATACCTCTCTCAGACCAAGTGTAATTAATTTGTGGGGCTACGATTAGTTGGAAACTGAGGGTTGTTACAAAATGGGAGGGTAGGAAGAAGTAAAATGATTTCAGATACTGATAACATGAAAATACTGTGGTAAGATAGTGACCGGACGTTACGTTGTGTTGTGTTTGGTACCGCGTAGTAGTATGCATAGGGCAGAGAGCTAACACGTGCCCGCATTCTAGTCGGGCTATTCCGAGCGGCTCCTTTGCCAGCGAGTGTTTTATCTGGTCGCGGATTATCCGCACGGCACTTGAACGCAGATCGGGACAATTTATCTCGAGTCGTAAATACGCCGACGCGCCGTTTGGCCGACACCTTTGCCCAGAGCTAATATTAACCGTGACGCGTCGTGTTGACAGAGCGTCGGGCTCGACATGAAGTAGCAGGGGGTAGAGTTTCACTCGAGTGTTTACGATAATGCACAGGGAAAATACTGGCTGGCGCCTGCCGCCGCGCTGGCTTTTATACTGCCGTCAGAGAAACAGCGCGGTCGCTTTATGTGCCACAGTCATTAAGTTTCTGTTTTACACTAATTTAATAGTCACTTCAATGAGTGTTGGCTGACAGCCACAGAGAAGAAATAGCTTTGTTTGCTTATAGCAAAACTGCCTGATATTATGATTGCAGGTGTGCAACAGACTTCATCTTCTCTGTTTTAAGATGTCATACTCGATTACGGGCGTAGGCGGTTATTATCCCCTCCACGGGAAATCTCTGGCGAAAATGAACTAGGGTGGTTTTCCCTTGTCTTCCCCAGTCGTAAGTGTGGATGACTCTGGTAGTTTGCATTCAGTATAGAGCTATTTTTGTGTTTATTTTGTTTTATTTTTTATTTACCCTTAATTTGTAAAGCCCAATATCTACTGACTACATATTAATTTTTAAAATTGTTGAATACATACTGTAGTTTCAGGAAATTTGCAAGAAACATTTTCATGCAAGGAATTGGTATGTAATTCCATTACACTTTTACTTATTGCCTAATTAATTCTATAATATTACATTGGGTCTTGCTTACAATTATAATAGTAACAGCTGCTATTGAAAACTTTTTAATATATATATTTATATAATAACATATGTCACCTATTGTTGTAATACTCTGTACCTCCTAGTTACAATTTAATGTTAGAATTGACATTTCCGGCAGTTGTGGATGAATCCTCCCCTCTAGCTACTACTTAGAATCGTATTCTTTCGCTGTCTTTAACGGATTCAGTTTGTTTTGCTAATGTTTATGTCACTAATGCGATTGGAGTTTATACGCACGCTTCCGTTGTAGTAGCATGAGGGCTATGCCAGAGTGCAGGATTGGAATGGTGTTTACAGTTTCCTAATTTTACGGCAATATTTCAGTTTTCACTGAAGTACCGCAGAATTACAATGTTGTTTTCCTGCAATATGGAACTTATTCTTAAACTGCTCTTGTTAAATTGGTACATTACTTATTTATTTGTTTATTTATTTATTCATTTGCCTTATTACCATAGCACTTACTGAATAATACAATTATAAACAATTGTTTATCACTAATAAAATGTAACATTAAATTATAGTTAAAATTCAAAAACGTCATAGTACCGCCAATGTTCATTTGAAATATCTATGAAGTCTTTCGGTAATACCCTGAAGGCTCAAAGTGGGCAATCAAAGGTCACGTGACTGATGGCTGGTTCATCCTCACCACAATCGCAATTCGGTGAATCTCTCACGCCCCATGTGAAAAGAGATAAAGCAGATTTGCCGTGGCCAGACCTAACTCTGTTGAGAGCAGCCCAGGTCTTGCGGAAATGTTGAGTCCCTTTACATTACTAAAGAACCTTGTCACCGACTTAACTTCTTTACAAATTTTATTGCAGAAACCTTTCAGCCCTTTCCGCACTAGCACCGTATTTGCTAGTTTTGTATTGGAAGAAATGGTAGATGAACAAGGGAACGGGTGAAACCAGGTGCCGGCCCATTCAGGCCTACTCTTCCGAAAGAAACCGGGATGCCGCCAGGCTTAACGTCCCCATCAGCAGTGCCATATTCCATCCCTCCATGTGCACTGCGGAGAGTTTTGTGATTTAAACCACGACTTTGGACCACAACCTGGTTATTTATTTATTTGTCGTATGACTAAGCAGCTAACACAATACATATAAATATATACAATGACAAGAACGTTGGTAGCGTCCACAAGTTGATGTCCAGATCTTCCAGCCATTCTATGAAGGAACTTGTTGCTCCAAAAACATCTTCAAATTGTCCATCATACTTCCGTAGAGGGCATTCCCTGATAATATGCTCCACACTCTGGGAAGGAGCTTCGCAGTCACATGCAGGAGAATCCTGAAGACCCCACTTATACAGCATGGCGCTGCATTTCGCATGGCCTGTTCTTAGGCGATTTAGTTTGACCCACTGGTCTCTATTTAAATGGAATCCTGGAAGTCCAGTTGTGGGATCTTTAATATCTGGATGTTTTATAGATGCGGAGTTCCAGCTTTGTTGCCATTTTTTCATGACATCATAGTCAAATTCATCTTGCCATACCGGATTCCTGGATTTAAGACGAGTCGGGGGTAAGTCATTTAGAACCTCGTGGATTGGGAGATCCTGTGGATGATCAGGATGGTGTAGTTTTATCCACTCACGTGCCGTTGCTTCTTGGCGTCTTACCTCTGGAGGTGGTATTTTGCTGATTAGGTGTAACCAGGGAACTCCAGTGGATTTTAGGGTGCCAGTTATTACCCTCATACACTCATTCAGGTGGACGTCGATTTTTCTAGTATGAGTACTACGTTGCCACACTGGAGCACAGTACTCAGTAACAGGGTAAACCATGGTGAGAGCGGCTGTTCCTGGTGATTAGGAATTATACACCACCACCTCTCCTACCCTACCGGCCAATCCGTGATGATGTATATTTCTTCCACCATCAGGACTCAGCCATCTAACCCCATATCAGCGCCGGAGGCCATCACAGTGCCGCAACCGACTGAGCGGGCAGAAGGAAACATAAAATAAGTAATTAGCATGATGTTATGACCACAATCTTCCCTGTCTTAAGCGAACTGGCAGTGAATTTGCAGTAGTATACCTTTATCTTATTACATCTTTTTCATATTAGCTGTCTGGTAGTTTACTCGTTGATTTGGAAAAACGGTAAAAAAAAAAAAATAGTAATAGTAATAGATCATAGAAACAGAGCATTTATTGAAATCATGCTGTTTATCAATTTTAAATGAAAACACCGTCTGTTAGCAACTGGTTTTATACATAAATAGACCCAGACGCGTTTCGGCCATATGGAACAGGGCATCGTCAGTGAGATTTATAGTTAAGACAGTTACATGATGGTCATAAGTAGCTCCATTTGAAATTTTTTTTACGACCACAACTGTTGATGTAGTTCGACATAACTACTGTTACCAAAAGTTTAAATTTCGACAGATTTTAACGCAGTGGTATTTTGACCTTCAAAAGTTCAATAGTAGTTACGTGGAACTACAGCAACAGTTCTGGTCGTAAAAAAGTGTAAATAGAATTGTTCCCGACCAGCATGTAATTGTCTTAACCGTAATTCTCACTGACGATGTCCCGTTACATAAGAGCGAACCGCGTCTGAGTCTATATGAAGTAAATAAATAAATAAAACCAGTTGCTAACATACGGTGTTTTCATTTACAATTGTTTAACAACCAACTGCAGAATGATGTCCAATTTACCATTCATAATGATTATTTTCATTCCATGTTTATGTTCCCGACTAGATATCTTGCTCAGATCACCCTATGTCTGTTTAGAAGCCTATACCGTATTAATCTTGGTAAATACCATTATATATACATACAAACTAGCTAAGTTCTGACTGCAAACCAGCAGTAATGTCTTCCATTAAAATAACAAACAACTTACGTCCAAATACAAAACTGTCTGGCACTCCTGTTTCCATTTCCACCTGTTTTGATACTCAACTGTTCAACCCATGTTTCTGTTAGGGTACCTTCCTGTTAAGAATTCCTCTACACAAGAAACCACTCACGCAGTTGGTTTATGATTTATTTACCACCATTTTATGACTCAATCTATCAAATGCTTTGGAGAAAACCAGTCTTACGCTGTGAACGATGTGTCGCTATTTCATTTCATTCGAAATATATGACACGTAATCACTAAATTAGATTCACATCAATAACCTCTCCTGAAACCACGTTTCTGATTTGCGAACAACAAAACAATTCTCATATCAAACTCTATACTGTCTTACCACTGAGGTAACTTCCAATCAAACCTCAAAAACAGAATTGCTTTACCTACTTCTATTGATGCTGATGCTATTTTTAAGAACACGGTTTTATAAATAACTTTACAGTCATATAGAAAAACTCAAAAAGTGTTGCTCCACCCCACTTCCATTATGATGTTTGTGAATTCTTAAATGGGACATTCAGAAATCGATGGATTGGTCGTGATGGGGTGACGATCAGTAATTACTATCATTGTCTCCACTTCATACGATTTGTGTGTGTGGGGGGGGTTATGTGAAAGATTCAGTGTTTAAACCCGCTCTACAGTCCAACCTACCAGAATTGCGAGCTGGCCTCAACAGAACGTTTCAAAAGATTGATGGGATTATGCTGCACCGAGTGTGCCAAAAACTTGAAGATCGACTGCAAAATCAGAAAGAAAACAAATATAGAGCACTTGTAATATGCCTGAAAAAACTTTTTGGGTTTTTCTACGTGCCTATAAAGTTTTGTGATAATATGTCAAATCTACTATATAATTTCGTAAGCTCATCCACTCATCTCGATACCTATTGGCTGAAGAATAGCGTCGCGTGTCAGCCTTCGCTCGCAAAACAGCGACCAGAGATACCATTAGTAGAAATTCGTGGTTATGTCTGCAGTTTAATAGCTAAGCAACTACTAGCCATAATACTGAAATTAAGTTTGCTTTTAGTAGCGTTTCATAGTTAAAAAATATCGATAAATTTTGCGGCTGAAATAACGTTGATTTGCTTTTCAATAACATGTTACTAATGAAGGCAAATTAAAAAAAACTTTAAAAAATTAAATTACTCATGGTCTCTACTGTAACCATGAATGCCAATTGTCATTCCGGCTTAGCATAAATTTAAATTTAACTAAAACTAAGACTAATGTTGTTGCTTGACCAAAGTTTATGCATTAAGGTTTATTTGCTTTTCAGGTATTTTACTGACCACTTTTGTCGATGGTCTTTATTCATGTTCACTGTACGTGAGTTATCAGGTTCTGTTAAGTGGACATCAGACCAAATGTGTCACCGAATCGACTATTCTGGCAACTTATTTCTTCGGAGTTGCTCAACTGTTTCATAATATGGAATGTGTATTAAGTTCTCTGGCCGTCACAGATACTATGACCAATAATACACAACGTGATGCTTTCAAAGTAAACAGGATATTCTTTTTTTTAATTTTGGAGATTGAACTTTAAGAGTCAAATACAAGTCAAGTTCGCATTTAAGTAAGTTCGAGTGTATGACTTTTGAAACAGTTACACGATAGTGCGATCATTCCTGTCCGTGTTTAACACCTACCTCTATTAATACTTTTGAGTTCTTCAAGCTCAAGAGATTTTTTCCATCCTAAGGGTGAAACACAGATCAAGCTTATATTTGGCCAGATCAGATCAACCTGTCATAATCTTACATCGTAAAAGCTGGAACTATTCTAGACCCGTGACGATACGCAAAAAACAGTCACGGGCTTACACTAGTAATAAATAAATAAATAATAACTCCGTGTGGTCGTAAAGACCTGGAAACAGGGTTTCTATTGGCTGCGCTTTCCGCCCCTGTCGTAGCCGCCTTAACCTAAACCGGCAATCCTACCGGGTACAGGGGACCTACAGTTTAACGTTGAATCCTAGCGTACTTCACATTACACAGCAATTTGTGCCAGAGGTAAAGGACGGATTAAGGGCTTATGAAAATCCCGTCGAGACAGGGATTCGAACCTGGAGCCTTTCGATCTTCAGTCAGACGCCTCAACCACTGAGCCACAGTAAATTTGTGAAATCGCTTCAATCATTTATAGTAACCGTTTACACACCTCACCACAGGTGCGACATTGCGGGTAATACCCCGCTTGTGTGATACCCTTCCGAGGACTTTTGGAAAGGATATTTTGCAGAGTACTGTACTGGACTGTAGTGCGCCAGCCCCCTCAGCCACCCACGACGAAGGAAGGAGTTCATTAGCGATCAGTTGGCGGCCCTGATTGGAGGTGAGCAGTGGTTCCTGAGAGCCTCCCAGCTCATCAGCTAAGCTCGTTCACCGACAAAACGCTGTGAATAATTACCCAGTCAAATTGGCATACACAATAGATTCCATTACACTGAACAACCTCCCAGGATAAAATCACGGTATGCAGTAGATTGCAAATAAATCGCCTACAAAAGCCTCAGATCTCTCCAGTACTTATCGGACAACACTGCACCAATTGAATATACCAAAGCACCAACACGGAAACAACATTAACACCTCAAATCAAACACACATCCGACAATGTGGAATGCAACAGGAGGAAGTGGTATACTATTACAAGGACCTAATCAAACAAGCACACACACAGTGATAAACAACTTGCTGGATGGTCCTTTCAGACAAGGCTGAGTGCCACATAATTAATTAGTTATTCAATTAACAGATTACTGTCGTATGGCAACCAGACGATTTTTTAACATTTCAGCGAAGGGTGATTATTACTACAACTAATGGATGGATTTATGAGTTCAATGAAATAACAAAAAAACACTTTTAATCTAGCTGTTATTAATTCGACAAAATCTTCATAACAAAGCACGAATAGGTATCAACTTCGGCCAGAGATACTAAAGCATAATGCATAAATACTCGAGCGATTAAAATTTAGCGAGCAGAACTACTAGAAAAACATTCCTGCTTGACGACTCGAAAACGATTATTAAAAACAATTATCAAAAACTTCCGCAACTCGTCATCTCCACGAGTTTCAATAGTCTCTAAAGAAACATCCAGAAGACAATAAAGGGTGCCGAAAAACGTTTCTCCTTCGCTAACGATAACCCTGGCAATCAGATTCATACAAAAACAATTACAATTTGTACAAAATCGCTCACAATCATTAGGAAACATTTTAAAATTGAAACTATTTACATGAATCTTTAACATGAAACGGGCAACGTAAACCATTCCAAATAGCTCAAAATCATCCTCAAAACACAGTGGCTTATACAACACTTATAATTACAAGATCTCATATTTCTAACATTATACTACTTCTAATCATATTATTATTGATTTACAATAAGAGCAATATTCATTCACATGAAAAAATGTACAAGTTAATAATTAATCAACTTTCATCTCTCTACTCTTAATTCCTAAGACTAGAATCCACAGAAGGTTGGGTTACAACTAAATAACAAGCATATTAAAAAAAAAAAAAAAAAAAAAAAACAAGGAATAAACATTGCACTCAGTACACAAACAAATCAGAACTCACTCAAATACAAACAAATTCCATAACTCAGGTATTTACCGATTGACATGTCAGATATGTGATGCAATAATCGGCCAAGCTAGAAGACAGTACCAGACAAGATATAAGGAACATTTGAGATTATAAAAATGTAGTAACCTTTCCACTTTTGCCGATCATCATTTAGACAACAACCACTCGTCCACAAACATAAACACAGACATGAAAATCCTAAAACTTGTTAAACAAATAATATACGAGAATTTTTTAAATCCAACGGAGATAAGATTACTAATTAGAATCTCTCAGGCAGTCTTTCTTCACTACAACAGTATATACTATAACGTATGCAGTACGCCTGACAGTAAAAATAATGTTCGTGAACTGTATGATTATTAAATTCTCTTTTGACTGCCATCAAATAAGGGAACAGCTACAGATAAAAATTTAAAATACAGTTTACTAAAGAATAATATGAAAGAAGTAATTAACATAGTGTTATTTTTCATTTTAATCTCCCCATTTTAAAAATGAGGGGTGTTATATTCCACGTAGCTTAATTATTCCTCGAAAGAAAAATTATTTATTGAACTGTGTTTCAGACATCTGTAGTTTGATTCTTACTTGACACATTTTCGGCCAAATTTATCCAAGTTTAGAAGGCTTTTCACATAGCGTTTCCTCACCAAACGTTCTATGAAGGCTCTGACAACATTTTGATGGTTTCACGTTTTATTTCAATAAATTTAATAATAATCCGTCAATTTGATAATAACACCCAGTGGGATGGGGGCCCCCGGCCCGAGGGTCTTCCCCCACCCGGAGTAGGGGTGGAGCTTTTTTTTTTTTTTTTTTTTTTTTTAAAAAAAAAAAAAAAAGGGAGAGACAGATCCTGCAATAAGGGAGGGCCTCAACGTTATAGTTAGGCCACTGCCACCCGTAGTATGACCGTCATGCACGGGTAGTGTTCTGTGTAGTTTGTTGTTTGCGTTGTGGATTAATGAAAACTGAAACCTTTAAGTGAGGGAAATATTTATATAAACCATGTTCTTTGACTATGATTTCCAAAACTATTTTCGCTTAGTACCAATTAAATTAGCTACCAGCACATAATATGTACTATAATATACTGCAAATAAGCTATTAGTGTCTTAAAATATTTCACTTTCGGTGATCAGTTAAAAGTATATTACTTAGTAGCAGAACTCACTCACTTCTCCTATGGCATCCAATCCTAATTTTATGTCTACTCTACTATCATTGGTATCATTTCTGCTACATTTAATCACTTTTATCTTGCTTTGGCTTACATGTAGTCCAAAACCTTCCTTCAGTATTTTGTTCATGACATTCAGTAACTTCTCAATAACCTCAATCTGATCTGCTAACATGGCAATGTCATCAGCATTTTCTCCTTGCAACACTTACGCCACAATCAAAATTCTTTATACTTCTTCTATTAATTCTTCTACATATGAGTTGAATATAAATTGGGATATATTTCAACCTGGCCTCGCATCCTTTTTAACTGACGCATATCTCTTATGATTCTCTACTTTTATAATAGCCGATATATTTATATATAGATTATATTCTTTTATCTCGATACAAGGAGGTATTACGTGATCCTAGTTCGCCCCAACGAGTGTACATACAAAGCAGTGGTTAAACATTTAAAAATGAAAACACCTTCTGATAAAAGTATTTTTTAATTCATATTATCTCAGACACGTTTCGTCCTTATAAAAAGGAGCATCGTGCGTGACCGTAATTCTACATTCACGCTGTTGTTAAGAAATTTGTTATACAACCAATTACTAACAAAATACACTGAACTTTCGAATCTTGGTATAAACAGTTACACGTTTGCTGTTTTGTAAAAGCGTATTTGTTGCTTTGTTTCAACATCACTCCTATTATTTTTGTGAAGGTCATTATTTTATTGTTTTTACTTTTAATCTTGTTTTGTTTGACACAGCTCTTTCTTTGTTGCTTATTTACGTGATCAATGGTGCTATATTCTAGCTAATGCCTTAATGTCTGAGTTTTATTAAATTTTATCGATCGGTTATTGTGGTTTGCTGTTGTGTTTATTACCTTACTGTGTCATGGTAATTCTGTAATGTTCTGAACAGTGTTTCATTTGTTAAATTCGTGAATTCATTAAGCACTGTTTGCCTTAATGCAGGGTTTCTCAAACTCATAGCTCCACGTACCTCTATGAAATTTTCCAAAAAATGTCGAACCACCTGGCTTTTTATTGTATTTTTTTTTAATTAGTATTTTTGCCTAAAAAAGTAATACAGTCATAAAGAGCAATATGTTATTAATTCATCTGACGGATGGGCTGGTTCTTGTCTCACGTTGAGTCAATTTTAGGAGCAATTTAGCTCATTTTGAATATCAATTCACGATGTGGCGTGTTACACTCTCGAGATACCCAGTCAGCCGCTATAACGTTAATCTTGACACGAACCCCCTACGTTCAATTGGTAGACCCCTACGGGTTCGCGTACCCCAGTTTGAGAAACACTGCCTTAATTCGATGGCTTTGTGAATGTAGTAACTTTCCTGCACTGTGAGGTGAAGTTGTTATAGTAATTGGCGTTTCAAGAACATACCCAGGCATGTCACTCCGGTCTCCCAGATTTCCGTTTACTCATGATTTCCTGAAGTAATTTGCAAGAAAATGGCGGATTGGTTCTTTCAGAAAGCCTCGGCAGAATTACTTCCTGTTTCATGTCCCATTTCTTTCCCGTCTTCCTCGACCTCAAGGTCGGCGAGTCGTAAAACCCGGACAAAAAAGGCGACCTGATTTACCCCCTTTCTTAACGCTGCCATTTTTCTGCTTCAAAACGCCTGAGACATGGTCTCATCAGCCTAGTGAATAAGCGAGCACAAATGATGACGCCCAATTGCATCGAGGCAAAGACAGATACGCTGCCGGTAGAAGATAATGCCGACATTTTTCTTCGATGGGACAGGCTCCTCGGCTTGTGTGGGTGAAGCCAGGTGACATCATCAGGTTCCGAGACGTCCTCAGCAGGAATGTCGTCTAGGGACACGACCAGCCGCGGGTCCAAGCGTGTAGCAACATCTCGGCATCCTCATAGCATCTCCCGCTACGACTTCCTCGTATTCCTGAATGCTCCTAACTTGATTTCCGAGAGAAACAAGTCTGCCCAGGAACGTTTGTCCCATAACCTCTTTCCATACTGTCGAATTGTTCGGAACTTGATGCCTCATGTTGGTTCACGGAGACTTGCAGGTAATTTCGTCCGGTGGCGAGTACATTTACACTTTCACCAAGGTATGCTTCTTAATGCCTTGTTAGTTTAAAATCATTGGCAGCGTCTGAAATAACAACAGCGCCTATAAACCTTTAATTTGACTTTTATTTGTACTAGCTGATACCCGCGAAATCGGATGAAAACTGGATTTCTATGAAGAACAAACAAACAAACATTTCATATCAACGTATCATTATAACGTAAAAAAGTGTACACCTACAGCATTGCAATACTACCTACGATTTACCTCGCATTGCACCCCTAAATTTGTGATATCTACAGTTTAACATTCAATCCGAACAACCGACGGTCCAGGCGTGACTCTTAAGATCAAAAACAATTTTTTAAAACCTTTGCCTCCACGGAGATTTGAACCGGAGACCACGATCTAGACAGCAATAAGCAAGCATCTTATACACTGAGCTACCAGACCGCTATATAGAGAGGCAGTATAGAGACCTACACATCCTACGCGTCTGTTTATCGCCGTCAGTTATTTTTCGAATTATAAGACAACATGTATTATTTATACAGAAAATTTTTCAACCAATTGTATACAGTATTTTTCTCCTTGTTTCAAAGGATAAGTGTGCAATCTTTCATCGAAATCGGATGAAAACTGTGGATTTGTATGAAGAGCAAACAAACCAACAAACAAACATACATATGATTTTCTTTATATATATAGATAAAACACTTAGGCAAAACTTACACAACTAGATATCAAACTTCTTTGCCGAAGATTTAAACATAATACAATAAGAAATGACATAGGATGCCGTCTAGTACTGTTCCAAGTGAGCTTGCTCGTCTGCGATAATGCGGAACTTAAGTAAGTATCACAGAATTTTCCAGAAAAGTATAAATGCGACCTTTCTCGAGCGCCAACAATTACACAATATTAAAGTACTTTTTTTAGTATTTGAAATAATTGCAATGAAGCGCACGCTCATATGACAATCTCCCTACACACCCAACATTCTCCATTCCTCTTCCCTCCTACTTTATTCCTCTACTAATAGAACTTTAAATTCTTTCAGTGTGTTTAGTTCACTCTTCCACGTACTTCTCTTAATTCTCCTACCAATATGTTTCCATTTTTCATCACCAATATAAGCCTTGTGCACTACAGCCAATCTATTCACGCTCCTCCAGTCTTTCAATGAATCCGATTCAAGCTTTTTTATCATATTAATTACCAATTGTGCTCTGCGTTAATTAAAAAAAGAAATCTACCAGCCATTCTCCGTACCCCCTCCAATCCTGGACTTGATACCCAAAATGTGGGTCCCATACTACACCACCATATTCAAGCAATGGTGTAACCAATGTTTTGAAACTCAATTCCCTTACTTCTCTAGTGCATCCACTCATCACTCTTTCCAACAGGTGAAGGATTTTAAACCCTTTTCCTGCCACCTATACATTGTGTCCCGCACAGTTAAGTTTGTTATAAAATGTTATGGCAGCGTAATTACATTTCGAGTGTTCGACAAGCAATTCCTTCCCCTCTTTATAATCGTAATCAACCTTTAGCTTTTCACATGTGTACCTAATAAACTTGCTCATCTTTGCATTTATCTTCATCCCATGTTGACTCAGTCAGCTAAATATCCTATCTAGATCAACCTGACGCTCTTTACAGTCTTCTACCATTTTGATTCTATTAAACACATTATGTCATCTGCAAACAATAAACTTCTGATAGTAAACCATTAACACAATCATTTATTAGAATATAAATGAACGCAGTTTTTCTCGGCGTTATTTATTTATGAATGTTTCTCGGGAAACACACCGAGTAATGTTATTATTTACACACAATATTTCGGCGACATAAATCCCCGTTGCCATCTTCAGAATACTTTTCCAATCAACCTGTTTGGTTCGCAATGACAAGAGACATAAGATTAGAGAAACTAGGTGTCGTACTAATGCTTATATGAATTCTTTATTCCCTAGTCCAATTCGGGATTGGAATGTACAGTATTGGTTTGGTGGTAGTCACCCTTAACTACCCACTACTTTATGTACTGCAGAATACAGATGTAGGTATAGAAACAACGGACTCAAACATAAAAGAATTCGACTGATCTTTACCACCAAACAGCAGACGGTTACTCTGCGGTATTTATTTCCCTCTCCTGCGCCGCACGTATATTACAGATTTCTGCAATATTGTCACAGATTCATTGTTAGAGTTGGTAAGAAAGTGTCACTCACCGTCGGTGAATAGGCTTACTTATATTACAGACTGTGTTAGTTACATTCGAAAATATGGAAAGCTGAAGAATAATTTCGAACAATACACCTAGCGTGGTAACGCTCGGGCTTGGTATTCGGGAGGACGCGGGTTCGAATTCCCGTTCAATACAGATTTCGGTTTTCCATGGTGTCCCTAAGTCACTTCAGACTAACAACGGATGGTTCCTTCAAAACGCCATAGCCAAATCCCTTCCCCCTCCTCTCCCGTCTCATTACCTCGACATCAACGAAGTATAAAGATCTAAAAAGTAAAAAATAAAAAATCAAAAAAAAATCTGTGACTTAGAGAACGTCCATAGACTACGTAGCCCCACTTTGGCCTCTTAGGAACCCCCTCCCCCTTCCCCCAAAGTAGCCTAAAGTATCTTTTACCTCGACACCCCCCATCCCCCTTTTCCTCGCGGGGCACTTAGCTTTTTTCCTCTACTGATTCCAGAAGGCATTTAGTAGTGTTTTCTCTTGTCATACTATCGTAAATTACATACGGTGATAATTAAACGACTGAAATAAATATTCAAACGCTGTTGTGTGTTCTTTACCTTATTTTAACTGTGGCAAATAAAATGAATCAAAAGCTACGTGGCTGGGAACCGGATATCCCACTCTCCCCCACGTAGTCCAGCGTAGCTTTCTACCCAACCCATCCTTCGACAGAGCCACGTAGTTTGTGGACGCTCCCTCATCGACTGGAGGGATAGCGACTGAATAATAGAGTTCCAGGTTACCGCTCCTTCCACTTCTGTCGTGACTGAACGCTCAGTGTAACGAGAAAAGCGAAATATAAAGTATTCGTAGTGTACTTCACATAGAGAGGACAAACATTCCAACAGGTGTAAGTCGGGTTAAGTGCTCGTAAAAATTACAGGAGAAACCCGGAATCCGGTGTCTTTGATTTTAAAGTCGCGTGCCTTGACACAGAACTATCCGGTCGCTGTGAGAGAATGACGACAAAGATGTGAGGGTCGGTGGATATAGATTTGTTATAATTCCACAGTTCGCAATCGTCAAGACTAACAATATATCTAAAGGTCTTAAGTAAATCTTAAAGGAAAAAATAATACTTTAGTGTGGTTGTAATGAATTGGTGACAGGGTTTCTATCGGCAACGCATTTCTCACCTGTCGTAGCCGCTTGAATCTAGCCCGGCAATACCCGGGTATCGGGGACCTACAGTTTGAGATGGGATCCGAACCACGGAATCGTTCTGATGTACTTCACATTACACAGCAAGCTGTGCCAGAGGTGAACGTTGGGTTAATAGCCGATGAAAATCGCCGCCTAGACAGGGATTCGAACCGGGGACCTTTCGATTTCCAGGCAGACGCCTTAACCACTGAGCCACCAGACCGCTCGATTGTAAAGTTGTAAACATAGGTTTCCTCGCTATACCGTTTATATTTGTTACTGGCATTTACATTCGACAAATCTATGAAAATCAGCGCCTAAACAGTGGTTCGGACCCGGGAACTTTCGATCTCTAGTCAGACGCCTTAACCACTGAGCCACCAGTCCGCTCAATTGTAACGTTGTAAACATAGATTTCCTCGCTATACCGTTTATGTTTGTTATTGCCATTTACATTCGTCAAATCTTCTATGGAACTTCAGATGTATAATCTCTCATGTTAATTGTGATAGATGATTTCTCGACAGAAAACTTTTTTTTTACCGAGCTTGGTAGGTGAGCGATGCTCTGGCCTCGCATACGGGAAGACGCCGGTTCGACTCCCCGTTCGGGTATCCAGATCTGTGTTTTCCATGGTTTTCCCAAATCACTCCAGACGAATGCCGGGAGACTTCATTAAATCGCCATGGCCGAATTCCTTCCCGTTCCTTGTCCCTCAGCCCTTTTCCGTCTCTAATAACCTCACTGCGGAGAGTTTAGAATTCAAACCAACACATTAATGCTCAACCTGGTGATTGGAAATTGTTGTGCAGTAACGCTTGTCCCACCCTGCCGCCCAAGTCATGTTGCTGATAATTTCCTCCACCAGCCGGACACAAACCAGCTTACCTCGCGTCAGTTCTGGACACCACAACCAACTGAACCTACGGGGCAGGCATATAAATGTATGTAGAGTGGTCAATAAATAGAGTTAGTAAAATAGGTAATGCTTACTTATTTTAATATCTACTAACAGTTTCATTCATGTTTAGTACGTGTAGTTTCAAAATACATGTTGCACTATATTTTCCTCCTACGCTTTGTTTAAATGATTGTTCGTAGTAAGATTACCCATCACTTGTTTCAATTTACTTGAGAATTTTTCATAAAAAAAAGAAGAAGGAAATGTAAAAAGCATATAAAATGGGAAAATATGGCGATAGGTATGTTGTGGAGGTATTAATTTTTTTTTCTCGGAACAATTTTTCCCGTTATACTCATATCGGAACAGTTCTGTTTTCCAAAAACTGGAAAGCGTTACCAGACGTGCGAAAATTTTTCGGATAAATTACGATGAATATTGAGGTTGGAGGTTTATAATTGGATGAAAGGTAAACCGCCTCATTGTATAAATTTTTAATTTTTTTTAACGAAGTAGGTACAAAACAAAATACTTACAACATGTTACGAAACAATTAGAAAATTTTAGACGCGTAAAACATATTTATGACAAACTGTTATCGATCTTAACAGAATAAAACTAACTTGACCAAAATACATATAGTATATCCATCTCTTTATGTTGTGTGCTGCTGCGATTGAACGGCTTGGCTCTGAACTCTCACATAAGGACGACGATTCATAATTCTGAAAAATTTCTTTCCTATCGCATTATGTTACCTAAAAAAAAAACAAAAACAAACACCTTATGGAGGTAATTATACTTTTGCCCTTTAAGGGTCAAATTCCGAAAATGAATGCTCTCTTAAAATATGATGTGCCCAAAGAGCAGACATCAATCTTTAGAAAGATATCTCATTTCTTGATTTCGTTCAAGTGTCAAGGGAGAAAAAGGGCAGATGATATAAAAAATTAAAAATCACGTTGTAGTAGCATTCATACTTTTGCCCTTTCAATCATCGAATACGGAAAAATTACTTTCTAAAAATATGATGTGACCAAAGTGCAGATCTTAGTCTTTAAGCTGATAATTTATTTATTCATTTTGTTTAAGTATCAAGATAGATAAATGGATCTTGACCCAACAAAAAAAAAAAAAAAAAAAAAAAAAAAACACATTTTCTAGAAATAATGATATTTTTGCTTTTCTTTTCTTAAAATATGTGACCAAAGCGGTGACCTTAATCTTTAAAATGATACCTGAATTTTCGATTTTGGTTGGATATGAAGCGAGATAATTGTTTGTGGTGAAAAAACAACTTTTAGATAATATCAAAAAGTTATGAAACAGGATAAATTCCAACAGATTTTAATAAAAATATCATCTTCACATTTCCGAATAAAGCTCAAGCCGACAAATATGAGAATTATCGCACCTTTAGTCTAACACAACATGCTTCAAAATTACTGACCAGAATAATCTACAGAAGGATGGAAAGGGTAGTAGAAGAGATAGTAGGTGAAGATCAGTTTGGGTTTAAGAAAAATCGCGGTACATGTGAAGCAATTCTGGCATCAAGATTTATACTCGAAGGGCGCATCAAGGAAAAAAAAGATACATTTATTGAATTTGTTGATTTAGAAAAAGCTTTTGATAATGTTAGGTGGGACAAGATTTCCAAAATTTTAAAGAAGTCAGGTCTAAAGTATCGAGATAGAAGAATACTTTATAAACTATATAAGAATCAAGTGGCTATAGTAAAAGTAGAGAATCACGAGAGACATGCATCAGTTAAAAAGGGTGTGAGACAAGGTTGTAGTCTATCCCATCTATTCCGTGTATTATTCTTGTATGTAGAAGAAGCAATAAAGAAAGTCAAAGAAAAATTTCCATGCGGCATAAGTGTTCAGGGAGAAAAAAAATCAGTATGCTACGATTTGCTGATGACATTGCCTTGTTAGCAGAAAGAGCTGAAGATATTGAGAAATTACTGAAGGGCATGAACAAAATACTGAAAGAAGATTTTGGACTGAATATAAATCAAAGCAAGACAAAAGTGATGAAATGTAGCAAAAAAAAAAATACCAATACTAGTAGACTAAATATAAAAATAGGATCGGATGCAATAGGAGAAGTAAGTGAATTCGGTTAATTGGTAAGCAAATTTACAAGCAATGGCTGAAGCAGGAATGATGTTAAAAACAGAATAGCACTAGCAAAAAGAATCTTCATGATAAAGAGAAAACTTTTTGTTTCAAATATTGATCTAGGAATTAGAAAAACTTTTTAAAAATCTATGTGTGGAGCACAGCACTTTATGGTAGCGAGACATGGATTTTAGGAATACCGGAAAGAAAGAAAATTGAAGCATTTGAAATGTGGTGCTACAGAAGAATGCTGAAAATTAAGTGGACAGGCAAAGTAAGAAATCAACGAGTTTTGGAAATGATGGGCGAGGAAGCCTACAGAAAGAAGAGACAGGTTGGTACGTCATATTTTGGGACATGCTGGATTGGTTAATTTGTTGGGGGAGGGAACAGTCGAAGGTAAGATCTGTAGAGGAACATAGAGATTAGAGTATATGAAGCAGATAACTGAGGACGTGGTTTGTAAGGGGTATGTAGAAATGAAGTTAGCACAGGATAGGAAGGGATGGAGGATTGCATCAAACCAGTCGAAAGACTGACGACAGCAAAAAAATATCATTACAGTTATGTTCGACATACTGGAATGTACTAAACGCTGTTAAGAAGAGAAAGCAGAGGAAGCTGACGGAATCCTTGTAGCAGACAAGCCGAGCGGGTAACGACCTAAAGGCGGCATGTCATTCGCTTTCACCCCGGGTCGAGCTTCCTATCTGCTCCCTCATCTCGCATTGTTCTAGTGCGGGGAGTGGCTAAAATTACTGTTCCCGCGGCCCACACCAGGTCAAACGACAGTGCGACCTTTAGCTTTACTCAAACGCTCTACCAGGAAGCAATAATACTCTAGGTGGTAATAAAAAATATGGTGCAGTTTATAGGAAACCTCCTACTGCCTTGCAACTGGGGATAACGAACTTGTGTACTTGCTGCCGTGTGCTTGTGACTTTCTGTCCCATTATACAGTTTTTATCAACCCTTTTTAACCTGAGGATCAGTAAACAAAAATAAAATGATGCTGCGGACCACTAACGGATATTAGCCTAATTATTTTATCTATGTGCATATTATTAATATCTTGGAACTATTTTGCTGTACCATTTTCAACTTGGATGTACAAGAAGCAATAAAACAAGTGAAAGAAAAATTTGAATGTTGCATAAGTGTTCAAGGAGGAAAAATCAGTATGCTACGATTTGCTGATCGCATTGCCTTGATACCAGAACAGATTGAGGTTACTGAATATCATTAACAAAATACTGAAGGAAGATTTTGGACAAATATTAACCAAAGCAAGACCAAAGGGATGAAATGTAGCAGAAATGATAGGGCCTACTAATAATAGTAGATTAAATGCAAAAATTTGATCGGATGCGATAGAAGAAGTTAGTGAATTTTTCTACTTAAGAAGTAAAATTACAACCGACGCGACGGCCCAAGGAGGAATGATGTTAAAAGCAGAATAGCACTAGTTTCTAATATTGATCTAAGACTCAGAAAACACTTTTTAAAACTCTGTGTGTTGAGTACAGCGCTTTATGGCAGCAAAGTATGGACTTCAGGATTATGAGAAAGAAGGAAAATTGAAGCATTTGAAATGTGGTGCTATTGAAGGGTGCTGAAAATTAAGTGGACGGATAAAGTACGAACAGAACGAGTTTTGGAATTGACGGTCAAGGAAACAAGTTCGTGGAAGAGTCTTACAGAAAGAAGAGACAAGGATTGGTTAATTTGTTAGTGGAAGGAATAGTCGAAGGTAAGTACTGCAGAGGAAGACAGAGATTAGGATATATGAAGCAGATAATTGATAGCGTGGGTTGTAAGGGGTATGTTGAGATGAAAAGGTTAGCGCAAGATAGGAAGGGATGGAGAATTGCATCAAACCAGTCGAGCGACAGTATATATTGAACAGACGCTTAATATTTTGCAATCAAATTAATAATGATGTTACTATAGGCTGGAAATTACGCTATACCACCAACATCGTACATGCACTAAATAAAATACACTAGACATTATACAGGGCGTTCGCCGGAAAACGCTACCCTCCCAGTCTGTTGCCGTCGGCAACTTGCTCGGTCAGTGGAGCCAGCAGCTTCCGCCACACGGCACCGTGAATCACCGCACTGTTTAACACCGTCGCTGCCCCAAAGGTACAGTGACGCAGTAAATGGGACCCTTACATTGTTAAGAACGGTTTCTTTGCATTGTAGCTAGTTTGTGACTTCAGTCTCTTATTAATCAGTGTTGTGAATAAACGTTTCTTTGCGGTTTGGCTGGTTTGGGGCTTCATACTCTTACTAATCTGTACCGTGTTTGAGTGTGAGTAAAATTATGGTACGTTACAGTTTGCAACAAAGAATATTTCTCTACGATACATATGTGAAGAAGAAGTCGTTTAAAAAGTATCGCAGTAAATTTCGTCGCGAATTTCCTGGCGCTATACTGCCAGCTAAATCAACAATTCTGCGTCTGGTTAAAAAAGTAAGAGAAACGGGTTCATTTTTTTAACAAAAAGAGACTGTCGGTCAACCGTATTCTCACATAGGAGAAAATTGACGATATCGCTTTTCGACTAGAACAGTCACCCAAAAAATCATTAAGCCAGTTAGGGCAGCGTGTGTCTCGAAATATGTTCAGAAGATGTGAAATGTGCATTACACAAGAGTGTCAACACTTCCAGCATCTTTTATAAGGTAAGCTAATGAATTACGTCACATTTAAATGCTTAGCACATACAAGTTTATGAAGTTTATGAAGCGTAATTATTATGAAATAGTCCGCGGCCGACGGTCGAACAATGCCGGGAGCTGACCGCTCGCTCGCCGCGAGCAGTTTCTTCCTTGTAGCGCTAACAGTGGGTTGCGTTTCCCGGCGAACGCCCTGTACCTGGTTATTTTGTTTATTTCGCTACTCTTATGTTACCACCACTACCACGTACCACAGTCCATCAAACTAGGGTTGTATTGGAAGCCATCTTTGCTGATTCTGATGCGGATGATCAATGCTTGACATCCGCGGATGCGGGTGTTTTGCGGAAGTGGAAAAATAAATTTATAACTATTTAGATTTTAATATTTTATCAAAAATCAAATCATTAGTCCATAAATATATTTTTTACGCCAAAATCTACATTTTTTCAGAAGTAACGTCTATTTCCATATAATACTGCCACATTGATTTATTTTTGCCTCATCTTTCAACAACAAAAAACATGGGATTATTTTACAAGTTAATTAAATTATTTACATAGCGACGCTCACGTCTAAAAAAAAAAACCAATCTTTGTCATGTGAACTTTGCTTAGTTCGCGGCTCGACTAATTTAAGCGTCAAGCACAATGCCACGCCACCACACATCTCCGTGCCCGCCACCCGCCTTCCCACCGCACTAGTGGCCCATTCACAGTACAACTTGTAGGACCTACGTTCATCTGATTTTCGATAAATAACTTTGATGGGCCGCGAAAAGGGTTAGAGAACAACATGCAGGACGTGTTGGATGGTGGGACTCCCAAACAACCAACACGAGTCCTTGCTGTTCAACAAGCTATGGTGTTAGATTATGATTGGAGGAAAAATACTGCGAGTATGTGATAAGGACACATGGTGTGCCGCGAGAAAGTACGAGTGGAAAGTATTGCTTGGAACATTTTGTAGGACCCCTATTACTAGCGTGAATGGGTGAGCGCATCCTATTGTAGTTCTACACGCATGTTCTGTAAGTCGGACCGTGAAGAAGGCGCTTTACTTTACATGCAAGTTTAAGCCTGTAAATTTGTTGCTTAGGAAATAACAAAATTTAGTTCATTGTTATTTTTGTTGCAAGATCGTCAGAAAAAACAACCACATTGTTGTTAGCTAAGAGACGATGGGCAGAATTTCGTATAAAGAGAAAATAACAATATATATTGCAATGTAAACAAAACATCCGCTATGCATCCACTATGCATCCGCTATACATCCGTAATCAACTTTGCGGATGCGAATGCGAAAGCGGATTTAGGATTTCACGCGAAAGTTCTGCATTTGCGGATGCGGATATCCGTTACATCCCTACCTCAAACCTAGAAGACCCTCAGAAAACGGCTATTTGTATAATTCTTATATGAACAGCATTCTTTTATGCAACCATTAAACCAAAACTCGTGTCAAAAACTTCATTGAACATATTATTAAAGAGCATGAACTCATGTTTATCCCAAAGAGCTGACGTTGGTTCTCCTGCTACGCATGGTAAAGCCCCTACATTAAGTGAAATATTTCCCCTTCTCCGATATTGCATACGAAAAGACCACCGATTTATCAAAGTGCAATTTTTTGAAACGGAGAATCAAGATGGTTTCTTTGGCGTAAGTAAATTGTGTTCCAAAGACATCAATCTATAATTATTACTTTTCAACTAAGCACTTTGTAGAGACAATCCAAAAGCAGTAGATTTTTTTTTTTTTTCAATTTTGTTTCTTAAAAAAAATTGTTAGTGGCATAACTAAATTGTCTGTGACATACTCTTGGAACTCAATTCATCTATTGATATGGAACAAGAAGTATAATCAATTCGCACAAAATATTTAATTTTAGAGTACTACAGTACTTGGTACCTTACGATTAGTTCTTAGTACTAATACTTTTGCTTAGATTGAAAACAAATTTTAAAAGTATTTGCAACGTGTCTAGACAATAATTCGAACGAATACTGTATGCTTGAATGAGCTTTAATATTTGGCCTTCTTTATTACTCCTGCTTCTTGGCCACTCGGGTCGTAATTAATCAGAAGCACTAATTGAGTGTTTAAAATAAGGTGCAATAAATTATATTTGATCAGCTAGGTTTTTAAAATTTTCATTGTTTCTTAAAATTCTATCTGTTATTAAATTTATTGCATGTGTATCACAGGTATTCGTTTTCTTTTCCTTCAATAATAACATGACACTTTCTTCGAAAAAAACGAAAAATAATTAATTATTTTAAAAAATATCGGCTTCTATAGCCGGATTTCAGTATCTAAATATCGATATATCGTCCTAAAAATATCACTCATAAATATCGATAGTATTTTTTGAAAATACCGATATTTTCAAAAAATAATATTGATATTTTATCAGCATTTGGCTGCGGATAAAATATCGATATTATTTTTGTGTAGTATAAACGTATGTCATGGAAAATGTTCCCACCAATTCGAGGCTGAACGATGCAACGACTTGACATATGGTGACTAGTTTCGTGCGACCTGTGATGGTGTGGGTGGGCAGTGGGCGCGGCTCTAGGAAGGCACCGTGTGACGTCATCGGGGAGCGCCGACCTTGAGAAGGACGCCGGTACGACGCAGCCCGTCTCTGCTGTCATACTCAGTAAATCATCTCCGCTCTTCCTCCTTACCACTGCTGTAAAAAGGATTTATTCGTTCATTTAAAAAATATATATATCAACGCCAAGCACCAGACCATCAAAGAAAGAATATTTAGAGTCGGGAAAAAGGTTTTATGGCCTCTATTATCCGCTTGGTGATTGGTTCAGTCTAACTTCCAATTGTTTGGAAGAGGATCTGATACTCCTCTTGATTCCATCGCTGTATATAGTTTCTAGCAGGCACCGAAAGTGGTGGTGTAACGGTTATCGTTCTGGCCTCGCATTCGGGAGGACGGTGGTTCGAATCCCCGTCCGGGCATTCAGATTTGGGTTTTCCATGGTTTCCCAAATCAGTCCAGGCAAATACCGGGATGCTTCCTTCAAAAGGCCATGGCCGAATTCCTTCCCATTCCTTGCCCCCATCCTTTCCCGTCTCTAAAGACCTCGCTGTTACGAGACGTTAAGCAGTTAAAAAAAATCTAGCAGGTAATTTTTATGAGAAATCCTTTTGCTCCCTTCACACATTGCCAAAATATATAAATGAGGTACGATTTTATATATATAAGTTGTCAGATTCTGATGAATTTTCAATATGGAATTGTTCATTGTATTAATTGCTCATAGTTCAAAGTTTTGGTCCTAGAGTATGTGTTGTGTGTTCTCGTATGTGCGGATGGAAGAAATGATGCGTGTTTGGTGAGTGGTAACGCACTGGCCCCGCATTCTGGAGTATGCAGGTTTGAATCTCAGTCCAGCCATCCGGATTTCGGGTTTTCATTGCATCTTGAAATCTCACCAGGTGAAATCCGGGTTAGTTTATTCAAAATATCATGGGCGAATTCATTCCTATTCTGTGTCCCTAATCTACTCCCTCCTATTGACCTTGATGGCGATGAGACGTGTCCTTGAAGAAAATAAATGGATAGAGTAACTCGCACTTAACGAATCTTTCACTCTGCGATCCACATCAGTAGGCAGATGCAAGAATTTATGTATAAAAAAAAGAGGTTACATTCAGCTACTGGAACCTTCACCAAAGTGTTGATTAAAATGCAAATATTTACGTTCACTCTGTGTTGACAAATAGGTCAATACTTAAACACTTTAAGATGCTGGTGTGTGTTGTGTTTATATGCAGATGGAAGAAACCGAGCGTGGTGGGTGAGCGGTAACGCACTGTCCTGGCATTCGGGAGGACGCAGGTTCGAATCCCCGTTTTGCCGTCCAGATTTCTTTGTTTCGTGGTTTCATGAAATCCCTCCAAGCGATCGCCCTACCGCTGATCATGGAGTCCTATAGGTATCGGTCTATGGCCAATATAGGAGTAGGAAGGTAAATTACTATTTTCAGTTTGTTTAAGTATATTATATGTGTAGATGAGTGTGAAGTTTCTTAATTTAAAAGTATTGTATGTGACTATGAGAGAAAGGAGGCGATAAAACCCACTTGCAGTCAATTAAAGCTTACTCTTCCGAAAGATTACTACTATTACTCCACGTTGCACTAAATGTGTGGTGGAGGGTGCATAATCGTTTATGCATGGGAAGCAATATACGAGATGTGGCAGGAGACACCTATGAACTGTTTTGAATTGCCTGGAGCAATCTAAAAACAACGTGGAAAACCCATTTCAGGATGGCCGGAGAGGTTTCTCGACACCTGTTCCTGTCGGAGTGTGTTTACTTGCTCAATATATCCTTCCTATTGCATTCCTTAATCGCTCGTGGAACAAATTAGTATAAAAAAGAAATTTTACTGACCTTGATTTTTGTTATCTTGTTTTTTCGGTAATTCCTAGATATGAATGTTGCTGATGGTAAAATGTGTTTGCTGTCATCCTGAAATAAGTCTGTCGTTAACTTTTCAAGTAGGCTATGCCGTTGACAACGCCTTTGGTGTTCCAGGTCTTCCCAACCCAACTCTTTCAACATCGAACTTATGCTTTCCCTTCGGTTATTCATAACTGTCACAAATCGGGCGGCTCTTCTTCTGACCTTCTCCCCCAACCCCTTTTGATGGGATCTCATTCAGAAGAAGAATATTCTAAGTGAGGACGCACTGGTGCTTTGTATGTGATCGGTTAATTTGAGATTGCAATGTTTTAAATTACGACCAAGGACACCATCTTTTAAATCTCCATTTGATGGATGAATCTCTGCTGTGACCCATCATCATATTTGTGTACATGGTCTGTTTATTAGGAAATTTGTACCACCATATCTCCCACCCTGTAGTCCAAGACGGTACAGAGAGAACTTATTTCATCTCGAGGGCTCGAACCAGGAAACACCTTGTCGTGCAGTGAGCAGAGTTACTGCTTCTTGGTGACATAAGCTCGAGGAAGCTCTTTAAGATGGCTATAGCTGTATTAAGTTTGTCATTTACGATAGACGCCGCTCGTAAAACATTGAATTATGCAGTATTAGGTTTTGCCCGTGACTTAACTCACGTGGACAAGGGAAGGTCGAGGTCTTTTTCCCTTCAGCGCGCATTAAATTATCGTTATTAATTTACCAAAAATTTGGAAAGAATGCTGCCATGAAGCAACACCTTGTATTAAGTCACTAAAAAAGGTTTGGTACGGATAAAAGTCACGAATTTAAATCTTTAATTTATTAACATTTAGGTGGGTGGGCTATAACGCTCTGACTTCGCATTCGGGAGGACGCGGGTTCGAATCTCCGGTCGGCCATCCTCATTTTGGTTTTCCTAAATCACTTCAGGCAAATTCTCGGACGGGTCCTTCAAAATTCCACGGCTGAATCCCTTCTCGTTCCCGTCCCCCACTCCCGCCTCTAATGACGAGACGTAAAAGAAAAAATAAATAAATAAATAAATTTAAAGAAAGGTCCAAGCCAGCCAGCACTAGTCAAGTAAAGCAATGCACTTCCCTACATTCAACGTCATGATAAACATTTTGGCTGCTAGAAGTTGTCAGGTACAAAACCTCACATTTTGTGATTTTGACATTTAAAAAGCTATTTTTTATTTAATAATTGTAATTGTATATACTAACTCTGAATTTTTAAGTTCCAAGGTCAAATTTCGTCAAGTTGAATACAATGAGATCTCTGGAAAATAAAGAACAGTCGATATAGAGTTGAAGAAAAGATTTGAAAGGAAGAGGACTTGTTGGTTTTGGAAAGAATATGATTTAAGAGAAAAGATGAAACAGAATGGCTCAATGGAGAAGCAATAAGAATCCTGGCGGGATTATGAAGAGGAAAATATTAGCCTGAGGGCAGAAGGTTTAGGGTTTTGATAAAGATAATGGAATGTGACTTTGGAAATGATAATTGTTTTGTTTAATGAAAAATATAGGAATTATGTGATAAGTAGAAAGTGTTTTATTTGATATTGAGATGGAAATATAGATATAGACAAAGGAGTTGATTTAAAGTTTGTATGGTAAGAAATTAATTAATAATAATTTGATTTACAGCGTGAGTATCGAAATAAAACCAGCAACGGACAAAGAGGGATCAAGGAAATCCTTATGTACTGGTCTGGTGCAGGAAATGTAAGCAAAAAGTATTATTTTAAAATTATGAAAAAGTAACACTCACATGTGTTCTCTACAAAAATAAAAGGTAACGATAAGGTTACGTTACAAAGTCTAGTACCACACACTGTTAAAATGATACTTTCTACTGTGGAACAATTAAATTGGAGGGCCATTTTCGATTTCTCAGTCGGCCGAACATCACGTGAAAATATAAAATAAGTTAAAGCCTCAAGGTGATGTTACCCTGGCCTCACTAGTCACTTAGCCTCCATTCCTTCCCACCTCCTCCGAACTGACCGCTGTATCCAGGTAACGAGTCGTAAATTTCCCCTTCGCAGCGGAGCGACGATAGAGCAGATTGACCTTGAACCGCCTGTGTTAGCTCAACGGGATATAATAATAACGTGACTTAAGCTATACGTAAGTGCAGATTCATTTTAAATGTGTTCGTTGCTTTTTACTTGATCCGGCACAGATATTACAAAATTAGAGTTTTTGCCTCTATATTATGAGGGAGTATAGTGCTGGTTGGGATAAAACGCAGTCAATATTAGCCTATTCCAAAGTTGTCACTACTGTATGTGCAGCTTCAGTTGAGCGAAAAAAAAGGCAGTCGTTGGGTAATGCCGACAGAAGCGAAAAACTTAAAAACTATGAATATCAATGGGTAGCACGTCATATTTACAGCTACAGATATACTGTTAACATTAGCATGTCGGTGACGTGAACTCAAGAGTTTAAGCATCCAAAAATCGACCAAGGCGCCTCAAGAAGATTTCACTTCAAAAAGGTTTCTCCAATATTGTGGATTGTGGATCGCGAAACCTTCCATTTTACGGTACAATGCATTACCGCTTCACCCATGGGAATCGCCAATGGCTGCGAACTTATAAGATCTAATTCGAAAGATAAATGTCGGATATATTGCAGAACAAAATTATATTCAAGATATCAAAAAAAAAAAAATAAAAAAAATCGTGGATACGATATTACAGATACAATGTATAACCTTCGACGAGGACTGAGGACGCATGGTAATAAGGTATATATATCTTACAGTCAGGTATGTACAGTGTATTTGTACATGTGTAATTGTGTACACTGCCGCTACGCGCGCGCCAGTAGGTATATATTGTAACATGACGCGCTGTCGCCACGTTACAAGGTGCATGTTTATTATATATGTCATAATGTTAGAGTAATTTACATAAATCTTGGTCGACCACCTAAATAGATTTATGTTGAAATTTTATAAAGTACGCAAGATTCCAAGTGAGGACTGTAATGAAATGGTGGACATACAGTGTATCTTGGTAAAGCGAATATTCAAGAATTATTGAGCTATGTAGGCTTGAAGCTAATCGTGGTCTTCCCGAACCATGGTGACAGGACATTGCGGATTTAGGGATTTGCCGGACCACACATTCTGCTCCCTGGGGATGGGCCGTCAACAGGGTCACTCACCGGGCGGGAAATGCCTGCCGTCCGAACACAGAGTCATCCCCGAACGCAGCCGAATATGTCCGACCTCTGTTAGATACGCTGGGCAAATCAGATATCGGGGATATCACGTGACATTGGGTGCCGACCTGAAGATCCAATCCAAATAAGCGTATAACTTAAAATCCTGGAAATTTCTGTTATATGTGAGCTTCGAGACTACAAGGGGCGGAGCGAGAAGATTCCTCGCGAGAGAGAAGAGCGACGAGCTTCAATTCAATCTTCGAGTCCATGCTATGCGAGTCTAGTCTGAGGTTGACTTGGAAAGTTGACTTCTTTGGCCAACTGCTGCTATACGACTTCTGGCTGCCGGCTTGATGGAGCAAGCTTATCACAGCAACACAGCCGGTAATGCGATGACGCGCATTGTCAGACCAGAGATGCCTGTAGCCGACTTGTGAGATAGTCTCACATACCGTGGGTTCGCTCCAATCACCGCAGACATCAGACGCAGAACTACAATGGTAACTTATTACGACCAAGCCATCTGATTGTACATTCCGTGAAACAGAACCCTTAAACGACTTTGAGAGGATAGATCCATGTTCTCACTTTCTAATTGTAAAAACCCCTTAGCTAGCGGCATAATTTGCCAGAACTAGTTATTTTCGAATGATATATTGTTCATTCTAGCGCCCATGATTTTCTTTTAACTGTAAAATCACAGTATTATGATACCTTTGTCTGAGGTCGTCATAACTGGTATTTTTCATTGTTTCCAATTGTGATTATTTCTTGAATTTTAATTCTGAGATATATTTAAAAGTAAATATACAATTGTTTGCTTGCTCATGACGGCTAATTGTACCTCTGAGCGTTGCTTTTATGATTTTGCCAATTTGTGTTAATGTTAACGGTAAATTCGCTCAGACTTGTAATCGCCAGTGATAAGAAAATAAATGTCATATTGTGACAATTTTTCCTAAATTCCAACTAACGTCGAGATGCAAAATTAATAAATTTTCACTCCTTCATAAAAATTAAAAATCCACAATTATTAATCATAAAGGTATGAAAGATAATTGTAATGTTTATATATTGTATACAAGTATAATTTATTCTTTACTGGTGTCCAAGCACAACACGTCATACTTAAGGCTACAGACATACTGCCATTACAGCATGTTGGTGACGCGAACTCATAAGCTTTTTCCAATACAAAAACCGTCTAATGCGCATGTCATATGCGCATCACGTCATAGCATGTCGGTGACGCGAACTCGTTAGATTTTACCCGTCCAAAAATCACTCAGCGCGCCTATACAAGTTTTCACTTCAAAATATCACAATTTTACGATTTTGGCCTCTCTGTCATTAGGGGCGTCCATTAATTTCGTGAGATGTTTTTACGGAATTGCGGACTCTCCCCTCCCTGTGGTGAGATATGGTCGGATCCCCGCCCCCTCCCTTAAGATGACGTGAGATTTTGACGTAAACCGCCCCCCCCCTCCCCCTTCTTCCCGCTGATCGACCTCGTACTCTTTTTAGACTATTTTTTTAGCTTTCCTACTTCCGAGGGCGGTTATAATCCACCTAAAGTCGGTATCCGTGTCGTTTCTAGATTTTATACACACCCTCTTCCCCTAAAGATGACATCGTGTCGTTTGTGGTCCCTTTTTTTTAGCTCTACTGTCCTCGAAGAATTTCAGAACCTCACGTGAGATTTCCGTCAACCCCCCTCCCCCCCCCCCTCACTCTTGGTGATGTTTCGCCGCACCACCACCATCCCCTTCCCTATTTCACGTCACGTAATTAATGGATGCCCCCTTAGTAGTGTACATCGCGATTCATCTTTTATCTCACAGTAGAGATATGACCGCTCGTATCGCAAAGAGGAATTGGGTCAGGCGAACTAAGGATAACATCACAGGTCCAGGGAAGCTGTTGACTGCTCGCTTCCAGCGAAACGCAGTGCCGACTTGTTCTGCGGTGCTGAGAGCTTTACGAGTTCCTAGCAGCGCGGAGTACTCGCCGTACCTGAACACGCCGGCTGGGTGCGCCAGAGAAAGCGAGCATCGCGATTTATGGCGGATGAGCCGGCTACACGTGGCCAGGGCTGTACATCACGCACGGCGAACCTGGCAGTGAACACATTATCATTGCTTCCTGTTCTCCAAGTGGGGACTCTGCGATAACCGTTGCGCCGCAATTTGGTGATACGTTCCAATTAGAATTTTTCAATATCCCACTCACTTCAATTACAAAAAACCATCCAGTTTAGATCCGCCAGTAAATATAGCTCTTATTAACAAGACCTTCGAGTACCTAAGATTCTATTTTCAAGAATTAAGTTACATTAGGGTCTAGCGCCCGAAAGGATAAACTGCCTGTAACAACTAAAGATAACAATATTATTGAAACAAAATTCATAGACAAATTGGGGAAACGTATGGCCCAATACATTCCTTAAACTGCTATCATCCAATATTCAAGTCCTGTGGTACAAAGTTGTCAATGACACAGTACCTACAAATGTGAGATTATTTCGAATCCATATAAAATCTACAGATAGATGTGATACTTGTGGAAATACTGACACATTAATTAATTCATCGTTTTACTTGTGGAAAGGCTGCAGACATCTGGAAATGGACGAAGCATGCAACATCATCTCTATTAGAAATTTCTGAATCTGAGGTTACATGCAAAATTCTAATATAACTAGATATCAAGACCATACCACGAGAAAAACATAATTCAATGGTTTGGGTTTTACAACAAGCCGTGTAAAATATTCTAATAAAAACCTAAGGATCTAGAAGATTATTTATCCACACTTTAAACAACACTATGGAATTTTAAAAAATCAACGAGGTACATACGCCACTTCGGAGCGTATCTAGATGGAGTTCTTATCCGTGAACAACTTTGATAACGCAAATTTTTCATAACGCCAATGTTCAGGACATTCATTTGACCAGAATACTCATATGATGTTTCTGTAATTAATAATAATCAAAAAAAAAAAAAAACACCGAATCTGAGGTGGTTTAGTTGAAATGCGGGCTGGAAAATTTCGTAAAAACCAAATTTGATAATTGATTTGTATGTAACTTTACGAGACAAATCGATGGTCAAAATTTTTTTTTTATTATTATTAATTTTTTTTTTTTTTTTTTTTTTTTGCGATCTCGTATCTCGCAAGGGAGATGGTTTGGTTGAAATGCAGCCTAGACCAGAAGGAAAAAGTTCCGAAAGCCAAATTTTATGACTCGTTCTTATGTTACTGGACGAGAAAAATCGAAAGTCAAAAATAATTATTTTCGATATCTCACTTATTTCTCAAGATATATTTTCTCTAAAAAGAGGTGGTTAGGATGAAATGAGGAATGGACCAGAAGAAACACGTCTCCAGAGGCACACGGAGAACTAAGTGATATATAAGTTTTCTTCACCAAATACATCGTAACCTGCCTTGACCTATCCCGGTAATAATACCGGATATATTGTAGGCCTACCTACAGTTTAACGTGGAATCCTAACCACGTAAGCGTTCAGGCATACCTCATATTACATAGCATGCTGCGCCAGAGGTGAAGGTCGGGTAGAAATTTGAAAATCCCAGCCGAGACAAGGATTCGAACCGATGACCTTTCGCTCTCCAGGCAAACACTTTAATCACTGAGTCACCAGGCTGCTCCAATCACTTAGCGATTCAGATTTTTTTTTTTTTTTTCAGTCTTTCGACTGATTAGAGGCAATCCTCCATCCCTTCCTATCTTCTGTTAACCTGTTCATCTCTACATACCTCTTACAACCCACGTCCTCAATTATCTGCTTCATATATTCTAATCTCTGTGTTCTTCTACTGTTCTTACCTTCATCTGCTCCCTCCACTAACAATTAACCAATGCAGCATATCTCAAAATATGATCTACCATTCTGTCTCTTCTTTCTGTAAGCCTCATCCACAAACTTCTTTTCTCACACATCATATCCAAAACTCGTTCATTTCGTACTTTATCTGTCCACCTAATTTTCAGCATCCATCTTACAAACTGCTGAAGTACCCTCTGTAGTAGTTATGTAAACTAACACGGTGATCCTACCAGAAAGCGGAAGCCCACAGTTTGACATTCAAACAACGGAGCGCGCCAGGGTTGAATACAGTTAACTTCATTTCAATTTTGAATAATATTAATCCCGTTGGTACGTATCCCAGTAATCATTTCGACTAGAAGAACCAACTTGCCTATAAGTGGTACTAATTTGTGGAGAGCGTACATATACCGGTGTTTTGGACGGATGGTTCCGTCTGTCTGAAACACGTAATTGGTATTTTACTTTCCTTCACCTCCTACCCTCCCAAATATTTCTCAGTTCCAGTGAAAAGTGCTATTTCTGGCAAGTGACTACACGTTCTACCAAGAATTTCCATTTATTTTATAACTTACATAAATTAAGACACGTAAATATTCACAATGTTCTTTTCCCATTATTCAAATTCCTCGAAATACCTGTTAAACTATAACATCTTCCATCCAGTCCATTCATACACAATGTTTTTTGGCTTAGCACATTCATACTTTCATACATAGTGGAAAGACTATCCTGACTTTGGCAAATATATCGATATTTTCATAAAATAATCGATATTCATCGTCATTTTTATCCTCGATATATTAAAAATCGATATTTTATTTGAAATATCAATTTTAGGTACCAATTCGATATTTCTTAGTACAATGCAATTCAGTATCCAATTTAATACGTTACATATATGTAGGGTAAATATACGTACATATCCCATCTTCTGAAACCGTCTCAAACAAGTGAATTAGTCGTAATTTAACAGCTTTTCATCAATGGTTAAGAGGTTGAAAAAAGCTGTTAAATTTTATCAGGTTTACGTTAATGTCTTTTTTTGGTTAATTATTTTTACGGTTGAAGAATATTGATTAAGCATCCATGTTGCGACGTTGACCGCTGACCGTTGACGTAAATTAACAGCTTCTGTTTTCAACAATTTTTTCATTGATAAATATCAGTTAATGCATTGTCGAAATACCTGATATGCCAAGCCTCCCCCGTATCATCACAAAGAGTGACTTCTGCATATAAATTGGGGGCACTGGAGAATAGGAGTAAATTGATAGGATAACATATAAAACAGAGTGTTTTTCTTCATCAGAAGAATACTAGTTTGATAGGTTGTAAAAATAGATATATTAATAAAAGTTTCATGTTTCCTTAAGTTCTGCATTGGTCCTTAATTTTAACAAATTTCTTAAATATTTTTTATATATATTTTGGGAATGATTTTAGATAATAACAAGCTTAGACAAAAATATCGATATTTTTTCTCGATACATATCAATATTGTTTTTAAATATCGATACAATATTTATCGATATGTTTTTTCATTTGCCTATCCTAATTACTAATCTCTTTCGTTTTACAGTCCATATCGACTTGTAAATTATCGATCGCTTCCGCGCGCTCGGAAAGACTGTCCATTAATAATGTCACGTGCCGTTCTCAACATTGAGTCCCCGGCAAAGCGAACAATACATAGTTGCTAATGTTATAGGCAACAATCTCAGACAACCAAAAAGTTAATTTAAACACTAAGAAATTAACTTGAAATTATATATTAATTAATAAAATTTCCACCATGTTAATTACTAAAAATAATGGAAAGCCGGGCAGACCGTCAAATAGGAGAATATGGTACATAGGATCAAGCCGAAATGCAAGATCTTGCGTGGAACAAATCTTTAATCTCGAAAATACAGTAAAAGTCCGGTTATCGGAGTTCTGATTATCCGAGCCGCCGGGTTAACCGAGGTAAATTTGTGAAATATGATATGAAGTGTATGTTCCAACCGCCAAATGTTACGTCACTGATACAACTTCTTGATCAGTATGTAATAGAAACATTCAAAAGGAATTACAGAAAAAGGCGGCTTCAAGTTTTATCTAAAGAAAATAGTATCAGTGAAAGAAGCAGTTTATTGGTCAGCCATGGCGTGGGATGAAGTAAAACAGGAAACGCTTCAAAGATCATGGAGCAAACATTTTGGTATGGAAAAGCCTAAAAAGGACGATCTAGCTCAACAAGATGTCAATGAACTGACACAGTTAGCCAACCAACTTCCAGTTGTAAAACAATTTAACAATGAAGATATACAAGAGTGGTTGTTGGACGACGATCAAAATCAGCTTAACGATGATGAAATGGTTAACATGATTGTCAGCGGAAAATGAGAATAAGACGTAGAATTAAATACTGAAACTGTTCCAAAAATTTCTCATGCTGAAGGTTTAAAAAGAATAGAAGCAACACTTGAGTATATTGAGCAACAGGAAGAAAGCACAGCAGCCGACATAATGATGCTACAGCGTTGGCGCTATACTTCCGCTAAGAAGAGAAACAGAATTGTGACACAGAAGACAATTAAAGACTTTTTTGGCAAGTGATCGTAATTCACAAATTAGTTTTACACTATAAATAAATTATATTACGTATTTCAGTTTCAATACGTTTTTTGATTCATTGTAACCTCTTTCCTTGATCTCCGGTTATCCGAGTTTTTCGTTATCCGAGGTGGTCCCGGTCCCATTTACCTCGGATAAACTGAGAATAAGAGCTATAGATTGTACAAATACGATAGTAGTTTTCGTTGATTTTATTTTTTAAAAAAATAGCACATATGTCAACTGACAGAAAGACGCCTTTAAAAGCTTTGGAAGAATTTGGAATAAATAGGAAAGATAGGGTGATTATTGAGCAAACATTGAGAGGAATTGTTTCTAAAGTTAAGATACGTGGGTTAGTTTCAGACTCTTTCGAGATACGGACAGGTGTCAAGCAAGGAGATGGTCTTTCGTCCATCTTATTTAATATTGTGATCAATAAAATATTGAGAACATGGGAAAATTCAAAGAAGAAGAATGAATGAAAAGAATGAAGAATGTTTAGGCCCATGCAAGTAGGGTCTAAGAGTGGACTGTCTTGCTTTCGCAGACGTTCTGGCGCTACTAGCAGAAAATAAAGAAGAATCTCAAAAAAATGGTTGAAAATTTGCATGAAATTGCAGAAAAAGCAGGACTCATGATCTCACATGAAAAAACACAATATATGGAATACAGACACACTAATGAAAAATCTGAAAACTGAATTCTGTAAAATTAAGACAGTCGACAAATTTAAACATCCAAACGAATGGGCTAGTTAAGGAAGCGAATAGAGCAAGAGCTAGGAAGATGGAACGAGCATATAGACTTACACAAAACACAGAACAGATACAACAAGAAAGCAATCTCCTAAAAAGTAAACATTAGACAGTATACAACAGTTTTCAGGACAGAGGCAATGTTCAGCTCAGAATGATTGGTATCGAATAAGAAAATGCGGATTAATGAATTAGAGAAAAAAGAGAGGAAAATTCTAAGGAAAATCTTAGGACCAATAAAGGGAAATAATAATATTATGTTTTTATCCATAATTCTCTATATTGACGTGATTATATTAATCTGTGTAATACAATAATAGTTGTATTCTAGTGACTGAAGGCTGTTTCTCATTCTACCTTTTGTCTGATAATGTTATGATTTCTGTGACTTATCTGTCTAGTGCATCTAAATAAAAAACTTCGTTTTTTGGCAGACGCGTTTCGATTCTTTATTCAATCATCCTCGGTGCCCTAGAAAAGTTAATTTACATGCTTTGGCGTTGTTATAGTATGTTTATAATTCTAATCTGTTATTAAATGCTACGAATATTATATTCTACTAACAGTTTTTGTTTCCTAGAATGTAATATTCATAGCATTTAATAACAGATTAGAATACATAATAGAAATGAGAAAAATCAGGAACTTCAAATATGTAATTACCTTTGTCGAATTTAAAAAGGCCTATGACTCAATTAAGAAATGTACTAATAGATATTCTGAAAGAATTAGGACTCGATAATAAAACAACTGAAATAATTAAAGGAACACTGACAAATACGACGTCCAAAGTAAAATTTATGGGAGAAATTTCCGAGCCGTTTGAAATTAATTCAGGTGTGAGACAGGGAGATGGTCTGTCTCCATTACTTTTCAACTGTGCATTAGAAAAAGTAGTGAGGGAATAAAGGAAAGCCATCAACACAAAGGGTGTCCAGCTGGGAAGAAATTCAAATAAAATCACCATAGATTTTCTAGCTTTTGCAGATGACATGGCGGTAATTACTGATTCACTGGATAGTGCAAAAGAACAAATCGACGAACTAGAGAAACAGGCAGCTAAAGTAGGATTACATATATCTTTTGAAAAAACACAGTTCATGACAAACATCAATGATGCTCTTCAAAATCTTAAACTTCGCAATGGCACAATAGCTAAAACAAATTGTTTTAAATAATTAGGAGAATGGATAACGAACGACACCAAAGAAAAGACTGCGATAGAAACAAGAATACATAAACTGGAAAGAGCATTTCATATGACAAAGAACGTATATAACAAAAAATCCTTATCATGGAACACCAAACTAAGGCACTATCAAGCAGTGGTTAGACAAGAAACGTTGTATTCGGCAGAAACGCTTAAGCTAACAAGATATGGGGATCTTGAAAAACTGAAAAAAGTGGAAAGAAGAATCTTGAGAAAAAAACTGGGACCCAAACCTAATAGTAATGCTGAATACAAATTAAGAGCAAACCGAGAACTATATTCGAAAATAGAAAAATTAACAGTTATAATGAGGAAAAGAAGGCTGAAATTTTACGGGCACATATACAGAATGGATAATAATAGACTAACAAAACAGATCTTCACCTTACTGAACAAATACAAATCCAAACCCACATGGTTCACTGAAACTGAAAAGTACATGAAAAATGCTGGAGTGAAAGCAGATATAATAGACAACAGAACACTTTTTAGTGAAGTAATTCACAAGGCAGGTTTTCAGGAGAGACAGAAAAACATAAAGGGAAGGAAATGGACCCAGGAACAAAAGGAACAACACTCTCAAAGATTGAAGGAAGTTTGGAAACAAAGAAAATTAAATACAAAGAAACATAGCCAAAGTTGATTTATCGTACCCTCCAAATGGGTTATTCGGAAGAAGAAGATTAGAATTATAAACATACTATAACAACGCCAAAGCATGTAAATAAACTGTTCTAGGGCACCGAGGATGATTGAACAAACAATCGAAACGCGTCTGCCAAAAAACTAAGTTTTTTATTTAGCTGCACTAGACGGATAAGTCACAGAAACCTTATTATTAAAGCAGCTAAGGAAAAAAGGCCTGAATCTCAACATGACGAAAAGATAATACTTTGTGGAAGAGAAAAAATGAAGACCTTATGCTGGTATGCAAAGAAAATTACAGATACAAAGTACAAGAGAAGGATGAAATTTTATGGACATCTTTGTGAGAGCAATCTGACTAAAAGAATCCTCAACTACATCACTAAAATAAATACGACAACAAAAAATGATTGCAGAAATGAGAAAAGATTTGAAAAAGTTAGAATTCATCCAGATGACATAGATAATCGAAAAGTGTTTCAAACTAAAGTTGATAAACCAAAAGGGTTCCAGGAAAAACGTACAATGGCCAAGACCACCTGGTCTGAAGAAACCAGGGGGAACCTCAGTGAAAGAATTAAAAGATTCTGGGAAGGGAAGAAAAGATGAACCAGTAAACCAGTTGCTTCCCATGATGCAAAGTAGTAGAAGAAGTAGAATTATTTAAAATTGATAGAGACTGGAGTATGTCACAAATCCGACCCCATTTTACTTTTAGGAGTATGAACTGTACACTGATTGAGATCCAATCAAAATATGGCCAGTTGTTTTTGGTTTCTGTGCGAATGAAGTTCATCTAAATGTTGAAAATATTTTGTGAATAGTTACTTTTATATCTATATATATTTCAGCTTTCCAGGGCTATATATTGTCCGAAATCACCATCAGTTTTGGTGCTCATACATAGCCACATGAAAACAGGTATATTTCTCTGTGTTTATCAGCTTCCCGACGTCATATCGAGATAAAAGAAAACGTAATTTTATTTTTCAGCTCCCATGAAAATCCTTGGAGTGGTTTTTGCATGATCAGCAACCAAAGAAACGTTAAATGCTTCTCTCAGTTGAATTAGTTTTAACTGACTATATAAAAAAGTCGGTTTTATTGCAACGGGAAATTACACACTTCGATACTCGACAATAAAACATTGCTCTTAGCCTAAACAAGTAACGAATACTGAGACCTTTCTGTTGTCAACACAATGTCATCAGAAAATCGTAGCATACTGATTTTTTCTCCATGAACACATATGCCACTTGGAAATTTTTGTTTGTTGCTTCTTCTACATATAAGTTGAATATTAACGGGGATAGACCTTGTCTCACGCCCTTTTTAACTGATGCATGTCTCTCGTATTCTCTACTTTTATTACAGCCACTTGATTCTTATATGACTTATAAGAGTATTCTTCTATCTCGATACTTTAGCCTGACTTCTTGAAAATTTTGAACATCTTGTCCCACCTAACATTATCAAAAGCTTTTTCTAAATCAACAAATGCCATAAAAGTATCATTGTTTTTCTTGATACGCCCTTCAGGTATTAATCTTAAAGCCAGAATTGCTTCCCTTGTACCGCGATTTTTCCTAAATCCAAACTGATCTTCACCTACTATCTCTTCTACTACCATTCCCATCCTTCTGTATATTATTCTGGTCATTAATTTTGAAGCATGTGATGTTGGACTAATTGTGCGATAAATCTCACATTTGTCGGCTTGTGTTTTCTTTGAAAGTGTGAAGATATTTTTATTAAAATCCTCATTGAAGTTGGAAATAACATGTAATTTTTCAAAGAGAAGGTTTCTGACCAAAAGAAATAAAAAAACCACTCCATCTTCCCATTTATACCCCTCAATTTTATACAAACCTACAATTCCTATCTGATTTTGATTGAACTTTGCACTTGTATACTTTAAAATAAAGAGAAAAATCCTGTCAACATTTGGTCTGCCAAGGCTCAGCCCCTCTCCTTCCTTCCACCTCCTTAATTTTTGTCAATGTTCTTTACAAAAAGCTACAGTCGACGCCGTTTGACCGATTCCCATGAAAGTTGGCGCATATATGTATTTTTCACGAAGAATGTTTCTAACAAAAAAAATTCAAAAACCATACCCTCTCCCCAATAAACCACTTAATTTTCATACAAACACACAGTTTTTACCCAGTTTAGATAGAACTTATCACACTTTTACTATAAAACAAAGAGAAAAATAATGTCAACTTTTGGTTTGCAAAAACTGAACCCCTCTCCCCGTTTCCACCACCTTGATTTTTGTTAATTTTCTTTTTAAAAAGCTACAGTCGACACCATTTGACCGATCTTTAAAACTAGCCTAGCTCCCGTTTTACACCCCTTAATTTTTGTAGAAACCTACATTTTAACCCGATGTCAGTGGAACTTCGCATGCATATACTTTAAAACAAAGAGAAAAATACTGTCCACATTACTTTAAAAAAAACTCATACGCTATCCCTCTTTCTACCCCTTTAATTATTGTCAATGTTCTTTATATAAAGCAACAGTTTCTATTTGATATTGAAGGAAGTATGCACATGTATACTTCAAAACAAACAGAAAAATACTGTCTACATTTGGTTTAGAGAATCCATAGCCCTCTCCCTCCTTTCAATCCCCTTAATCTATACAAAGCTACAGTTTCTATCCGATTCAGAAGGAAATTTGCACACGTATACTTTAAAAATATACAGAACTATTGTGTTTAAATTTGGTTGCAGAAGCCCAAACCCTATTCCCTTCTACTACCACCCCTCCTAATTTCCAATTTACTTTATAGATACACACAGTTTTTATCATATTTCGATGGAACACTGCACATGTATACTCAAAAAATAAAGAGAAACTTAGTATCTACATTCTGTTTACAAAACCCAACCACTCACTCCCTTACCCCATTTAATTTTTGGAGTCGGTGCCAGCCAAAGCAAGAAAAACAAAAAGCTAAAAACAATAATGAATAACAATAATACATAAAAATAATGTTACTACGTACCTGCAATTAATGCTATAAACATGTTTCAACAAAACTGAAACCTACAGATGATACGCCGATATTATACTAACTGTAAAGCGTGTACTGCATGATCCAACCAACCAACTGACACTGTAGCGCCAGAGATATCCTTGGACGACCAACGAAGCCAAGCCACAGATTAAAATACTGTCCAATTTGTCTCCCGAGACTCCCTCCCGCAATAACAATATCTGCCTCACTACATACTGTAAAATATTTGGATATTTTGTTCGTAGTCCCCGTATCGCCTCTAACACCAAATGAAGTTCAATAAATCGATCTTCGCGATGTGACTGCTGGCACCGACTCCAAAATTAACTAATTAATGTAGAAATTTCAATAACAGTAATGTAAAGTATTGTCCATTTAGATTTATTTTCTTCTAAGGAAGGTATAAAATTATTTTAAAACTTTTAGTGTGCTTAAGACGATTTTTATGTGTTTTAAACAATTATTTTATATTACAGCCACTTTATTCTTGTGTAGTTTATAAAGTATTCTTCTATCTCGATATTTAGGACCTGACTTCTTTTAAAGAAATTTTGAACACCTTGTTCCAACTAACATTATCAAAAGCATTTTCAAAATCAACAAACGCAAAGAAAGGTATCTTTGTTTTTCTTGATCCGCCCTTCAAGTATATAATCTTAAAGCCAGGATTGCTTCTCTTGTACCGTGGTTTTTCCTAAACCCGAACTGATCTTCACCTACTATCTCTTCCACTACCCTTTCCATTCTTTAGTTTATTTGTCTGGTCAGAAAATTTTACGCATGGGATGTTAGACAAATGGTGCGATAATTCTCACATTTGTCGGCTTGTGCTTTCATCGGAAGAGTGAAGATGATATTTTTATTAAAATCAGTTGGAATTTCTCCTGTTTCATAACTTTTTGATATCAGTTTAAATAATCTTTTGATCTCTTCCTCTCCTAAGGATTTAGTTAGTTCTGGTGATCTCATCAATTCCAACTGCCTTATTTGCTTCTAAGTCTTTCAGAGCTCTATTAAATTCTGTCCCCAAAACAGCATCTCTTAAGTCATTAGTGTCGACATTGCCTTCCTTTTCCATTACGCTATTGTTCTAGTCGTCCTCATCATATAGATTCTCAATGTATTCCTTCCATCGATTAGCTCTATCGTCTGAGCTTAAAAGAGGGTCCCGTCGGCAGTTTTAATGTTTACACCTCCTTCCTTCATTTCTCCAAAATTTTGTTTGATCATTCTACTAAAAACAAAAATTTTCATCGATAATAGTACAAATGGCGTAAGTCTTCATTGACGAAATGAACTTATTTTATTTTAAAAGGTAGAAAATAAAATCGTTAAAAATTACTCTGGTACCAGTTTTCATGCGCTATTATCTTGTTAGCCCATGATTTCCACAAAATAAATTATAAGGCTTCGAGATCGCAAGCGAAGTTCTTAAAAGTACGTACATCTACAGTTTCTCCCACATTATGCATCATGATTCATACGTTTTTTAAGACATACTACACCAACCAAGATCGAATAAAATCGACCGAAAGAATAACAATAAAATCTTTGTGTAGTTGTAAGCGAATCGGTCAATCGACAATGGCGGTCGCAATCATAATGCACTGTGTTATAGTTGCGGGCAACGTTATTGATTCTTACACTCGCTAGTGCGATGTTAAATGCTCATAATGCATGTACGTTTGTTTGTTCCAACTAGGACCACGATAAGCCATCTTTTGGCTTGTATTTTTGCTTTCGGGCACATACATTTAACAACCAGAATTGTTAGCCGTAGAGGGAACCTGTAGTTTAATATGGAATCCGAACCATTGAAGCTTTCTAGCATACTTCACATTACACAGCAAGCTGTGCTACGCGTGAAGGTCGGATTAATGGCTTATAAAAATACCCGCTGAGGCAAGGATTCGAACCGGGGACCTTTCGATCTCTAGTTAGATGCTTTAACACGACAACTCACACACACATACATATATATATTAATAGCCTTGCAACGCGACGGGTAATAATAATCGTATATACAAAATTCAACCTGGACCGATCCGTCGTGAGCATAATGAGTAAAGTACTGATAAGCCACAATATGCCATGGCCGTTTTCAAGAAACCAGAACATGTTATGGTCGTTCAGTGTTCTTCGGAGAAATCTGATATTTTTATGCATTTTTTCTGATGAAATAAAAATAAAGCTAACATCGACTTTAAAAACTACCTATAAAATTTCAGGTGAATCTTTAACTATTGCAGTGTGGAGACTACTTGCAAGTCTTCAAATATTTATAAGTCTAAAACATAGCTATTTCGAGATGTTTCACAAAGTATTGAGGAGAAATTTGCTGGGGAGATTTTTCAAATGTTCTTGACAGTTGAAGCAACCGAAATTGGATATAAAAAATATATATATATATATCGAGACTAGACCCCGTTAACTTGAAATTTTGCCGGTAGGCTAGTGAAGCCACAGAAATGTATTGCAGGGTGAGTCAAAAAGTACTTCACAACTTTCGAATGATATAGGAATTTGTTGAGATAACTTACGCAATTGGTAGATGTGTCATTTTGTAGAAAACAACATCAATTTTTACACACGTAGTGCATTAGTACACCATTCCATCGCCAGGAGCACCAGTGTAGTGCACAGTTAAAATGGCTACTTTCACTGGTGCGGAGCGTGCTCACTGTGTGTTTTGGTTTCATAAAACGAACTCTGCAACAAGTGTTAGGCGTAAAGTTTGCACCCAGTACACTAAAGAACCTCCAAGCAGGTCAACAATTTACTCTTGGCACCAGAAATTTGTTGGGAAGGGTTGTTCACCGCGACAAGTCTCACCCACTTTGCTGCAACAGAGTGGGGGAAGAAATTGACTACCGGTGGGACGTTTGCCGCATGCCAAATGGTAGAAACATCCAACCGAAATGACGATTGACACTTTTATGTGAAACGTGAGGTTCTTTGCTACAAAATGACACCTCTACAGATTCTGTAAGCTATCTCAATAAATTTCTATATCATTCAAAAGTTGTAAAGTTCTTTTTGAATGACCCTGTATTTTGTGCTGAAACACATTTAGCAACTGCAGCTTCTTACACTGGCGACAGTGCCTGATGGCGTACTTTGAGGAAGCAGCGTCTGGCCGGGTTGGTATTTACAGTTTTCTCGCGGGCGCCGCATTGAGCAGCTACTTTCATCTCGCCCAAGGCTCGGAGCGGATGACATTTAAAACTGCGGCCTGAACCGCAGGCGCTATTCAGCATAGGGCCTAATTACTTAATTACGATGCTTAGTCTAGTACACGAAACGCTGAGCTCATCGTGATAAAACACTTGTTGGCAGCAGAATTAAAGCTATTATGTTAAAATAAGGTGACGAGTGTTGCAAATCATCGTCGCTAGAACTTATCCTCCTCATTAGAAAGATGAAGAAGCCTGACTTTTGCATCAAAGCAGGTACTTAATTAAAACAGAGGTAAAGCGTTAAGAAATGTATTTTATTGATTTGGGCGGGTTCGAATCTCCATCTGGCCATCCTCATTTAGGTTTTACAAGGCTTCCGCAAATCATCCAAAGCGAATGTCCTGATGGTTCTTTCGAAAGACCAATTCCTTCCTGCTTCTTTTTCCGCCTCTAATGACCTCGTCGTGGCATAAAGCCAGAAGCGAAAAAAAGCATTTTTTTGAAAGAACCATCCCGGCATTCATCTGTAGTGATTTTAGGAAACCACGGAAAACAAAAATCTGTATCGACAACGTATTTTGTGATGGAAATTTTTTGTGGTCCATCATTCATAAACTTCATTTGACAAATATTGGACATGTTAGCTGTATGAAATCGCCATAAATGTAAGTTTTTTCTCTGTTTACCTTTTTTAATTTTTCAGATGCAATGTTACGTACTATCGGAATATAGAATACATATGATAAGGGAGGGACGTGTCTTTACCATTTAATATTTTAATATGGTACGTTTTGGTAATGTGTTTCGGATAAATCTGAACCTGTTCCGTTTTATGTATGTTCATACTGCATCATAGTGCTTTGAGAGGCTAAGTAGTGAAATTTTGGGATAGTGATTTCTTTTAAGACCTAAAATTGAAGTTATATTTCTTTCTTTTTTTGTTTTTGCTTCAGCTTTACAGCTCGTCGATGTTAGGGTCTCTAGATACTAGAGTGGATATGGTGCAAGGAATAGAAAGGAAATCGGTCATGGTCTTTTGAAGAATGAAGGGAAGCCATGGAAAGCCGAAAACTTGATGGTCATGTGAAAATTTGAACCTGTATCCTCCTGATTGTGAGGCCAGAACGTTTCTGCTCATTCACCACGCTCGGTGCGATAGTGACACTATATCTAATACAAGGTATTTCCATGGTGAGGTTTGTTATTGGTTCCCACGCTCACAAGAAGGTTTATCTATTATTACCTACTTGTGCATCCATAAATTAAACCTACCACAACCTCTTCTCACACGGTTCAGTGACGTCCAGGTTTTCCTGGCTAGATTAAATCAAGGAAACTTTCTTTGATTAGAGCCGATTCGTCAGTGTTTGATTTGACCTGTTCAGTGTGTCATGCTTCGTTTTACGATGATCTGACTTTGGACTAGCATCTCACCCAACATCGATTGAACGGTCTGGTGGCTCAGTGGTTAAGGCGTCTGACTGGGTATCGAAAGGTTCGCCCTTCAAATCCCTGCCTCAGCTGGGAGTTTCATAGGCCCTTAACCCGACCCCCACCTCTGGCATAGCTTGCAGTGTAATGTGTAGTACGCCAGAACGCTTCCGTGGTTCGGATTTCACGTTAAACTGTAGGTCCCCTGCACCTGGTAGGACTACTGCAAGGCTGCCCAACCAGTTATGGAGATGGGCGGCAATTTCGATTCAAAGTTAGCCTGTGGACCAGATAATACTTTCCTATAGATAGAATAGAAATAAGAAACACAATTTGATTACAATCAAAAAGTAAAATACATCAATGTGACCTTTGTAGAGGACTTTTTTTAAATTATAGTCAAAAAGTAAAAAACATCAATGAGACGTTTGCAGGGGTTTTTGAGCTATCACATTCTAGACCACTAGAGCCTTAATAACGAATACATCGCCTGACTGGAAGTACCAAATGTTACTCTTAAATTCATTTCGCTACTCGCATTTGTAGTAGAGATGTCACTTTGATTCGATAAACGAACAAATACAACGCATCATGCCGGAACTTGAACTGTTCACTCCGCGAGTAAATGAATCTGAATGAGAGAATGAACTTTTGAACATCGTGCATCACCTATTTCTGGTAATTTCGATTTGAATTCGTTTCGTTACAAAGGAAAATGTTTAAGTATAAACATGTTTGCGTACATTATTTTAATATAAATAAGATTATTTACTGTTAAATGTTGATATCTTTAACAAGTGAGAGTTATTATGTAGTTCTGCTCTTGTTTAATATTAAAATTTTCGGAGCATAATTTGTAAATAGAAAATTTGGATAGAACATTTTAGTTGGTTATTGCTTTTTTTTATTGATCGTAGCTTAGTGAGATTTTATTGATTTCGAACACATATAAAAAGCGTTTCTTCTAAAATGCGATATTCTAACTTCTATTTTATTTTACAGTGCAAATTTTTCCTAAACTTATTTTACTAAATGAACAATTTACTTAAACGGTAAAAAGTACGAACGAAGTCATATTAGTAAGGGAGCGTGCATAAACCACGTAGCTCCATTTTGGCCTCCTGTGAACCCCCCTCCCCCACACGTAGCCCTACGTGGCTTTAGCCTCCCTTTCCCTCGTAGCATCTAGCTTTTTTCCCTTTTGATTCAAGAAGACATTTTGTACGGTTTTTCTCTTGTCAGACGATTGTAAATTACATAAGGAGATAATTAACTGAGGGAAATAAATATTCAAATGCTGTTGTGTGTTCTGTTCCTCATTTAAACTGTGAAAAATGTTATGCAAAGAAAGCTACGTGGCCTGGCTAGGAACCCTCCTCCCCCCACGTAGCCCAACGTAGCCTTCCAGCCAACTCCCCCCCCCCCCCATGCAATGCCTCATGCTAGTGCTCGATTGTGACAAAAGTAACGAAACGATACAATAGAAACGAAGTCGTCCCGTACGCGATATACTGCTTCATGCTGGCTCTCGATTGTACCAAAAGTAACGATACGATTGTAACGAGTACTCACTGGTTTACTAACGAATACATACGGGTACCCCATTTATAGTTACATTTACAGCTCTATAGACCACTCTTATTCACGGGCAAATTTGAATGCACTGGCTAGCTTAGCAGCTTTGGACTACTGGGTTAGGTTAAGGCGGCTACGACAGGGGCGGAATACGCAGCAATAGAAACCATGTCATTAGGTCATTACGACCGCACAGAATTATTATTATAACCAACATGGATGATGGACTTCTTGGTTTTAGCCTGTTTCGATCATGATGTTGGTACACATTGAGGATGATCCGACACCAGACACTGAGGAAGAACCGCCTGTGGTTGCCATGTGCTATGTTGCGTGTGGCATTGTGACTTTGGCCTCGCCAGTGAAAAGCACATGTGCCGGAAACTCCGGTGGCGTCGCTCTCTGCTGCGGGAACCAGGCATCGAGGAGGTAATCTGCAGCTGTCAGAGCGTGTGTTATATTCACACGATGCAAACATAATTGCTTCTCTCAACTTTCTCTTGTGGGTCACGCTGGCGCTCTCCTGATAAAGAGTCCGGCGATACAGTCACAGTAGTTCCCCTACCGTATCTGCCGTCCTCACACTTCATGTACGACTTCCATCGCGTCTGTTGTCTGGAGGGATTACGTATCGCACAGATGGCGTTGCAAGCGGCGAGGAACTTGATGATCACGCTGCCGCATTTGAGGAAAACGGGCTCAGTACAGTCTAGCATTCTGGGGCCATCCATAAATCACGTCACACGAATTTCATGATTTTTGGAGCACCTCCTGGTCACATAACCTTCTCCCCTCCCCTCTACTGGTGTCACGTCACATGTTATGCAAATTTTAAATTTGGAAATTATTACATTAAAACAGCACTTCCAAAATTATATATTTCTGTTTAAAATATTTTTTACATTAAATCGAACATTTTAGAAAATAGACAAAACATAATAACTCCAAAGGAATGATACAAAATTTAATCATCTTGTATCCATGGACTCTGAACCTATTGCTTGAATATCTCTCAGGTATCCAGCGGGATCAATTGGTCGTTGTTCAACAAATTTTCGACAGTGTAAGTAGCCATCATGATGGCACGTTACGCCCATCAGATAGAACTTCCGTTTTCCGTCCCAACACAATGCTTTGTCTGATACGTTTTGCCTGATCAAGTAAACCTTCCGTGCCGAAGGTGGTGGGTGAACGGTTAACGTTCTGGCCTCGCATTCGGGAGGACGCGGGTTCGAATCCCCGTCCGGGCATCTAGATTTGGGTTTCTCATTGTTTTCCCCAAATCACTCCAGGCGAATGCCGGGATGCTTCCTTCAAAAGGCCATGGCCGAATTCCTTGTCGCCAGTCCCATCCCACCTCTAATGACCTCGCCGTCGACGAGGTCTAAAGCCGTAAGAAAAAAAAAAAAAAAAAAAAAAAAAAAAAAAAAAAAAAAAAAAAAACTTCCGCAAAGACGTTACGTGCAGACCGGCCTTACAGCGTATTAAAGTTGTACTACGGCTTGCATGACACATTTGTACAGTTCCTTGTCTTTTGAATGAAATATGTAACCATAAGGAATTCACCCATTAGGAAGCTTCTATAAACTACATAGCTCGGCCAAGGGGTGGTAGGGAGATGTTTGGTAGAAAGCTACACTGGGCTACTTTGGGGGGGGAGGAGGAGGGGAGATCGTCCCGTCCCAAGCCACGTAGCTTTTCATTCATATTATTTGTAACTGTTAAAATATGGTGCAGAACACACAATAGCCTGTGAATATTTATCTCCACCATTTAATTGTCTCATTATTTTAGATACCCTATATACTGTAAGTGCTATGCATTCATGTGACTTGAGGTCATAGTGTTCCATTCACACGGGGTTGACGCCTCTGAACTAAACGACACGCGATGGCGCATAGAGCGACCAATAAACATCAGGCACGCGGTGCATAGACCCAAATTCGCCTACAGGTGCCACACAGAATTTTCGACGCCAGTGGCAGTATTGTATTGAAGGAAAGCTGTTTTGAATGGATCGCCAGCTCGTTGATAAAATAATTCTAATCTTCTAGTGTCACGTGAATTTCAGCATATTTTAAATTATAGTTGTCTATGAAACATTATTTTAAGTTCAAAGTGTGGTGTAAAATGTCGCTGTAGATTAAACTTCACAAGGCTTATCAGAAATGTTTTTTCTAGTTACTTTTCAATATACAAAACGACGTACATGAGCTATGGAAATCTTTTAGGCAAAAACAAGAATCATTTCCTTGCACGGTTCAACGACATCCAGATTGTTCAGGGTAGTTTAAATCCAGAAGGTCGCCTTACAAGGAACGGGAATGTACTCGTAAGTTTCATATAGTAAATTAGGAACTGTCACGACGCAGGATCAATAAATCAACGTGACGGTGTGAAGAGAGTGACGGGTAGAATATACCGAGGAAGGTATTGGGCAGTAACATGAAACGAAATTACCCCATCAGGGCATGGGTGGTTTTAATTACGTTTTGTGTTAGTATTGTGTCGTCCTTATAAAAAGTAAACACGCTGGTATTAAATGTGCACCTTGCAAGAAACACAGAAAAATTGAGTTGGTTGTACAGTTTTTTCTCCTTTTTTTAAAAAAAAAAAAAAAAAAAAAAAAAGAAGGAAAAGGAACCACGTATGGTCGAGGAAAAGGGGAACGAAAAGATTTAAGAAAAATTTATTTCTTGTGGCAGAAGAAATACAAAAACAGTAACTAAATTGAATTACAATCAATAGAACTAAACATGGATATTACTACAGACTGATATCCAACTATTGCAGCCATTCCATTGCTTCTGTGGTTGCTTAGTGAATATGCTTTGTACCACTGAATCTCCTAAGGGGGCATTCCATGGTGATGTGGTGAATGGTTTTCTGGTAGTTACGGTAGTCACAAGAAGGGTTCTCTGTCATTCCCCACTTGTACAACCAGTAGTTGCATCTAACGTGGCCTGTTCTCACTCGGTTCAGCCACGTCCAGGTTTTCCTAGGAAGGTTGAATCCAGGAGGCTGTCGTGTAGGGTCTTGGATTAGTGCTTGTTTGTCAGGGTTGGAATTGATCCACTCAGCGCACCATACTTCGCCTATATTGAAGCTATTATGGTCCAGCTCTTGACCAAACTTCCACGTTGAATACCTAGATTTTATTCTATTTGGAGCTTTGTGTGTGCACCCTGATGAATTGAAAGATGTGGTTATCTTAAGCATTTCTGCCATTCCCTTTTTAAAGCTACTTGTCTTCGGAGACTTGGTGGCGGAGGGGGAAGTTAGAGAGTACAGGCACGCAGTCTGTAGGAGTAGATCTTACAGTTCCAGCTATTGTTCTCACTACGTCATTTAGCTGATGTCTATCTTTTTTGTGTGACTGCTATTTCGTTCCTGTGCTGAAAAATGATTTCAAGTAAGTGTCATGAACACGTTTTACCATGAGAGAAAGGAGTAAATATGAAAAAATTGTGGAAAACTTACCAGAATTGACGAGATGCTGAATAATTAGTTTCATATACATTGCGGAGCACTGTACTAGACACGATGTCGTTAAAGGGGCAAGTAGTGATAAAAGGGCGGCGCGTTGCCAGTTTTTAATTGATGTTAATTGATTTTAATTGAATTGCGTGGGGTCCTTAATTGATTTTAATTAATGTTAATTGATTTTAATTGATTTTAATTGATTTTAATTAACGCTAATTGATTTTAATTAACGCTAATTGATTTTAATTGATTTTAATTGAATTGCGGGGAGCCTTAATTGATTTTAATTAATGCTAATTGAATTGCGGGGAGGGGGTCTCACATCTGTAACCTCAGATTGATCTTATTATTTCCTTATGTACAGCGGTCAGCGGACAGTTTTTTCCCCATGTATTCTTATGGAGGATGGAGTGAGCCCACTTTTTCCCCCATGGCGGGGAGCCTTAATTGATTTTAATTGAATTGCGGGGAGGGGGTCTCACATCTGTAACCTCAGATTGATCTTATTATTTCCTTATGTACAGCGGTCAGCGGACAGTTTTTTCCCCATGTATTCTTATGGACCTGTCTTTGCAGACAGTTTGGAGCGGAGGGGAGCCGAGGAACTAGGGGAGTTTAATTGAATGCGGGTTCGTAATTGAATGTGCACAGCTGCGCCACACCCGAATTATCGCTCCCCTCCGGAAGCCATCAATTATCGCTCCCCACGCAGCTGCAGGATGCGGGTTCGTAATTGAATGTGCACAGCTGCGCTCCCCTCCGGAAGCCATCAATTATTGCTCCCCTCCGGAAGCCATCAATTATCGCTCCCCACGCAGCTGCAGGATGCGGGTCCGTAATTGAATGAGCACAGCTGCACCACACTCGAATTATCGCTCCCCACGCAGCTGCAGGATGCGGGTTCGTAATTGAATGCACCACACTCGAATTATCGCTCCCCTCGCAGCTGCATGATGGGGGTTCGTAATTGAATACACACAGCTGCGCCACTACATTCATCATCGTGGGCACAGTCTTCCCACACCAATTCTCCTTGGCTCCAGACGCGTGTATAAATAGGGCTGAGACCCCCCTTCTGCCATCCAGTCGTCTCTGAGTCGTCGAGCTGAAAACTTCAATCATCGCAATGTCTTCTGAGGATCTTAGCTTATTCAGCGATATTGGTAAGTAAATTATTGTTATTTAACTTGTTTTTTCTGGCTGTTTTAAATTCTTTCACATATACTGATGAGCTTTTTTTTCTGCTTCAGACATTGATGAAATTCTCGCTGAGGATGATTTCGGTAATGATAATATTTTTTTAACGTAACTATATTTATGAAAATGTATAGTGCTGAAGCAATAGTCTATATTATTAATTTATTTGTTCGCAGGTGATTTGGATATTTCATTCAGCGACCTTTTTTATTTCAGTACGTATTTATCTATAGATTATTTTTTTTCCATGTCTTTATAACTATTGCTAATACATTTTTTTTCTTTTTCAGATGAAGCATCACGCCCAGAGAAGCGTAAGGGAAATTCTCAAGAAATAAGTAGCCCAAAAAGAGCTTGTGATTCCTCACAATGGAGCATGCTCCCAAATATTGACGTGGATGTACCGCAGAGCATGTCACCACCACATAGCATGCCGCCAACTCCGCCACCACAATGGGTTCTCCCACAACCACCAGCACACTGGAATATCGGTAAGTCCAGTACATCAGTAATTTACCTATATTATTTTATGCTTACAAAATTATGTTTTTCATGATACTAAAACATTTTTCTTCTTTTTATGTTTCAGAGGGGGCGGTCGGACACCAGGACAACGAGGCAGTTCCGCCACCAATATGGCGACCATGGGAGACGTCAGGACTTAGCCGACCGCCCGCCACAGCAGCAGCACCTCGCCTGCCCAGCCGCCCATCGCCGGGCCCAAGTCGACCACAGCCGGGACCCAGCCGACAGTATGCCAGTCCATCGCCGGGCCCAAGTCGACCACAGCCGGGACCCAGCCGACAGTATGCCAGTCCATCGCCGGGCCCAAGTCGACCACAGCCGGGACCCAACCGACAGTATGCCGGTCCATCGCCGGGGTCAAGCCGCCACTTCAACAACCCACTGCCGGGGCCCAGCCGACAGTATGCCGATCCATCGCCGGGGCCCAGCGGCCAGTCCGCCGACCCATCGCCCGGCTCCAGCCGCCAGTCCGCCGACCCATCGCCGGGGCCCAGCCGACAGTATGCCGGTCCATCGGCCCGGCCAAGTCGGCAGTATGCCGGTGCAGGGGCAGCCTTATGCAGTCATGATCATGCAGTAACGATGGGTGAGTCAGCAGTATCGCGATTAGTCCTTGAAGACAGGCTTAGTGCATTTAAAAATAGAATTTATTCCGGGACAATTTCAAATTCTCAAAATTTCATTGATCCAATGAATTTCATTGATGCTTGCTTTAAACTTGTTGCCGGTAAAGTTCGCGAAATTGTGGATAATCGGTCCTCCCCATCTGTAAAGGTGCAGGTTGGACTGATTAACACATATAAAATACAGAAGGAAATGATTTTAGAAACCGCTCGTATGTGCTTTTTAACTAAAATGCGTGAGGTCACAACAAGCACTTGCCTGTCGGATTGGTATGAAAAATATGTGAAGTCGGAGCTCAGAGTAAAATTGTGTGAATTTCAAGAAAGGACAAGTGGCAAAACTCTCGATAGAATAGAATCCCTCGACATTAGCATTTCTAATTTTCAACCTTTCTATCGTGGGTCTTCCTATGTTGCTCTGCCACTTGATATCTGTAGAAAGAATGCCGTCATCAATGTTGAAAACAAGAATGACGAGTTGTGCTTTCTATGGACAATTCTTGCATATCACGTAAAGGCGCTAAGCAAAAAACCTACAAGGGTTAGCATATATAAGAAAGTACGTTCACTCTACCCCCTCGATTTTTCAGGTATTGAGTTTCCGGTAAAACTCTCTGACATTTCTAAATTTGAGAGGCAAAATCCAGACTATTCAGTAAATGTTTTCGGTCTGGATGAAGTTAAAGGTAAACATGTAGTTTCCGGGGCCCTCCATCACACTGCAGACAAACGCGTT